>OU383794.1:1483998-1981030 GCA_910950805.1 Acrocephalus scirpaceus scirpaceus
GGTCCCACCCCAAAATCCCCATTGGGACCCTGAAATCCCCATTGGGACCCTGAAATCCCCATTGGGACCCTAAAGTCCGTCCTGCCACCCCAAAATCCCCTCCGGGGACCCCAAAGTCCCCCTTGGGACCCCAAGGTCCCTCCTGCCACCCCAGAATCCCCATTGGGACCCTAAAGTCCCCCCTGCCACCCCAAAGTCCGTCCGGGGACCCCAAAGTCCCCATTGGGACCCTAAAGTCCCTCCTGGGACCCCAAGGTCCCTGCTGGGACCCCAAAGTCCCCATGGGAACCCCAAGGTTCCCCCCTGCCACCCCAAAGTCCCTCCTGCCACCCCAAAATCCCCCTTGGGACCCCAAAGTCCTCTTGGGGACACCAAAGTTCCTCCTGGGACCCCAAAATCTCCATTGGGACCCTAAAGTCCCTCCTGCCACCCCAGAGTCCCCCTTGGGACATCAAAGTCCCTGCTGGGACACCAAGGTCCCTTCCTGCCACCCCAAAATCCCCCTTGGGACCGCAAAATCCCCTTGGGACCCCAAAGTCCCCATGGGGACCCCAAAGTCCGTCCTGCCACCCCAAAATCCCCTCCTGGGACCCCAAAATCCCCATTGGGACCCCAAGGTCCCTCCTGCCACCCCAAAATCCCCTCCTGGGACCCCAAAATCCCCCTTGGGACCCCAAAGTCCGTCCTGCCACCCCAAAGTCCGTCCTGGGACCCCAAAGTCCCTTTTGGGACACCAAAGTCCCTCCTGCCACCCCAAAATCTCCATTGGGACCCTAAAGTCCCTCCTGCCACCCCAAAATCCCCTCTTGCCACCCTGTCACCTCCTGGTGTCCCCCCCAGTGTCCCCCCCGGTGTCCCCCCGGTGTCCCCGTGGCTGCAGCGATTCCCCCACGTTGGGCACCAATAAACTCGTCCGGGTCTCATTTTGGGTCAAATTCCCTGGAATTCTGTCCATCCCTCCAGGATCTCCGGGGATTTTCCGGCACAAACCGCGGCGCTTTGGCTGCTCCGGGATTTTCTGGGATCCCCAAAATCCTCCCTGCTGTGAATTTGATCATCCCAGAGGGATTTTCTGATTAATAATTCCCATTTGATTTAATTATTTAAAAATTAGAAATTTAATTAATAATTCTGTTTGATGCCCCGTCACACCCGGGGTTTGGTTTTTTGGGGTTTTTTTTGGTTAAAGGCATAAAAATCTTCCAATAAAATCTTTTTTTATCATTATTTTTGGGGTTTTTTGGGGTTAAATGCATAAAATCTTCCAATCCCCCCTTTTTTATCATTATTATTTTGGGTTTTTTTGAGGTTAAATGCATAAAATCTTTTAATCCCCCTTTTAAAATCATTATTATTTTGAGTTTTTTGGGGGTTAAAGACATAAAATCTTTTAATCCCCTTTTAAAATCATTATTATTTTGGGGTTTTTTGGTTAAATGAATAAAATCTTCCAATCCCCTTTTTTTTAATCATTATTATTTTGGGGTTTTTGGGGGTTAAATGCATAAAATCTTTTAATCCCCCTTTTTTATCATTATTATTTTGGGGTTTTTTGGGGTTAAAGGCATAAAAATCCTCCAATCCCCTTTTTAATCATTATTATTTTGGGGTTTTGGGGGTTAAAGGCATAAAATCCTTTAATCCCCCTTTTTTAATCATTATTATTTTGGGGTCTTTTGGGGTTAAATGCATAAAATCTTTTAATCCCCCTTTTTTATCATTATTATTTTGGGGGTTTTTTTGGTTAAAGGCATAAAATCTTCCAATCCTGCTTTTTTAATCATTATTATTTTGGGGTTTTTTTGAGGTTAAATGCATAAAATCTTTTAATCCCCCTTTTTTTATCATTATTATTTTGGGGTTTTTTGGGGTTAAATGCATAAAATCTTCCAATCCCCCTTTTTTTTATCATTATTATTTTGGGGTTTTTTGGTTAAAGGCATAAAATCCTCCAATCCCCTTTTTAATCATTATTATTTTGGGGTTTTTTTGTTAAATGCATAAAATCTTCCAATCCCCTTTTTTTATCATTATTATTTTGGGGTTTTTGGGGTTAAATGAATAAAATCTTCCAATCCCCTTTTTAAATCATTATTATTTTGGGGTTTTTTGGGGTTAAATGCATAAAATCTTCCAATCCCCCTTTTTTATCATTATTATTTTTGGGGTTTTTTTGGTTAAAGGCATAAAATCTTCCAATCCTCTTTTTTTAATCATTATTATTTTTGGGGATTTTTTGCCTTTTTTTTTTGGTTAAAGGCATAAAATCTTCCAATCCTGCTTTTTTTTTTAATCATTATTATTTTGGGGTTTTTTTTTTTTTTTTTTTTGGTTAAAGGCATAAAAATCTTCCAATCCCGCTTTTTTATTATTTTTGGGGGGGGTTTTTTGTTGGTTTTTTTTTTGGTTAAAGGCATAAAAATTTTCCAATCCCGCTTTTTTTTATTATTTTTGGGGTTTTTTTTTTTTGGTTAAAGGCATAAATCCCACGTTTAAAAATTATCATTATTATTTTTTCCCCTTTAAAATACTCCAAAAAATTTAAAAAATTTCCCATCTCAGAGGCAGCAGCACAGAAATAACCTGAAATAAATCCTGGATTATTTCCAAAGGGAGGCAAGGCTGGAAATCCATCGGATTCCTGGCTGGAATCAGAGATCCAAACCCAGAGATCCAAACCCAGACTGGATCCAAGTCCAGGCACTTGGGTCAACAAAAAAGGAGAGAAATATTCCCCAGATCCCAAAAAAATCCCCAAAAAATCAATTCCATCCCAAAAAATAAATAAATCCTGGCAGCTCCAGGGGGTTTGGGCACTTCACTTTCCAAATTCCTCCTGTTGGGGGTGGTAAAATCCAGGGAAAAATAAAAGGGAGGATAAAAAATTCAGAAAAAAACACCTGGGGGCATCAAAGATTCCAAACTCACAAATCCAGCTGGGAAAAACAACAAAATGTTCAATTTTTGTGCCTTCCTCAGAGCCTGGGATTGAATTTCCTTTGCTGAAATTTAAATTTCTTTCCTTCCCCTCTGGGATTTGGAGCATCCCCCCCCCCCTCCATAACCCCCCCAAGAGAAATAAAATCAGAGAAAGGCAGAAAATGGGGAAAAGTGCAGAAAATAGGGAAAAATGCATCCTTAAGGTGTTTTTCCTGGAGAAATATTTGGTTTAGAGGTTGCAGGATTTTGGATTTTATTTTAAATTCGAAGTGTTGGATGGCTCAGGAGATTTGTGGTAAAAACAGGAAAATTGGGGGAGAAGAAAGGAAAATTAGGGGGGAAAAAGGGAAAATTAAGAGAGGAAAAAAAGGAAAATTAGGGGGGAAGAAAGGAAAATTGGGGGAGAAAAAAGGAAAATTGGGGGGGAAGAAAGGAAAATTAGGGGGGAAGAAAGGAAAATTAGGGGGGAAAAGAAAGGAAAATTGGGGGAGGAAAGAAGGAAAATTAGGGGGGAAGAAAGGAAAATCAGGAGAGGAAAAAAAAAGGAAAATTAGGGAGGAAAGAAAGGAAAATTGGGAGAGGAAGAAAGGAAAATTGGGGGGGAAAAAAAGGAAAATTGGGGGGGAAAAAGGAAAATTAGGGGGGAAAAAAGGAAAATTAGGAGGGAAAGAAAGGAAAATTGGGGAGGAAAGAAAGGAAAATTAGGAGAGGAAAAAGAAAGGAAAATTGGGGGAGAAAAAAAAGGAAAATCAGGGGAGGAAGAAAGGAAAATTAGGGGGGGAAGAAAGGAAAATTAGGGGGGAAAAAAGGAAAATTATGGGGGGAAGAAGGGAAAATTAGGGGGGAAAAAAGGAAAATTAGGGGGGAAAGAAAGGAAAATTAGGGGGGAAAGGAAAATTAGGGGGGAAAAGAAAGGAAAATTTGGGGAGGGAAGAAAGAAAAATTAGGGGGGGAAGAAAGGAAAATTAGGAGAGGAAAAAAAAAGGAAAATTAGGGGGGAAAAAAGGAAAATTTGGGGAGGAAGAAAGGAAAATTCAAGGGGGGAAAAAGGGAAATTAGGGGAGGAAAAAAAAAGGAAAATTAGGGGGGAAAAAGGGAAATTAGGGGGGGGAAAAGGAAAATTAGGAGAGGAAAAAAAAGGAAAATTAGGGGGGAAAAAAGAAGGAAAATTAGGGGGGGAAAAAGAAGGAAAATTAGGGGGGAAAAAGAAGGAAAATTAGGGGGGAAAAAGAAGGAAAATTAGGGGGGAAAAAGAAGGAAAATTAGGGGGGAAAAAAAGGAAAATTAGGAGAGGAAAAAAAAGGAAAATTGGGGGAGAAGAAAGGAAAATTAGGGGGGAAAAAGGAAAATTAGGAGAGGATAAAAGGAAAATTAGGGAGGAAGAAAGGGAAATTAGGGGGGAAAAAAGGAAAATTAGGAGAGGAAAAAAAAGGAAAATTTGGATAAATATTCCCTAAAAACAGCATTGAAATAAAAATAATAATAATAATAAATCCCAACATTAAATACAGACCAAACTGTATTGAATGAAAATTGCACTAAGTCCTCTGGGCACGTCCATAATAAAGAAGAATAAATTAAATACTTAAACAATTCCACGGATTTAAAAAAATTGACAAAAAGCACAAAACCCATAACAAAAAAAAAAAAAAAGAACATTTAAAATTCCCATCCCTCCCTCCCTCAATACTGTCAGGTAGGAAAAGTGCACCGAGTTTTTGTTTTTGTTTTTATACATCTAAAATAAAAGTACCGACACGCGTTAAATAAATCCGGACGCCGCTCGTCGCGTCCATATTTACAATTCTTCTTTTTTTTGTTGTTCTTCCTTTCTTTTCCACTTCATTTGGAAAAAATTCTTTTCCATTTCTGATTTTTCTGATTTCAGCAGAGAGGTTCGAGTTTCCAGGCTGGGGTTTCTGGCTGAATTCCCAGAAAAAAGTGGAAAAAAGGGGAAAAAGTGAAATGGAACGAGACGGGAAGGGGAGCTGAAAAGTGGGAGGGCGGCTCGGGGTTGGAACAACTCCTAAAAAATTGGGGAAACCAGTGAGGGATTGAAAACCAGTCTGGAAAACCAGTTTGAAAACCAGTTCAAAAACCAGTGGGGGATTAAAAACCAGTTTGAAAACCAGTGAGGGATCAAAACCAGTCTGGAAAACCAGTTTGAAAACCAGTGAGGGATTGGAAACCAGTGAGGGATTGAAAACCAGTTTAAAAACCAGTTCGAAAACCAGTAGGGAATTTAAAACCAGTTCAAAAACCAGTGGGGAATTAAAAACCAGTTTGAAAACCAGTGAGGGATTAAAAACCAGTTTGAAAACCAGTTTGAAAACCAGTCGGGAGGATCGAAAACCAGTTTGAAAACCAGTGAGGGATTGAAAACCAGTTTGAAAACCAGTTTGAAAACCAGTGAGGGATTGAAAACCAGTTTGACAACCAGTAGGGGATTTAAAACCAGTCTGAAAACCAGTGAGGGATTAAAAACCAGTTCAAAAACCAGTGGGGGATTAAAAACCAGTTTGAAAACCAGTTTGAAAACCAGTGAGGGATTGGAAACCAGTTTGACAACCAGTAGGGGATTGAAAACCAGTTTGAAAACCAGTGGGGGATTGAAAACTAGTCTGAAAACCAGTTCAAAAACCAGTGGAGGATCGAAAACCAGTTTGACAACCAGTAGGGGATTAAAAACCAGTTTGGAAAACCAGTTTGGAGTCGCTGTACAGGTTAAAACCACAGAAGTGACCGCGCTTCCCCTTGGCTTGTGGGGTTTGAACAACTCCTAAAAAAGTTGGGAAAACCAGTGGGGGATCAAAACCAGTTTGGAAAACCAGTTTGAAAACCAGTGAGGGATCAAAACCAGTTTGAAAACCAGTTTGAGAAGCAGTCCGGAGTCGCTGTGCAGGTTCAGACCACACCAGAACGACGGCGCTGAATTCCGTGCGCGCGGCGGGGCCGTGGTGGGATTTTGGTGGAATTTTTCCTTTTCCTGCCGAGGTTCTGGAAGCGGAATCAGCACCAGGAGAGGTCCGGGGTGATGGAGGTGGGCACGAATCCGGGTGGAATCCGAGGGGAATTCCCGGGAATTCCTGGCAGGGAGCTCCCGGCTCCTCAGCCGGGGTCAGAGCAGGGTTTGGGGTCCTGGAGCGCTCCAGGGGCTGGGCTGGGCCTGCCACAGGGATCTGGGGGTGCTCCAGAGGGATCTGGGGGTGTCCCAGAGGGAGCTGGGGGTGCTCCAGAGGGATCTGGGGGTGTCCCACAGGGATCTGGGGGTGCTCCAAAGGGATCTGGGGGTGTCCCACAGGGAGCTGGGGGTGTCCTGCTGAAGGGAGACTCAGATTTCGGGCTGGATTTGGGATCAGGATCAGCTTCCAGCCCCATCCCAGCTGGGCCAGGAGCAGCCAAGACTTGAATTTCGGGGTGGATTTGGGATCAGGATCAGCACCAAAACTTCCAACCCTGTCCCAGCCATGCCAGGGCTGCAGGGATTGGATTTCAGGGTGGATTTGGGATCAGGAGCAGCTTCCAACCCCATCCCAGCTGTGTCATGAGCAGCCAGGACTCAGATTTAGGGCTGGATTTGGGATCAGGAGCAGCACCAAAATTTCCAACCCCATCCCAACTGTGCCAGGGCTGCAGGGATTGGATTTCAGGGTGGATTTAGGATCAGGAGCAGCACCACAGCTTCCAATCCCATCCCAGCTGGGCTTGGAGCAGCCAGGTCTTGAATTCTGGGCTGGATTTGGGATCAGGAGCAGCTTCCAACCCCATCCCAGCTGTCCTAGAGCTGCAGGACTCGGATTTCAGGGTGGATTTGGGATCAGGAGCAGCACCACAACTTCCAATCCCATCCCAGCTGTGCCACAACTGCAGGGATTGGATTTCGGGCTGGATTTGGGATCAGGATCAGCACCAGCACCAAAACTTCCAATCCCATTCCCAGCTGTGCCAGGGCTGCAGGGATTGGATTTAGGGCTGGATTTGAGATCAGGAGCAGCTTCCAATCCCATCCCAACTGTGCCAGGAGCAACCAGGACTCAGATTTAGGGCTGGATTTGGGATCAGGATCAGCACCAAAACTTCCAACCCCGTCCCAGCTGTGCCAGGGCTGCAGGGATTGGATTTCGGGATGGATTTGGGATCAGGATGGCTGAAGGAAGCACAGCAGGCCCTGGGGGCAGGAAGCAGATTCCAGCCCTTGGAATTGCTCATCCCAAAGTTCTGACAGGAATCAAGATCCAGGAAAGGCAGGAAAAGCTGGGCAGAGCTTTCCTAAGGAAGAAGGAATTCCCCTGAGCCAAGGGAGAGCCAGAGAAGGTTCTAGGCCAGAACTCTGGACAGTTCCAACCAAACCCCACCCAGATTGTCCAAAAAGGGGAATTTTCCAAAAAGGGGAATTTTCCAAAAAGGGGAATTTTCCTTCCCCAGGATCCATGGCAGGAGATTTTGTGGATGACTGAAGGAAGCACAGGAGGGAATCAAGATCCAGAAAATGCAGGAAAAGATTTTTCCTAAGGGAGCAGGAATTCCCCTGAGCCAAAGTAGAGCCAGAGAAGGTTCTAGGCCAGAACTCCAGAGAATTCCAACCAAACCCCACCCAAATTTCTGCCCAGGCATTGAAGAGCCAAAAAAGGGGGAATTTTTCTTCCCCAGGATGAGTGGAAGGAGATTTTGTTGATGACCAAAGGAAACATTCTGGGATCCTGGGATTGTGGGATCCTGTGATTCTGTCATCCTGTCATCCTGGGATTTTGGGATCCTGGAGTTCTGGGATCCTGGAGTTCTGGGATTCTGTGAAATCACCCCAAGAGCAGCTGGAGCTGGTTCCCCTCCCTGCCCCGAGCCCATTGCCAGCAATGAGCTGCTCCCAGCTGGGATCAGAGCTGCTGCTGCTGCTGGGAATTCCTGTGGGGTGGGAATCCTTGAGGAATCCTGCAGGGTGGGAATCCTTGAGGAATCCTGCAGGGTGGAAATCCTTCCATGAATCCTGCAGGGTGGGAATTCCTGAGGGATGGGAATCCTTGAGGAATCCTGCAGGGTGGGAATCCCTGAGGGATGGGAATCGTTAAGGAATCCCTGCAGGATGGGAATCCTTCCATGAATTCCAGCAGGCTGGAAATCCTTCCAGGAATCCCTGCAGGGTGGGAATTCCTGCGGGATGGGAATCCTTGAGGAATCCTGCAGGGTGGGAATCCTTCCATGAATTCCAGCAGGGTGGGAATCCCTGTGGGATGGGAATCCTTGAGGAATCCTGCAGGGTGGAAATCCTTGAGGAATTCCTGCAGGATGGGAATCCTTGAGGAATCCCTGCAGGGTGGGAATCCCTGTGGGATGGGAATTGTTAAGGAATCCCTGCAGGATGGGAATCCTTCCATGAATTCCAGCAGAATGGGAATCCTTCCAGGAATCCCTGTGGGATGGGAATCCTTGAGGAATCCTGCAGGATGGGAATCCTTGAGGAATCCTGCAGGATGGGAATCCTTCCAGGAATCCTGCAGGATGGGAGCAGGGCAGTTATGGCTTTGAGCAGCCGAGCACCCAGGGCAGCAAAGGAGGGGAGCGTGGCTGGTTCATCCTGAGAGCAGCAAAAGGTGAGGAGCTGGAGCTCCTGATCCCAAATCCTGATCCCAATCCCGATCCTGCTGGGCCTCTGGAACATCCCTGCCCCAAATCCAGCCTGGGAGGGCCCAATCCCTGCCACAATTCCAAGCTGAGGTTCAGCTTTGTCTGGTGGTGCTGGTGGCTCTCTCCTGCTCACAGAAGTTTTTTTCCTTTTTCTTCTCTTTTGGAATTTTTTTCCTTTTTTTTTCCTTTTCAACTCCAAGCTCATCTCCCACACGCTCCAGCCCGTGTGCCACGCTCCTACTCAAAACAACAAACCAAAACCACCCCAAAAAAACCATTTCCAACCATCCAGTAGTCAAGCGTGAGAACTCCAAACTCAAAAAAAAAGGGCGGGGAGAGAGAGAGAGAAAAAAAAAAAACCCTCGGAATTCTTCCAGACCGGGAAAACCCCGGGAGAAATCCGATACCGGGGCGGCTCCGAGGCCGGGGCTGCTGTCCCTAGCACTCGTCGATGGTGAGGCTGATGAACTCCTGGATGCATTTGCGGTACTGCAGCTCCGTGGGGCTGTTGCTGGGGTACTGCCCCGGCTGCCCCAGGGGCCCCTCGGCCTCGCGCATCTCCTCGTTCATCCGCGCCAGCCGCAGCCTGGGAGGGCACGGGGAGAGAGGGGTTGGTGATTCCTGACCCTGTCCGAGGTGTTTCCCGGTTCCCAGGCAGGGATTCCCAGGGTTTCCCAGCATTTCCCAGTCCCCAGGCAGGGATTCCCAGGGTTTCCTAAGGTTTGCCAGCATTTCCCAGCATTTCCCAGCACTTCCCAGTCCCCAGGGAGTATTTCCCGGCATTTTCCAGTCCCCAGGCAGTGTTTCCCAGAGTTTCCCAGTTCCCAGGCAGTGCTTCCCAGTGTCTCCAGGTCTTTCCCAGAGTTTCCCAGAGTTTCCCAGTCCCTAGGCAGTGTTTCCCAGAGTTTCCCAGTGTTTCCCAGTTCCCAGGCAGTGTTTCCCAGTGTTTCCAGGTCTTTCCCAGAGTTTCCCAGCACTTCCCAGTCCCCAGGCAGTGTTTCCCAGCATTTCCCAGTGTTTCCCAGTTCCCAGGCAGTGTTTCCCAGAGTTTCCCAGTGTTTCCCAGTCCCCAGGCAGTGTTTCCCAGTATTTAATCAGCGTTTCCCAGTCCCCAGGCAATGTTTCCCACTATTTCCTGGTATTTCCCAGTATTTCCCAGTCCCCAGCCAGGGTTTCCCAGTCCCCAGGAATTTCCCAGCATTTGCCAGCATTTCCCAATATTTCCCAGTAGTTCCCAGTATTTCCCAGCCCCCAGGCAGTATTTCCCAGCATTCCCCAGCCATTCCCACCACTCCCCGGTATTCCTTGGCATTCCCTGGTATTCCCCAGGATTCCCCCGGCAGTATTCCCCGGCCATTCCCGTTATTCCCTGCAGTATTCCCCGTTAGCATTCCCGTTATTCCCGGTGGCTCACAGGGTGACGATGTCGGCGTTGGCGGCGCTCACGGCGATGCTCAGCGGGTCCTGCCCGTCCCCGTCCGGCGCGTCCTGGGTGGCGCCGCGCTTCAGGAACAGACACACCTGCCTGGGGACACGGCGGGTCAGGGACACCGAGGGACATCCAGGGACACACGGGGACATCCAGGGACATCCAGGGACACCCAGGAACACCCAGGGACACCCAGGGAATGACAGGGAACACCCAGGAACAGACACACCTGCCTGGGGACACGGCGGGTCAGGGACACACAGGGACATCCAGGGACACCCAGGGAATGACAGGGACAGACACATCTGCCTGGGGACATGGCGGGTCAGGGTGGGGACACCGAGGGACACACAGGGACACACAGGGACAGTGACAGGGAATGACAGAAACAGACACACCTGCCTGGGGACACGGCGGGTCAGGGACACCGAGGGACATCCAGGGACACCCAGGGACACCCAGGGACAGACACACCTGCCTGGGGACACGGCGGGTCAGGGACACACAGGGACACCCAGGGACACCCAGGGAATGACAGGGAACACCCAGGGACACCCAGGGACAGACACACCTGCCTGGGGACACGGCGGGTCAGGGACGGGACACCGAGGGACATCCAGGGACACACAGGGACACACACAGGGACAGGGACACCCAGGGACAGGGAATGACAGGGACAAGGAATGACAGGGACAGACACACCTGCCTGGGGACACGGCGGGTCAGAGCGTGGGGACACACAGGGACACACAGGGACAGGGAATGACAGCGACACCCAGGGACAGCGACACAGAATTCCAGAGACACAGAGTGCCAGAGGCATGGAATGCCAGGGACACGGAATGACAGGGACGCAGAATGCCGGGGACACGGAATTCCAGCCCCCAGGAACGGAATTCCACCACCCAGGAACAGAATTCCAGAGACACGGAATGCCAGAGACACGGAATGCCAGCCCCCAGGAACGGAATTTCAGCCTCAGAGGCACAGATTTCCAGCCCCCAGGAACGGAATTCCAGCTCCCAGGAATTCCAGATGCATGGAATCCCAGCTCATCATCATTATCCGAGGTTGCTCCAAGCCACCCTTGGACACTTCCAGGGATCCAGGGGCAGCCACAAATCCTCTGGGAATTCACCCCAGCCTCTCCCCAGCCACAAATTCTCTGGGAGTTTCATCCCAGCCCCAAATTCTCTGGGAATTCCATCCCAGCCCCAAATCCTCTGGGAATTCCATCCCCACCCACCCCGGGAACGATTCCACGCCCATTTCCCACCTCCCCCTGCCCCGTGCCGTCTCCGAGCCATTGACTCACTCCAAATTCCCCATTGTACCCATCAATTCCCCCAATCCCCCTGATCCCTCCCGGATTCCCGGCGGTGTTCCCGGCAGTATTCCCGGTGTTTTTCCCGTTTTCCCGCCCCGGGCTCACCCCGTGTGCCCCAGGGAGGTGGCGTGGTGCAGCGGCGCCCGGCCCCGCGCGTCCCTTTGGTTCACGTCGGCCCCGTTCTGCAGCAGGAACTCACAGGCGATCAGGGAGCCCTGGGAAAAGGGGGAAATGGGAATTTCTACACCTGTCCAGCCAGGCTGGAAAATTCCCAGGGAATTTCCACATCCTGTCAGCCAGACTGGACAGTTGGGAATTTCCACATCCATCCAGCCAGACTGGACAGTTGGGAATTTCCACATCCATCCAGCCAGACTGGACAATTCCTGTGCTCCAAAATTGGAATTTCCTCATTCAGCCAGCCAGGCTGGAGAATTGGGAATTCCCACATCAATCCAGCCAGACTGGAAAATGCCCAGGGAATTCCCACATCCATCCAGCCAGGCTGGACAATTGGGAATTCCCAGATCCATCCAGCCAGGCTGGACAATTCCCATGCTCCAAAAAGGGAATTTCCACACCCAGCCAGACAGACTGGAGAATTTGGAATTTTCACATCCAGTCAGCCAGACTGGACAATTGGGAATTTCCACATCAATCCATCCAGACTGAACAATTCCCAGGGAATTTCCAAATCAGTTCAGCCAGACTGGACAGTTGGGAATTTCCAAATCAGCTTAGCCAAACTGGGTAATTCCCATGCTCCAGTAAGGGTATTTCCACATCCATCCAGCCAGACTGGAAAACTGGGAATTTCCACATCAGTTCAACCAGACTGGACAGTTGGGAATTCCCACATCCATCCAGCCAGACCGGACACTTCCAAGGGAATTCCCAGATCCCCCCCGCCAGGCCGGACACTTCCCAGGGAATTCCCACATCCATCCAGCCAGGCTGAACAATTCCCATGGAATTCCCAGATCCCTCCCGCCAGGCCGGACACTTCCCAGTGAATTCCCAACATCCATCCCAGCCAGACCGAACAATTCCTGGGGAATTTCCACATCCATCCAGCCAGGCCGGACACTTCCAAGGGAATTCCCAGATCCCTCCCGCCAGGCCGAACAATTCCCATGGAATTCCCAGATCCCTCCCCCCAGGCCGGACACTTCCCATGGAATTCCCACATCCATCCCAGCCAGACCGAACAATTCCCACGGAATTCCCAGATCCCTCCCGCCAGGCCGGGCGCTCCCCGCTCCCGTACCCCCTTCACGGCCTGGATCAGCGGCGTTTGCTGCTCGTCCTCGTCGTTGGCCCAGTTGATGTCGGCGCCGTGCGCCAGCGCCTGGGCCATGAGCGGCAGCGCCCGCGCCCGCGCCGCCCGCCACAGCGCCAGCGCCGGCGGCAGCTCCCGAGCGTCCTCCGCGTCCCAAACCTCCGGCTCCAGCTCCGCCTCGCCGCTCGACTCCTCCGACACCTCGCACTCTGCGGGGCAGGGGGAAAGGAGAAGGGGGGAAAGGGGGAAGGAAAAGGGAGAAAAAAAAGGGGAGAAAAAAAAAGGAGGAGAAAAAAGGAGGAAAGGAGGAAAAAAGGGAGAGAGAAAAGGGAGAAAAAGAGAAAAAGAAGGAGGAAAAAAAGGGAGAGAGAAAAGGGGGAGAAAAGGAGGAGGAAAAGGGAGAGAAAAGGAGAGAGAAAAGGGGAGAGAGGGAGAGAAAGGGGCAGAAAGGGAGAAGAAAAAGGGAGAGAGAAAAAGGGAGAAAGGGGGGAGAAACAGGAGAAAAGAGGGAGGGAAAGGGAGAGAAAAAGGGGGAAAAGGGGGGAATGAAGGAGAAGGGAGGAAAAAAGGGAAAACAAGGGAGAAAAAGAAGGGAGAAAGGAAGAAAGGGGGAAAGGGGGAAATGGAGAGAAAGGGAGGAAATATTCCCATGAGCCGTCCACCTTCCCACGTGCCATCCACCATCCCCCCATGCCACCCAATTCCCATGTGTCACCCACCTTTCTGTGTGCCACCCACCTTCTCCCATGCCACCCAATTCCCATGTGTCACCCACCTTTCCATGTGTCACCCACCTTCCTCTGTGTGCCACCCACCTTCTGTGCCACCCAATCCCTGTGTACCACCCGCCTTCCTCCATGTCATCCACCTTCCCCCGTGTCACCTGCCTTCCCTCATGCCACCCGTCTTTTTGTGGCCACCTGCCTTCTCCCATGCCACCCACCTTCACCTGTGCCACCCACCTTTCCCTCTGTGCCACCCACCTTCCTCTGTGTGCCACCTACCCACCTTCCTCTGTGTGCCACTCACCTTCTGTGCCACCCAATCCCTGTGTGCCACCCACCCTCCTCTGTGTGCCACCCATCCTCCCCTATGCCACCCACCTTCCTCCATGTCATTCCCCCGTGTCACTTGCCTTCCCCTGTGCCACCCAATTCCCCTGTGCCACCCAATTCCCATGTGCCACTCACCTTTTTCTGTGCCACCCAATCCCTGTGTGCCACCCACCTTCTCCCATGCCACCCACCTTCCCTCTGTATGCCACCTGCCACCTTCCATGCCACTCACCCTCCCCTGTGTCATCCCCCTCCCCAGTGTCACCCCCCTCCCCTGTGCCACCCCCCCTCCCCAGTGCCACCCACCCTCCTCGGTGACGCTGTCCACCACGGAGCCGAACACCAGCACGTCGCTGCTGCCGTCGGTGCTGCCGCCCAGGCCGCTGTCACTGCTCAGACCTGCGGGGCCAACAGGACACAAAGCGAGGCCACTTTAACACCCCGGCCCCCCGAGCCACCCTGGGGACACGGCGGGGTGGCACAGGGACACAGCTGGCACGGGGATGGGGTGCTGGCACGGGGACAGGGTGCTGCTGATGCTTTGGGAGGGCTGAGCTGGAACAGAGACTGGGCAGAGCTGGAGAATAAAGCAGAGATTTATTGAAAGGTCTTTAGGGGACACCTTGGGCAGGGCAAGAGCCTGGCCAGGGCTGCACCCAAGGTGGGCACAAAATGGGCACAAAATGGATCCAAAATGGGCACAAAAGGGACCCAAAAGGGACCCAAAAGGGACCCAAAAGGGACACCACAAAATGACCCCAAATGGGCACAAAATGGGCACAAAATGGGCACCACAAAATGACCCCAAATGGTCACAAAATGACCACAAATGGTCACAAAATGGGCATAAAATGGGCACAGAATGGATACAAAATGGCTGACCGGTCATGAGGCCTCACATTTTTATAAGTTTTGCTCCATTTGCGCTTTGGGGTTTAATTGTCACCCCTTTTGTGCCCATTTTGGATCCATTTTGTGACCCTTTTGTGCCATTTTGTGCCATTTTATGACCACCTTGGGTGCAGCCCTGGCCAGGCTCTTGTCCTGCCCAAGGTGTCCCCTAAAGCCCTTTCAATAAATCTCTGCTTTATTCTCCAGCTCTGCCCAGTCTCTGTTCCAGCTCAGCCTTCCCAAGGCATCAAAACCATTGGGATTAGGAAGGAAAACAAGCCTGGAAAAATATTCCTGAACCACAGAAGTGCAAAGAGAAACCCCAGGAAAGGCTGCAGGAACCACAGAGCTGAGCCTGGAAAATCCCAGGTTCAATCCCCATGCCCTGTCCTCAAACCATTGGGATTAGGAAGGAAAACAAGCCTGGAAAATATTCCTGAACCACAGAAGTGCAAAGAGAAACCCCAGGAAAGGCTGCAGGAACCACAGAGCTGAGCCTGGAAAAGCCCAGCCTGAACCTCAGTGGGTGCTGAACTCCCCAAAAATCCTCCTGAAATCCTGGATCACGAGGAATCCTCCAGCAGCCGGAGGAGGGAATGAAGCCATGGCAGAAAAGTTTTCAGAGAACAAAACTTGCAGGAATTTCTTTTTTTCTTGCAGATTTTTATAGAGATCAAGCCCACGGCACGAGGAGGAAGGGAAATGTGATTCCAGCCTGGCCTCGTGCCTCTGCCCCACGTGCCCAGGGAAACAAGAAATGAGGATCTGGCACGTGGAGCTGTCACGTTCCCAGCTCTGTGCTCCTGCATCAGGGATAAATTTGCTGTTTGCTTCTTTAGCAGCAAAACAAGACACTGAGAAATTTGCTATTTTCTTCTCCAGGAGCAAGATGATATTCTGAGAAATTTGTTATTTTCACCTCCAGGAGCAAAATAAGGCACTGAGAAATTTGCTATTTTCTTCTTTAGCAATAAGATGAGGCACTGAGAAGTTTGCTTTTTTCACCTCCAGGAGCAAGATGATGTTCTGAGAAATTTGTTATTTTTACCTCCAGGAGCCAGATGAGACTGAGAAATTTGCTATTTTCTCTTCCAAGAGGAAGGTGATGCTCTGAGAAATTTTCTATTTTCTTCTTTAGCAGCGAGATGCCCTCTGAGAAATTTGCATTTTTCTTCTTTAGGAGCAAAACGAGGCACCGAGAAATTTGCTATTTTCTTCTTCAGGAGCCAGATGATGTTCCAAGAAATTTGTTATTTTCTCCTCCAGGAGCTAGAGGAGACTGAGAAATTTGTTATTTTCTTCTTCAGGAGCAAAATAAGGCACTGAGAAATTTGCCATTTTCTCCTCCAGGAGCAAAATAAGGCACTGAGAAATTTGCTGTTTTCTTCTTCAGGTGCAAAATACCCTCTAAAAATTTTGCTATTTTCTTCTTTAGGAACGAGATGAGACTGAGAAATTTGCTATTTTCTACTTTAGGAGCGAGATAAGGCTCTGAGAAATTTTCTATTTTCACCTCCAGGATCAAGATGATGCTGTGAGAAATTTTCTATTTTCTTCTTTAGCAGCAAGATGAGGCTCTGAGAAATTTGCTGGTTTTTTCTTTAGGAGAAAATAAGGCACTGAGAAATTTGCTATTTTCTCCTCCAGGAGCAAGATAAGGTTCAAAAAATTTGCTATTTTCTTCTTCAAGATGCCCTCTGAGAAATTAGTTATTTTCTTCTTTAGGAGCAAGATGAGACTCTGAAAAATTTGCTGTTTTCTTCTTTAGGAGCAAGATAAGACTGAGAAATTTGCTATTTTCTTCTTTAGCATCAAGATGATGTTCCAAGAAATTTGCTATTTTCTCCTCCAGGAGCAAAATAAGGCACTGAGAAATTTGCTATTTTCTTCTTTAGGAGCTAGATGAGGCTCTGAGAAATTTGCTATTTTCTCTTCCAGGAGCAAGATAAGGTTCAAAAAATTTGCTATTTTCTTCTTCAAGATGCCTTCTGAGAAATTTTCTATTTTCTCCTCCAGGAGCAAGATGAGACTGAGAAATTTGCTATTTTCTTCTCCAAGAGCAAGGTGATACTCTGAGAAATTTTCTATTTTCTTCTTTAGCAGCAAGATGAAGTTCTGAGAAATTTGTTGTTTTCTTCTCCAGGAGCAGGATGAGGCTCTGAAAAATTTGCTTTTTTCTTCTTTAGGAGAAAATCAGGCACTGAGAAATTTTCTATTTTCTTCTTTAGCAACAAGATGAGGCACTGAGAAGTTTGTTATTTTCACCTCCAGGAGCAAGATGAGACTGAGAAATTTGCTATTTTCTTCTTTAGGAGCAGGATGAGGCACTGAGAAATTTGCTATTTTCTCCTCCAGGAGCAAGATAAGGTTCAAAAAATTTGCTATTTTCTTCTCTAAGAGCAAGGTGATGCTCTGAGAAGTTTTCTATTTTCTTCTTTAGCAGCAAGATGATGTTCTAAGAAATTGGCTTTTTTCTTCTTTAGCAGCGAGATGTTGTTCTGAAAACTTTGCATTTTTTCTTCTTTAGGAGCAAAACAAGGCACTGAGAAATTTGCTATTTTCTTCTTTAGGAGCAAAATGTCCTCTGAGAAATTTGCATTTTTCTTCTTTAGGAGCAAGATAAGACTCTGAGAAATTTGCTATTTTCTTCTCCAAGAGCAAGATGATGTTCTGAGAAATTTGCTATTTTCTTCTTTAGGAGCAGGATGAGGCTCTGAGAAATTTGCTATTTTCTCCTCCAGGAGCAAGATAAGGTTCAAAAAATTTGCTATTTTCTTCTTCAAGATGCCCTCTGAGAATTTTCTATTTTCTCCTCCAGGAGCAAGATGAGACTGAGAAATTTGCTATTTTCTTCTCCAAGAGCAAGGTGGTGCTCTGAGAAATTTTCTATTTTCTTCTTTAGCAGCAAGATGAAGTTCTGAGAAATTTGTTGTTTTCTTCTTTAGGAGCAGGATGAGGCTCTGAAAAATTTGCTTTTTTCTTCTTTAGGAGCAAAACAAGGCACTGAGAAATTTGCTATTTTCCTTTCCAGGAGCAAGATGAGGCTCTGAGAAATTTTTCTTTTTTCTTCTCCAGGGACAAGATTCCCTCTGAAGGACTCTGAGGTCCTGCACTTCCCATTGTTTTTGTGGACAAAAAGCACAAAAAAAGCACGAAAAAAAGCAGGAAATTCCTCAAAACTGGAACAGCCTCAAAGCCCTGATGGAGACAAGACTAAAGCATTTTTTCCTTGATTCCAAGAGATAACATGGAGGAAAATAAACCTGGGAGTTTCTGCCATGCTGAACTCAGGGCTGTAAATATTGATTGTGAATTCCTACAAGGACAAGCCAGGAAATTTAACAACCCTCAGCCAAGGATGAGAAGGAACCACAAAAACTCTGGGATGTAGAACGATAAATAAATAAAATAAATAAATTTCCTCTCTGAGATCTCACCTGTCCAGGATTACTCTGAGGAATTGATTCAATAAAGGGAATTTTGGAAATATTTTGTCTGTGGAAAAGCTGCCACAGCCAAAGGAGGTGGGAATTTAAGGAGTCCCTGAGCAGAAATTCATCCCTGCCTGGGAGTTTTTGGGGTGAAATGAGTGAAATTTGGGTCTTTTTTTGCTGCTGGCTGCCAGAGCATCTCCTTACCTCCGTCCAGGAGGGACCCAGGGGGACCCAGCCCACTCCAAGGGCCACCTGCCAGCGGGTGCTGCAGAGAGGTGTGGCTGGCACCTAGAGGAAGGTGGACGGGAATGTGAGGGGAGGTCATTGGCATAAACACAAAAAAAAAAGGAAAAAAGAAAAAAAAAAGGAAAAAAAAAGGAAAAAAAAAGGAAAAAATGGAATAAAAAAGAAAAAAAAAAGAAAAGAGGAAAAAAAGGAAAAAGAAAAATGGAATAAAAAGGAAAAAGGAATAAAAAGGAAAAAGGAATAAAAAGGAAAAAAGGAATAAAAAGGAAAAAAGGAATAAAAAGGAAAAAAGGGAAAAGGAAAAAAGGAAAAAAAGGGGGAAAAAAGAAAAAAAAGGGGGAAAAGGAACAAAAGGGAAAAAAGGGAAAAAAGGGAAAAAGGAAAATGAAAAAAGGAAAATAAAAAAGGAAAAAAGGAATAAAAAGAAAAAAGGAAAAAAGGGAAAAAAGGGAAAAAAGGAAAAAAGGGAAAAAGGAAAAGGAAAAAAGGAAAAAAGGGAAAAGGGAAAAAAGGGAAAAGGGGAAAAAGGGAAAAAAGGGAAAAAAGGAACAAAAGGGAAAAAGGAAAAATGAAAAAAGGAAAATAAAAAAGGAAAAAAGGAATAAAAAGGAAAAAAAGGAAAAAAGGGAAAAAGGAAAAAAAGGAAAAAGAGAGTGAAAAAAAATTGTCTGCAGCGAGAATCAGCTAAAAAAAAATTTAAAAAATAAATTTAAAAAAATTTAAAAATTAAGTAATAAAAAAATTAAAAGCCAAAACGAAAAGCAGAATTAAAAAAAAAGCCAATGGAATGTAATTGGGACTAAATGATGCTGGGGGCAGGGGAAAAAAAAAATAAAAATTCCCAATCTGCCAGAAGTGGGACGTTAAAATTGGCGCAATGGAAGAGCAACGATGGGGTCGGAGTTTGTGCATTCCCTGTGCTGGAATGTTCAACCTCTGCTGGGATTCCTGGCCTGGGCTCTGGGAGAACAACTGGGAGGACAACTGGGAGGACTGGGAGAACAACTGGGAGGACTGGGAGGAGCTGCTGGTGGCACTTACTGCGAGGGCCGGCGCCGGCACCGGTGTCGAAGTAGGAGAAGAGCGAGTCCAGCTCGTCGGGGCAGAAGAGAGAATCCCGGCGGAATTTCCTCTCCAGGGTGGCGGCTGCTCCGCGTGGTTGGGGTTGGGAAATTCAGAATTAGTGACCAGGAAAAAGGAGACAAAGCCCTGGCTGGGTTTGCGCGCCCAGCAAAATAATAAAAATTCACAAAATGATATAGATTTTGGATCAAAGTCATGTGAGAGCAGCCAGAACCTTCCTAAGAACCCAAAATGTCAGAGATTTCTGACCAAAGTCATCTCTGAGTAGCCAGAACCTTCCTAAGAACCCAAAATATCCAAAATTTCTGACCAGAAGAACCCAAAAAGTCACAAATTGCTGACCAGAGTCACCCCAGAGCACTGGGAGCAGTCAGAACCTTCCTAAGAACCCAAAATGTCACAAATTTCTGACCTGAGTCATCTCAGAGCAGTCAGAACCTTCCTAAACCATGAAATTAACACAAATTTCTGACCAAAGCCATGTCAGAGCAACCAAAACCTTCCTAAGAACCCAAAATGTCACAGATTTCTGATCAAATTGATCCCAGAGCAGCCAGAACCTTTCTGAGAACCCAAAATGTCACAGATTTCTGAGCAGAGTCATCCCAGAGCAGCCAGAACCTTCCTAAGAACCCAAAATGTAACAAATTTCTGATCAAAGTGATCCCAGAGCACTGGGAGCAGCCAGAACCTTCCTAAGAACCCAAAATGTCACAAATTGCTGACCAAAGTGATCCCAGAGTAAGCAGAACCTTCCTGAGAACCCAAATTAACACAAATATCTGACCAAAGTTGTCCCAAAGCACTGGAAACTGCCAGAACATTTCCTGAGCAACCAAAATATCAGCATTTTCTTAGCAGAGTCATCCCAAAGCAGCCAGAACCTTCCTAAGAACCCCAAATGTAACAAATGTAAAAATAATCCCAGAGCACTGAAAGCAGCCAGAACTTTCCTAAGAACCCAAAATATCAGAAACTTCTGACCAAAGTCATCTCTGAGCAGCCAGAACCTTCCTGAGAACCTAAATTAACCCAAATATCTGACCAAAGTCATCTCTGAGCAGCCAGAACCTTCCTGAGAACCTAAATTAACCCAAATATCTGACCAAAGTCATCTCTGAGCAGCCAGAACCTTCCTGAGAACCTAAAATAACACAAATATCTGACCAAAGTTGTTCCAGAGCACTGGAAACAGCCAGAACCTTTCCTGAGCAACCAAAATATCAGAATTTTCTGAGCAGAGTCATCCCAGAGCAGCCAGAACCTTCCCAAGAACTCAAAACACCAGAAATTTCTGAGCAGAGTTATCTCTGAGTAACCCTTCCTAAGCACAGCCTCTCTTGCAGAGGTAAAGAGGATTTTTAGAAGGATTTAAAATCCATTTCAAAGCAGGAATCTGGAAAAGAAAAAAATGCCCAAAGTGACCTTGGAGATCACTGGGTCACATGGATACATATTATAAAGTTGGCTCTTGGCAAATATTAAAATGAATGCTAAAAAAATTTAAATTAAATTAATTTATTTAAATTCAATAAAATTTTATTTAAAATAAAATTAAGATTATCATGTATAATGTGGGAAGGTTTTGCTGTAATAATACAAATAATAATTTCTTTTAATAATAATAATAAAAATAATATAATATAATATAATATCACATTATGCCTTTGCAGAAGGAACTGGATTTACCCAAACACACCACGAGGGGATGGAGCCACTGCTCTATCAGTATCACTTGATGACAAAAATTCCCATTTCTCAAACATTAAAATGAGGCATTTGCAGCTCTCTGAGGGAATTGGGCTTGCCCAAAGCAGCCATGAGGGGCTGGAGCTGCTGCTCCGGGGAGTTTTATCCACCTGAAGCCTAAAATTCCCATTTCTCCAACTTTAAAATGAGGAATTTGCAGCTCTCTTGAGGGAAATTGGGTTTGCCCAAAGCAACCATGAGGGGCTGGAGCTGCTGCTCTGGGATGTTTTGTCCAACTGAGGCCTAAAATTCCCATTTCTCCAACTTTAAAATGAGGAATTTGCAGCTCTCTTGAGAGACTTGGGTTTGCCCAAAGCAACCATGAGGGGCTGGAGCTGCTGCTCTGGGATGTTTTGTCCAACTGAGGCATAAAATTCACATTTCTCCAACTTAAAAATGTTAAAATGAGGCATTTGCAGCTCTCTGGACCTGCCTTTCCTGAGGGAACTGGATTTGCCCAAAGCCACCATGAGGAGATGGAGCTGCTGCTCTATCGCAGCTTTTTGTCCATCTGAAGCCTAAAATTCCCATTTCTCAAATGTTAAAATGAGGCATTTTTAGCCCTCAAAGCCACCATGAGAAAACAGAGCTGCTGCTCTGGGGAGTTTTATCCTTCTGAAGCCTAAAATTCCTGTTTCTCCAACTTTAAAATGAAACATTTTGAGGTCTCTGTACCTGTCTTTGCTGAGGGAAGTGGGCTTGCCTGAAGCAGCCATGAGGGTCTGGAGCTGCTGCTCTGGGAAGTTTTATCCACCTGAGGCCTAAAACTCCCATTTCTCAAACATTAAAAAAAGCATTTTGATGTCTCTGGACCTGTCTTTGTACATGGAACTGGGTTTGCCTGAAGCCACCATGAGGAGCTGGAGCTGCTGCTCTATGGCAGCTTTTTGTCCACCTGAGGCCTAAAATCCCCATTTCTCAAACTTTAAAATGAAACATTTTGAGGTCTCTGGACCTGCCTTTGCTGAGGGAAGCGGGCTTGCCCAAAGCAGCCATGAGGGGCTGGAGCTGCTGCTCTGAGAAGTTTTATCCACCTGAAGCCTAAAATTCTCATTTCTCCAACTTTAAAATGAAACATTTTGAGGTCTCTGGGCCTGTCTTTCCTGAGGGAACTGGGTTTGCCCAAAGCAGCCATGAGAGGATGGAGCTGCTGATCTGGGGAGGTTTATCCACCTGAGGCCTAAAATTCCCATTTCTCAAACATTAAAATAAAGCATTTTGAGGTCTCTGGACCTGCCTTTGCTGAGGGAAGCAGACTTGCCCAAAGCAGCCATGAGGGGATGGAGCTGCTGCTCTGGGGAGTTTTATCTACCTGAGGCCCAAAATTCCTGTTTCTCAAACATTAAAAAAAAGCATTTTGAGGTCTCTGGACCTGCCTTGTCAGATGGAACTGGGTTTGCTTGAAGCAGCCATGAGGGGATGGAGCCGCTGCTGTCAGGTGTTTTGTCTACTTGATGACAAAGTTCCCATTTCTCAAACTTCAGAATGAGGCATGTGCAGCTGTCTGAGGGAACTGGGTTTGCACAAAACTACTACAAGGAGATGGAGCTGCTGCTCTGGGGAGGTTTATCCACCTGAGGCCTAAAATTCCCATTTCTCAAACTTGAAAATGAGGCATTTGCAGCTCTCTGAGGGAACTGGGCTTGCTCAAAGCAGCCATGAGAAAATGGAGCTGCTGCTCTAGGGAGTTTTATCCACCTGAGGCCTAAAATTCCCATTTCTCAAACTTTAAAATGAGGAATTTGCAGCTCTCTGAGGGAACTGGGCTTGCCCAAAGCAGCCATGAGAAAATGGAGCTGCTGCTCTGTGAAGTTTTATCCAAGGCCTAAAATTCCCATTTCTCCAACTTGAAAATAAAACATTTTGAGGTCTCTGGACCTGCCTTTGCTGAGGGAAGTGGGCTTGCCTGAAGCAGCCATGAGGGGCCTAAGCTGCTGCTCTGAGGAGTTTTATCCACCTGGGGCCTAAAATTCCCATTTCTCCAACTTGAAAATAAAACATTTTGAGGTCTCTGGACCTGCCTTTCCTGAGGGAATTGGGCTTGCCCGAAGCAGCCATGAGGGGCTGGAGCTGCTGCTCTGAGGAGTTTTATCCAAGGCCTAAAATTCCTGTTTCTCAAACATTAAAAACCAAGCATTTTGAGGTCTGTGGATCTGCCTTTGCTGAGGGAAGCGGGCTTGCCCGAAGCAGCCATGAGGGGCCTAAGCTGCTGCTCTGGGGAGTTTTATCTACCTGAGGCCTAAAATTCCTGTTTCTCAAACATTAAAATAAAGCATTTTGAGGTCTCTGGACCTGTCTTTGCTGAGGGAAGCGGACTTGCCCAAAGCAGCCATGAGGGGCTGGAGCTGCTGCTCTGAGGAGTTTTTATCCACCTGAGGCCTAAAACTCCCATCTCTTTTTTTAATTATTATTATTAAACTTACAATAAACATTCCCCTCATTTTTCACCCACCTGAGGACAGCATGGCCGGGGAGGCACTGCCGGGCTCCTGGCGGTATTTCCTGCGGGCCGTGGGTGCCCTGGAGCCGCTGTTGTGCCTCTGGCATTTCTTGACGCACCAGCGGCGCGGTTTGCGCTCGCTCTCGGCCAGCGCCTCACCGCCAGGCAGCTTCCTCAGGAACTTCTTCTCCACGTACTTCACCTTGATCCAGGCCTCCTTGTCCTGCCTGAGGGGTGGAACAGGAGTGGGAGTTTGGAAGGTTTGGGCAAAGCTGTTGTGAAGGGCTGGAGCTGTTGATCTGGGGTGTTTTCTCCTCCTGAGGCCTAAAATTTCCGTTTCTCAAAGGTTTAAATGAGGCATTTTGAGGTCTCTGAGGGAACTGGGTTTGCCCAAAGCAGCCATGAGGGGATGGAGTTGCTGCTCTGGGGTGTTTTTTCCACCCAAGGCCTAAAATTCCTTTTTCTCAAAGGTTAAAATGAGGGATTTGAGGTCTCTGAGGGAACTGGGTTTGCCTGAAGCCACCATGAGGAGATGGAGCTGCTGATCTGAGGAGTTTTATCCACCTGAGGCCTAAAATTCCTTTTTCTCAAAGGTTAAAATGAGGGATTTGAGGTCTCTGAGGGAACTGGGTTTGCCCGAAGTCACCATGAGGGGATGGAGTTGCTGATCTGGGGCTTTTTGTCCACCTGAGGCCTAAAATTCTTTTTCTCAAATTTCAAAATGAAGCATTTTGACGTCTCTGGACCTGCCTTTCCTGAGGGAACTGGGTTTGCCAAAGCAGCCGTGAAGGGATGGAGCTGCTGCTCTGAGGAGTTTTATCCACCTGAGGCCTAAAATTCCTTTTTCTCAAAGGTTTAAATGAGGCATTTTGAGGTCTCTGAGGGAGCTGGGCTTGCCTGAAGCCACCGTGAGGGGATGGAGCTGCTGATCTGGGATGTTTTGTCCACCCGAGGCCTAAAATTCCCATTTCTCAAAGGTTAAAATGAAGCATTTTGAGGTCTCTGAGGGAACTGGGTTTGCCCAAAGCAGCCATGAGGGGATGGAGTTGCTGCTCTGGGGTGTTTTGTCCACCTGAGGCCTAAAATTCCTCTTTCTCAAACCTTAAAATGAGGCATTTGCAGCTCTCTGAGGGAACTGCGTTTGCCCAAAGCAGCCATGAAGGGCTGGAGCTGCTGCTCTGGGGTATTTTGCCCACCTGAGGCCTAAAATTCCTGTTTCTCAAAGGTTAAAATGAGGCATTTGCAGCTCTCTGAGGGAGCTGGGTTTGCCCGAAGTCACCATGAGGGGATGGAGTTGCTGATCTGGGGCTTTTTGTCCACCTGAGGCCTAAAATTTTTTTTCTCAAATTTCAAAATGAGGCATTTTGAGGTCTCTGGACCTGCATTTGCAGATGGAACTGGGTTTGACTGAAGCCACCATGAGTAAATGGAGCTGCTGCTCTATCCGAGGCCTAAAATTCCCATTTCTCAAACCTTAAAATGAGGCAGCCCTCTGTGGGAACTGGGTTTGCCCAAAGTAGCCATGAGGGAATGGAGCTGCTGATCTGGGGTGTTTTGTTCTCCTGAGGCCTAAAATTCCTTTTTCTCAAAGGTTTAAATGAGGCATTTTGAGGTCTCTGAGGGAACTGGGTTTGCCTGAAGCCACCATGAGGGGATGGAGCTGCTGCTCTGAGGGGTTTTATCCACCTGGGTTTGCTTGAAGCCGCTGTGAGGGGATGGAGCTGCTGCTCTGGGGTGTTTTGTCCACCTGAGGCCTAAAATTCCTCTTTCTCAAACCTTAAAATGAGGCATTTGCAGCTCTCTGAGGGAACTGCGTTTGCCCAAAGCAGCCGTGAGGGGATGGAGCTGCTGATCTGAGGAGTTTTATCCACCCGAGGCCTAAAATTCCTTTTTCCCAAATGTTAAAATGAGGCATTTGCAGCTCTCTGAGGGAGCTGGGTTTTCCCAAAGCAGCCATGAGGGGATGATCAGTTGCTGATCTGGGGCTTTTTGTCCACCTGAGGCCTAAAATTTCTCTTTCTCAAAGGTTTAAATGAGGCATTTTGAGGTGTCTGAGGGAACTGGGTTTGCCCAAAGCAGCCATGAGGGGATGGAGCTGCTGATTTGGGGCTTTTTGTCCACCCAAGGCCTAAAATTCCTTTTTCTCAAGGGTTTAAATGAGGCATTTTGAGGTGTCTGAGGGAACTGGGTTTGCCTGAAGCCACCATGAGGGGATGGAGCTGCTGATTTGGGGCTTTTTGTCCACCCAAGGCCTAAAATTCCTTTTTCTCAAGGGTTTAAATGAGGCATTTGCAGGTCTCTGAGGGAACTGGGTTTGCCTGAAGCCACCGTGAGGGGATGGAGCTGCTGATCTGGGGTGTTTTGTCCACCCAAGGCCTAAAATTCCTTTTTTTCAAAGGTTTAAATGAGGCATTTTGAGGTGTCTGAGGGAACTGGGCTTGCCTGAAGCCACCATGAGGGGATGGAGCTGCTGCTCTGAGGGGTTTAATCCACCTGGGTTTGCTTGAAGCTGCTGTGAGGGGATGGAGCTGCTGGTCTGTCAGGGCTTTTTGTCCTCCTGAGGCCTAAAATTCCTTTTTTTCAAAGGTTTAAATGAGGCATTTTGAGGTCTCTGAGGGAACTGGGTTTGCCCGAAGCAGCCATGAGGGGATGGAGCTGCTGCTCTATTGGGGCTTTTCGTCCACCCAAGGCCCAAAATTCCTTTTTCTCAAATTTTAAAATGAGGCATTTGCAGCTCCGTGAAGGAACTGGGTTTGCCTGAAGCCACCATGAGGGGATGGAACTGCTGATCTGGGGTGTTTTATTCACCTGAGGCCTAAAATTCCTTTTTCTCAAAGGTTTAAATGAGGCATTTTGAGGTGTCTGAGGGACCTGGGTTTGCCTGAAGCCACCATGAGGGGATGGAGCTTCTGATCTGGGGTGTTTTCTCCACCTGAGGCCTAAAATTTCCATTTCATAAACGTTAAAATAAAGGATTTTGAGGACTCTGGATCTGCCTTTCCTGAGGGAACTGGGTTTGCCTGAAGCCACCATGACGAGATGGAGCTGTGGGGATCCCTGAGCCTGCTTTTCCATGGATTTGGGGCACTGGGGATCCCTAAATCTGCTTTTCCATGGATTTGGGGCACTGGGGATCCCTAAATCTGCTTTTCCATGGATTTGAGGGGCACTGGGGATCCCTAAATCTGCTTTTCCATGGATTTGGAGGCACTGGGGATCCCTGAGCCTGCTTTTCCATGGATTTGGGGGCACTGGGGATCCCTAAATCTGCTTTTCCATGGATTTGGGGGTACTAGGGATCCCTAAATCTGCTTTTCCATGGATTTGGGGGTACTAGGGATCCCTAAATCTGCTTTTCCATGGATTTTGGGGCACCGGGGATCCCTAAATCTGCTTTTCCATGGATTTGGGGGCACCGGGGATCCCTAAATCAGCTTTTCCTTGGATTTGGAGGCACTGGGGATCCCTAAATCTGCTTTTCCTTGGATTTGGGGGCACTGGGGATCCTTAAATCTGCTTTTCCATGGATTTGGTGGCACAGCTCACCTGGAGCTCCCTGCTGTTGGCTTCTTCAGCCCCAGCTCCTCGCACTGTGCCTCGTAGATCTGGTTCATGGTGCTGTTGCCCAGCTCACACATCAGCTGAAAGCGAAATTCAGGCAGGGAATTAAAGCCTCAGGAGAGGAATTTTTCCCTTCCCTTTCCAGGGAATTCCTGGATTCCCAGCGTTTCTCCCTGGCTGGTAAAAGCCAGCACTCACTTTGAGCAGCTCCGGCTCCCAGGAATCCAGAGTCAGGGATCGGACCTTGGAGCAGTGAACACCCAGGCTCCTGCTCGGCCAAGAGGGAGAAAATCCAATAAATTAATTCCATCAATTCATTCCAAAATGAAATTCCATCAATCCAGAGTTTCCCTAAGGAGGTTGGGGTAGATGGAGCTGAAGCAGGGGGTGTGGGGAATGTGAAACACAGGGGGACAATTCCTGCTGGATCTACGGGAACAAACTGTAATTCCAGCTGCACCAATTCCCTGGGATCCTGCACTCCATCCCTGGGATCCTGTCCTCCATCCCTGGCCGTTTTTCCTGGGAATTTTTTAGTCCATCCCTGGCCATTTTCCCTGGGATCCTGCACTACATCCCTGGCTGTTTTCCCTGGGATCCTGCACTGCATCCCTGGGATCCTGCACTCCATCCCTGGACTTTTTTCCTGGGAATTTTTTAGTCCATCCCTGGCCATTTTTCCTGGGAATTTTTTAGTCCATCCCTGGCCATTTTTCCTGGGAATTTTTTAGTCCATCCCTGGCCATTTTCCCTGGGATCCTGAACTACATCCCTGGCTGTTTTCCCTGGGATCCTGCACTCCATGCCTGGCCATTTTTTCTGGGAATATTTTAGTCCATCCCTGGCCATTTTTCCTGGGAATCTTTTCATCCATCCCTGGCTGTTTTCCCTAGGAATCCTGCCCTGAATCCCTGGCTGTTTTCCAAGGAATCCTGCCCTCCACTCCTGGCTGTTTTCCCCAGAATCCTGCACTCCATTCCTGCCCCTTTTCTCCCAGATTTTCCCCTCCATCCCTGCCCCATTTCCCCTGTAATCCTGCCCCATTTCTCCCTGACTTTTCCCCTCCATCCCCACCCCGTTTCTCCCGGATTTTCCCCTCCATCCCTGCCCAATTTCTCCCAGATTTTTCCCCTCCATCCCTGCCCTATTTCTCCCGGATTTTCCCCTCCATCCCTGCCCCATTTCTCCCTGATTTTCCCCTCCATCCCACCCCATTTCTCCTGGATTTTTTCCCTCCATCCCTGCCCCATTTCTCCCAGATTTCCCCCTCCATCCCTGCCCCATTTCCCCTGTAATCCTGCCCCATTTCTCCCTGATTTTCCCCTCCATCCCACCCCATTTCTCCTGGATTTTTTCCCTCCATCCCTGCCCCATTTCTCCCTGATTTTCCCCTCCATCCCCACCCCATTTCTCCCTGATTTTCCCCTCCATCCCCACCCCATTTCCCCCGGATTTCCCCCTCCATCCCTGCCCCATTTCTCCCGGATTTTTCCCCAGAATCCCACCCTCCATCCCTGCCCCATTTCCCCTGTAATCCTGCCCCATTTCTCCCAGATTTTCCCCTCCATCCCCACCCCATTTCCCCCGGATTTCCCCCTCCATCCCTGCCCCATTTCCCCGGGATTTCCCCCTCTATCCCTACCCCATTTTTCCCCTCCATCCTGCCCAGTTTCTCCCGGATTTTCCCCCTCCATCCCTGCCCCATTTCTCCCGGATTTGCCCTGCCATCCCACCCCATTTCTCCCGGATTTTTCCCCTCCATCCTGCCCCATTTCTCCCGGATTTTCCCCTCCATCCCTGCCCAATTTCTCCCAGATTTCCCCTCCATCCTGCCCCATTTCTCCCGGATTTTCCCCTCCATCCCTGCCCTGTTTCTCCTGGATTTTCCCCTCCATCCCTGCCCCATTTCCCCTGTAATCCTGCCCCATTTCTCCCTGATTTTTCCCCTCCATCCCTGCCCCATTTCTCCCGGATTTTTCCCCTCCATCCCACCCCCATTTCCCCCAGATTTCCCCCTCCATCCCTGCCCCATTTCCCCGGGGTTTCCCCCTCTATCCCTACCCCATTTTTCCCTCCATCCCACCACATTTCCCCGGGATTTCCTCCTGTATCCCTACCCCATTTTCCCCTCCATCCCACCCCATTTCTCCCAGATTTCCCCCTCTATCCCTACCCCATTTTTCCCCTCCATCCCACCCCCATTTCTCCCAGATTTTCCCCTCCATCCCCGCCCCGTTTCTCCCAGATTTCCCCCTCCATCCCACCCCATTTCCCCGGGATTTCCCCCTCCATCCCTGCCCAATTTCTCCCAGATTTCCCTCTCCATCCCTGCCCCATTTCCCCGGGATTTCCCCCTCCATCCCTGCCCCATTTTCCCCTCCATCCCACCCCCATTTCCCCCGGATTTCCCCCTCTATCCCTGCCCAACTTCTCCCAGATTTTTCCCCTCCACCCCTGCCCCATTTCTCCCTGATTTTCCCCTTCATCCCACCCCATTTCCCCGGGATTTCCCCCTCCATCCCTGCCCCATTTTCCCTCCATCCCCGCCCCATTTCCCCGGATTTCCCCCCGGATTCCCGCCGTCCCTGCGCACCGGTGGATGCCGGAGCACTCGATGCACAGCAGGATGCCCAGGTTGATGCTGGCCCAGCGCGGGTCGGGCTGGCCGCAGTCGCAGCACTGCTCGTTCCCGGGCACGCTCTGCACCCGCTGCAGGATCGGTTCCCCCTTCCCGCCGCGCTCCCGGGAATCCGTGGCCGAGTCGATGCTGCTGGTGGAGGGGGAGGCTGTCCTGTCCAGCCTCTGCAGGGAAAAACAAAAAAATCAGGATATGAACACCCAACACAGCTGGAGGAGAGCAAACCCAGCTCAGTTTGATGCCTTGGAGTGGCTTTAAAGGAGAGGATGATACTTTAGGATTATAAGTTTTATATTTTTCATGCATTTTTAATCCTGCAGTCCTTTAAATTCTCTAAATTCACTGTACAGTGTGAGCTGCTGTCTTTATATTTTATTTTCAGACACAACAATTCCTCTCCAGGCCTGGGAATCAAGGACACCTCACTGCCTCAAGCCCTGAGAAATTTAAATAAAAGTGAGTTGGGCTAAATTCCTTCATTACCCGGAGCTTTAATTGGAGGATTGAACCCCTGATATGCAAAAGGACCAAACTTATAAAAGTGTGAAAAAATCATGAGCTGAAAATTGTAAAAAAATAATTTCTGACTGCCCAGGGTGTATCTATGGAAGGTCTTTAACAAATCCCCACTTTTATTCTCTCAGTCTCATCCAGCCTCTGCTCTAGGCAGCCATTCCAAAAGTAAAATATCAGGATATGAACACCCAACACAGCTGGAGGAGAGCAAACCCAGCTCAATTTGATGCCTTGGAGTGGCTCTAAACAGAGGGGGATGATACTTCAGGATATTTAGCTTTTCTATTTTTCATCTATTTGTAATCTTGAAATTCTTTAAATTTTTTTAAAGAAGAAATTCTTGAAATTCTTTAAAATTCTCTAAACTCCATATACAGTGTGAGCTGCTGTAATTCACATTTTATTTTCAGACACAACATTTTATTTTCTGCAGGCGTGGGGATCAAGGATTCCTCACTGCCTCAAGCCTTGAGAAATTTAAATAAAATTTAAACTTAAATAAATTCCTTCATTACACCTGGAGCTGTAATTGGAGGATTGAACCCCAATCTGCAAAAGGACCAAACTTATAAAAGTGTGAATTAAATTAAATCCCGAGCACCATTTTGGGTGTAACCTTCTGATTGCCCAAAATGTTTCTATTGAAGGCCTTCAATAAATCCTCACTTTTATTCTCTCAATCTCCTTAGTTTGTGTTCTAAACAGCCACTCCAAGGCAGTGGGCAGATGGAGGGGCAGGGAATTGTGGATTTTCCCTGGATTTCACAGGGAACTGTGGATTTTCCCTGGATTTCACAGGGAATTGTGAATTTTCTCTGGGGAATTGTGGATTCTCCCCGGATTTCACAGGGAATTGTGGCTTTTCCCTGGATTTCGCAGGGAATTGTGGATTTCCCCCAGATTTCGCAGGGAATTGTGGATTTTCCCTGGGGAATCGTGGATTTTCCCTGGAGAATTGTGGATTTTCCCTGGAGAATTGTGGATTTTCCCTGGATTTTCCCTGGATTTCGCAGGGAATCGTGGATTTTCCCTGGATTTCACAGGGAATTGTGGATTTTCCCTGGATTTCGCAGGGAATTGTGGATTTTCCCTGGGGAATCGTGGATTTTCCCTGGATTTCGCAGGGAATTGTGGATTTTCCCTGGGGAATCGTGGATTTTCCCTGGATTCTCCCCGGATTTCGCAGGGAATTGTGGATTTTCCCTGGATTTTCCGTGGATTTTCCCCGGATTCTCCCCGGATTCCCCTCACCTCGATGTAGTAGCTGTCGGGGCTCTCACGGTAGGCCGAGGCGATGCTGGCCTGCACCGCCTGGATCCAGGCCTGGCGCAGCTTCTCCGAGTCAGCCTGCAGCATGCAGCTCCTGGAAAAATCAGGGAACGGGGTGGGGAGAGGCACAGAACACAGCCAGGGTTGGGGTCAGCTCCTTCCTCCTCATCCTCAGCACGGCGGGGAGAAAATTCACCCAAACTTTCCAGGTAAAAATTCACCCTGCGAGGTTGGGGTGCTTCTACTCCAAACTTTTCACGTTAAAATTCACCCCACGAGGTCGGGGTGTTCCCACTCCAAAGGTTCCAGGTAAAAATTAACCCAATAAAGTTGGGGTGTTTCCTTTCTAAACTTTCCAGGTAAAAATTCACCCCACAAGATTGGGGTGTTCCCTCTTCAACTCCTTCAGGCAAAAATTAACCCCACAAGTTTGGGATGTTCCCTTTCCAAACATTCCAGGCAAAAATTAACCTTACAAGGATTAATTAACCCACAAAAATGAACCCCACAAGGATTAATTAACCCACAAAAATGAACCCCACAAGGGTTAATTAACCCACAAAAATGAACCCCACAAGGGTTAATTAACCCACAAAAATGAACCCCACAAGGTTAGACAGCCAAAGATGTTCCCAACCCAAACCCTCCAGGCAGGTCTGGAAATTGTTTTTAAAATCTGGGCGCTCTAGAATTGGGCATAATCTATTAATTATAAATTAGCAATAATAATAATAATTAATAATGTATATCAATAATATATGTAATTATACAATGAAATCCAGCTCATGGTGATGCCTGAGGAACTTCCTGAGGGATTTTGGCATCTCCCGGCCTAAATTTGGCGAATTTTTGCTCAGATCTGATCCCAGCCCAGCCCGGGGAGCTTTGGGGAGCCCCAAACTCACTTGGTGGGGGAGACGACCTCGAAGCAGAACCTCCTCTCGATGTCCTCGCAGGGTTTGACCGTGCACAGCCTCAGGTCCTCCACCACCACGGTCAGCACGTCCTGGGGGGACACGGCGGGGATGGAGGGGGTCTGGGGGGGCTTGGGGGATCCCCAGGGCTGGGGCACAACTGGGAAACTCCTGCCCAGAGCCTCCGAAGTCCCTCCTGCCTCAAATCCTCCAAACTCCTGCCAGAGCCTCCAAAGTCATTCCCAACTCCTCCGGAGTCCCTCCTGCCCGAATCCTGCAAAATTCTTCTCAAATCCTCCAAACTTCTTCCTGCCCGAATCCTGCAAAATTCTTCCCAAATCCTCCAAACTCCTTCTTGCCCAAACCTTCCAAATTCCTTCCCAAATCCTCCAGAGTCCCTCCTGCCTCAAATCCTCTGAACTCCTTCCCAAACTCCTGCCCAGAGCCTCCAAACTCCTGCCCAGACCCCCGAAACTCATTCCCAACTCCTCCAGAGTCCCTCCTGCCCGAATCCTGCAAAATTCTTCCCAAATCCTCAAAACTCCTTCCCAAACTCCTGCCCAGAGCCTCCAAACTCATTCCCAACTCCTCCAGAGTCCATCCTGCCTGAATCCTGCAAAATTCTTCCCAAATCCTCCAAACTCCTTCTTGCCCAAATCTTCCAAATTCCTTTTCAAGCCCTCCAAACTCCTTCCCAACTCCTCCAAACTCCCTCCTGCCTCAAATCCTCCAAACTCCTTCCCAAACTCCTGCCCAGAGCCTCCAAAGTCATTCCCAAATCCTCCAAAGTCCTTCCTGCCCAAATCCTGCAAAATTCTTCCCAAACCCTCAAAACTCGCTCCTTTCCAAACCCTCCAAACTCCTTTTCAAACTCTCCAAACTCCTTCTTGCCCAAACCCTCCAAATTCATTTTCAAACCTTCCAAACTCCTGCCCAAGCTCTCCAAACTCTTTCCCAACCCTCCAAATTCTCTCCAGCCCAGACCCTCCAAATTCCTTCCCAAATCCTCCAGAGTCCCTCCTGCCTCAAATCTTCCAAAGTCCTTCCCAAACTCCTGCCCAAACCCTCCAAACTCCTGCCCAGACCCTTCAAACTCATTCCCAACTCCTCCAAACTCCTTCCTGCCCAAATCCTGCAAAATTCTTCCCAAATCCTCCAAACTCCTTCTTGCCCAAACCTTCCAAACTCCTTCCCAAATCCTCCAGAGTCCCTCCTGCCTCAAATCCTCCAAACTCCTTCCCAAACTCCTGCCCAAACCCTCCCAACTCCTGCCCAGACCCTTCAAACTCATTCCCAAATCCTCCAAACTCCTTCCTGCCCAAATCCTGCAAAATTCTTCTCAAATCCTCCAAACTCCTGCCCAGAGCCTCCAAAGTCATTCCCAACTCCTCCAAAGTCCCTCCTGCCTGAATCCTGCAAAATTCTTCCCAAATCCTCAAAACTCCTTCCCAAACTCCTGCCCAGAGCCTCCAAAGTCATTCCCAACTCCTCCAAAGTCCCTCCTGCCTGAATCCTGCAAAATTCTTCTCAAATCCTCCAAACTCCTTCTTGCCCAAACCTTCCAAACTCCTTCCCAAATCCTCCAAAGTCCTTCCTGACCAAATCCTGCAAAATTCTTCCCAAATCCTCCAAACTCCCTCCTGCCTCAAACCCTCCAAACTCCTGCCCAGAGCCTCCAAAGTCATTCCCAAATCCTCCAAAGTCCTTCCTGCCCAAACTTTGCCAAACTCCTTCCCAAACCCTCCAAACTTGCTCCCAAACCCCTCCCCAAACCCCCAAATTCCTTCCCAAGCTCCCCAACTCCTTTTCAAACCCCCCAAACTCCTCTCCAAACCCCCCAAACTCTCTCCCAAACCCCCAAATTCCTTCCCAGGCCCTCCTGCCCAAGCTGAGTGTGCAGAGAGCAGAGCCAGGCCAGGATTATTTCATAAATAATTACTTATTTAATAATTATTTAATAAAGAATTACTTAATAATTACTCAATAAAAATTTAGTTAATAAAGAATTAGTTAATAAAGAATTAGTTAATAAAGAATTAGTTAATAAAGAATTAGTTAATAAAGAATTAGTTAATAATTATTTATTGAATAATTATTTAATCAAGAATTACTTAATCAAGAATTATTTGATAAATAACTCCTTATTAAAGAACTATTTAATAAAAATTTACTGATTAGATTAAATAAATATTTAAATATTTAATAACAAGTTACAGATTAGATAATTATTTAATAATAAATAAATATTTAACAATCTATTAATTAATAAATAATTTTTAATAAATAATTATTTAATAAATAATTATTTAGTCCATGTTTGCTGCCCTTTTCCACCCCCAGAGCACCCCCCTGGCCTTTGCTGTCCCCCTGACCTAAATCCTCCTCCTGCCACCCCCTCCTTGCAGTTAATATTAATTAACTATTAGTTAATTATTAATTATTAATAAATACAATTAATTAACCACTCGGTTAATCACCTGGGGCAGCCTCACTGACCTTTAGCTTCTTCTGGTAGACCAGCTGGCTGTTCTGGATGGAAAACCATCTCCTGTGGGGGACAGACACACGGACAGACAGACAGACAGACAATGAAAAGTGAACGTTTGAATGGGGCTCGGGGAGAAATAAATCCAATTAAATTCAAGGTTTGAATTCGAGAAGAATTTTATGAACATTTCAGGATTTTCCTGCTGGGTCTGGCTGAATTTTTATGGAGATTTCAGGATTTTCCTTCTGGGATTGAGTTGAATTTCTCTGCACATTTCAGGATTTTCCTGCTGGGTCTGGGCTGAATTTTTATGAACATTTCAGGATTTTCCTGTTGGGTTTGGGCTGAATTTTTATGAACATTTCATGATTTTCCTTCTGGGATTGAGTTGAATTTTTATGGAGATTTCAGGATTTTCATAATAATTGAAAAGTTTTATGAATTTGGGTTTGGGCTGAATTTTTATGAAGATTTCAGGATTTTCCTGCTGGGATTGAGTTGAATTTTTCTGAACATTTCAGGATTTTCCTGCTGGGTCTAAGATGAATTTTTATGAAGATTTCAGGATTTTCATAATAATTGAAAAATTTCATGAATTTGGGTTTGGGCTGAATTTTAATGAAGATTTGCTATCAACACACTGAGCTCTCTTCCTTGGGAGGATCCTGGTCACTATTTCATTGTAAAAACCACTAAAAAACCACAAAAACTCTCAAACCAAAATAATTTTAATTATTTTTACAATTAATTTTCAACTTGCTCAGCTCAGTATGTGAAGATCTCACAGGAAGGGAGGTGGGCAGAGTGAAGATGAATTATTGAGATGAATAATTTGAATTATTGAGATGAATAATTGGAATTATTGAGATGAATAATTTGAATTATTGAGATGAATAATTTGAATTACTGAAGATGAATAATTTGAATTATTGAAGATGAATAATTTGAATTATCGAAGATGAATAATTTGAATTATTGAGATGAATAATTTGAATTACTGAAGATGAATAATTTGAATTACTGAAGATGAATAATTGGAATTATTGAGATGAATAATTGGAATTATTGAAGATGAATAATTTGAATTATTGAAGATGAATAATTTGAATTACTGAAGATGAATAATTGGAATTACTGAAGATGAATAATTGGAATTATTGAGATGAATAATTGGAATTATCAAAGATGAATAATTTGAATTATCGAAGATGAATAATTTGAATTATCGGAGATGAATAATTTGAATTATCGGAGATGAATAATTTGAATTATCGGAGATGAATAATTGGAATTATTGAGATGAATAATTGGAATTATTGAGATGAATAATTTGAATTATGGAGATGAATAATTTGAATTATGGAGATGAATAATTTGAATTATTGAGATGAATAATTTGAATTATTGAGATGAATAATTTGAATTACTGAAGATGAATAATTTGAATTACTGAAGATGAATAATTTGAATTATTGAAAAGAATAATTTGAATTATCGGAGATGAATAATTGGAATTACTGAAGATGAATAATTGGAATTACTGAAGATGAATAATTTGAATTATTCAAGATGAATAATTGGAATTATTGAGATGAATAATTGGAATTATTGAAGATGAATAATTTGAATTATTGAAGATGAATAATTTGAATTATTGAGATGAATAATTGGAATTATCGAAGATGAATAATTGGAATTATCGAAGATGAATGATTGGAATTATTGAAGATGAATAATTTGAATTATTGAGATGAATAATTTGAATTATCGAAGATGAATAATTGGAATTATCGAAGATGAATAATTGGAATTATTGAGATGAATGATTGGAATTATTGAAGATGAATAATTGGAATTATTGAGATGAATAATTGGAATTATTGAAGATGAATAATTGGAATTATTGAAGATGAATAATTGGAATTATTGAAGATGAATAATTTGAATTATTGAGATGAATAATTTGAATTACTGAAGATGAATAATTTGAATTATTGAGATGAATAATTTGAATTATTGAAGATGAATAATTTGAATTACTGAAGATGAATAATTTGAATTATCGAAGATGAATAATTTGAATTACTGAAGATGAATAATTTGAATTACTGAAGATGAATAATTGGAATTATTGAGATGAATAATTGGAATTACTGAAGATGAATAATTTGAATTATTCAAGATAAATAATTGGAATTATCTCTCACCTGTTCCAGGTTTTGAAGGCGTTGCTGGCTCTCTTGAACAGGTACCCTTCCATCACCACCCCATTGGGGGCATCCACGTTGAATTCCACCTTGGAGTCATCGTAGGAAAAATCCTGGAAAAAAACAAAATTCTGGGATCAGGTTGGGGGTGGTTTAATGAAACATCAAAAAGAGGCAAATCCACCCAAATCCCAAAGTTTGCAGGCAGTAAATTTATTTATTCCTGGTTTTGTAACAAAGTGTTATTTTATTTTATTTTATTGATATTTCCATCCCCTGGCAGGTGATGAGGAGAAAAGAAGGGAGATTATCCTCAGGAGAGATGAAAAGGATTTTAAATTAATATTATGTTTTAAATTAATATTATGTTTTAAATTAATATTATGTTTTAAATTAATATTAATGTTTGTGCCCATTTTGGGCCCATTTTGTGCCCATTTTTTGACCATTTTGTGTCCATCCTGGGTCCATTTTGTGCCCATTCTGTGCTCATTTTATGCCCATTTTTTGACCATTTTATGCCCATTTTTTGACCATTCAGAATTTTTTCATTAAAAAAATGAAATTTTTTCCATGAAAAAATGTTGATTTTATAGGGAATTATTGAAAGGAATTTTTAAGAGCTGTGGAGGAGCAGATCCGATGGGATGGGATGGAGGAATCCTTGGGAAAGCAGCAGGACCTCAAAATGCTGCTCAAGGGGGTTCTGCAGGAAATTTTTCGAATTTTTTCATTTAAAAAATGGAATTTTTTTCATGAAAAATGCTTTTTTTGTGAAGTAAATGCTCATTTTATAGGGAATTATTGAAAGGAATTTTTAAGGGCTGTGGAGGAGCAAAATCCGATGGGATGGGATGGAGGAATCCTTGGAAAAGCAGCAGGAGGCTGCAATCAGGCAGAAAATTCCCAACAAAATCATCCCAGAGGAATATTCCCAATAAAATAATCCCAAAGGAATATTCCAAACCAATCCTGAAGGAATATTCCCAACACAATCATCCCGAAGGAATATTCCCAATAAAATCATCTCGAAGGAAAATATTCCCAACAAAACCATCCTGAAGCAATATTCCCAACAAAATAATCCTGAAGGAATATTCCCAACAAAATCATCCCAAAGGAATATTCCCAACAAAACCGTCCCGAAGGAAAATTCCCAATAAAACCATCCTGAAGCAATATTCCCAATAAAATCATCCCAAAGGAAAATATTCCTAACAAAACCATCCTGAAGGGATATTCCCAATAAATAATCCCAAAGGAAAATTCCCAACAAAACAATCCTGAAGGAAAATTCCCAACAAAATCATCCCGAAGGAAAATTCCCAACAAATCCTGAAGGAATATTCCCAATAAAATAATCCCAAAGGAATATTCCCAACTAATCCTGAAGGAATATTCTCAACAAAACAATCCGAAAAGAATATTCCCAACAAAATCATCCCGAAGGAAAATTCCCAACAAAACAATCCTGAAGGAATATTCCAAGTAAAATAATCCTTAAGGAATATTCCTAACAAAACAATCCCAAAGGAAAATTCCCAATAAAACCATCCTGAAGCAATATTCCCAATAAAATAATCCCAAAGGAAAATTCCCATTCCCTAAAGATGCACACACAAACAAAATTCACAAAATTCACAATATTCACACGTTCTCTGCTGGAATGCAAATTCCAAGATTTCTGTAAATTCCACGGACAATCCCAGCCCTTCAAAATTTGGGAATTTTCGGAGGTCAAATCCCACTCCCAACCCTTTTGTCTCCCAGTTTCCCCAGTTCCAGCACTGGGAGCTGATCCTGTCCCCAAGCCTGGCCTGGCTGAGCTCGCACCAAAACCCCAAACCCAAAATTCTCCTTTTCCACCCCAAAACTTCTCTCTAAAATCCCAACATTTCCTTCAAAACCTCGACAAGAATTCCAATCTCTTCGGGAAGGGTAAAAAATCTCCTGTCCTAAATTCCCTAAAAAAATCCACAGCAGCTGAAATTAAAAATATATATATTTTTATATATAAAATTAAAAATGTAAAAATCTCTTTTTTTAAAAAAAAATTTCCCTGAAAAATCTGCAGTGTTTAAATTAAATATTTAAAAATTCCTTTTCTTAAATTCCCTAAAAAGTCCACAGTGTTTAAATTAAAAATTAAAAATTCCATTTAAAAAAAAATGCCCTGGAAAAGCCACAGCGGTTTAAAAATATAAAAAATATTTTAAAAATATAAAAATACATAGAAAATATTAAAAATATATAAAATATAGATTTAAATATATTTTATCTATATTGAAATATATTTAAATGTAAATATAGATATAATATAAAAATGTATATAAATAAGATATATAACATATAAATATATAAAATAGATTAAAAATAGAGAAAAATATAAAAAAATATATAAAATATATTTAAAAATATATAAAATATATATAAAATATATATTAAAAATATACAATAGATTAAAAATATATAAAATAGATAAAAATATATAAAAATAGATAAATACATATAAAAATATAAAAAGATATAAAAATATAAAATATATATGAAATGTATATAAAATATAGATAAAATATAGATAAAATATAGATAAAATATAGATAAAATATAGATAAAATATAGATAAAATAGATAAAATATATAAAAATAGATAAAAAATATAAAATATATATAATACATATATAAAATATATAATATATATTAAAAATATTTAAAATATATAAGATATATAAGATATAAAAATATATAAAATATATATAAAATATCTATTATATATATAAAACATATATAAAATATATATAAAAATACAAACATATAGAAAAAATTATAAACTTTTAAAATATATAAAAGATAGAAAAGATATAAAAATATTAAAAAATAAAAGATATAAAAATATTTAAAAATAAAAAAACAGAAAAAATTAAAAATAGAAAAATAGAAAAAACAGAAAAATAGAAAAAAATTAAAAATAGAAAAATAGAAAAAACAGAAAAATAAAAAAAAATTAAAAATAGAAAAATAGAAAAAACAGAAAAATAGAAAAAAATTAAAAATATAAAAATAGAAAAACTAGAAAAAACATTTAAAATAGATATTAAAAAATTAAAATAATTTTAAATTATCTAACCCTGATTTTTAGGTTTTTCCCTTACCGGGAGATCTTCCAGCCTGCTGAAAATCCTCATGGAGCCGGAGGGAGGGGAGGAGGAGGAGGAGGAGGAGGAGGAGGAATTTCTGAGCTGCTTCTCCCGGAGAGCAGCAAAGGCCGGGGGGGGGAAAGGGGAGGGACCGGGATTTGGGGTTTTTTTTTCCTTTTCTCCTCCTCTCCTTCCCTTTGGGATTTTTTTGGGGTTTTTTTTATCCCTTTGCTCCTCCTCTCCTTCCCTTTTGGGACTTTTTTTCCTTTTACTCCTCCTCTCCTTCCCTTTTGGGATTTTTTACAGGGTTTTTAATGTTTTTCCCCTTTTGCTCTTCCTCTCCCCTCCTTATGGGATTTTTTTGGGTTTTTTTTCCCTTTTGCTCCTCCTCTCCTTCCCTTTTGGGGTTTCTTTTTTTGGGTTTTTTTTTCCCTTTTACTCCTCCTCTCCTTCCCTTTTTGGGGTTTTTGGGGTTTTTTTTCCTTTTACTCCTCCCCTCCTTCCCTTTGGAGATTTTTAATAGTTTTTCAAATTTTTTCCCTTTTTGCTCCTCCTCTCCTTCCCTTTTTGGGGTTTTTTTTTGGGGTTTTTTTTTCCCTTTGCTCCTCCTCTCCTTCCCTTTTGGGGATTTTTTTTCCTTTTATTCCTCCTCTCCTTCCCTTTTAGGATTTTTTTGCAGTTTTTTATTTCTGAGGGGAAATAATTGATTTTTGTATGATGAATATTGGATTTTTGTATGTTGGATATTGATTTTTGTACGTTGGATATTGGATTTTTGTACATTGGATATTGATTTTTGTACATTGGATATTGATTTTTGTACATTGGATATTGATTTTTGTACATTGGATATTGATTTTTGTACATTGGATATTGATTTTTCTATGTTGGATATTGATTTTTTTATGTTGTATATTGATTTTTGTACATTGGATATCGAGCCAGATGTGGATTTTTCATCCCCCAAAGCCCAACTCCTCAAATCTCCAAAAACAAAAAAAATCAGCCAAGGTTTGCTCTCACTTCAATGAACCACGATAAAGAATTAAAAATCAGATTTTACACAACAAATTAAAAATCAGATTTTTACATCTTGCACAAGGGTGGAACCAAACTCACAAATAATTAAAAATCAGATTTTTATACCTTTCCTGAAGGTGAAACCAAACTTGTGACCATCACACAGAGAATTAAAAATCAGAATTAAAAATCAGATTTTTATACCTTTTAACTCACAAAGAATTAAAATTCAGATTTTTACACCTTTCCTGAGGGTGAACCCAAAACTCGAGACCATCTCACAGGGAATTAAAAATCTGATTTTTACACAAAGAATTAAAACTCAGATTTTTACACCTTTCCTGAGGGTGAACCCAAAACTCGAGACCATCACACAGGGAATTAAAAATCAGAATTAAAAATCAGATTTTTACACCTTGCACAAGGGTTAAAATGCTCTTTAAAATGCCAACTTCACTGAGGTTTTTGGTGTTGCTTTCAGCAAATATTCAGAGAAATCTCCTGGATATTATTAATAATAAAATAAAATTTAAAAAAATTAAAAAAAAGAAATAAAAAATAAAAAAATTAAAAAAAAATTTAAAAAATTAAAGTAAAAATAAATAAAATTTAAAAATTAAAATAAATAAATAAAATAAAAATAAAAAATAAAATAAATAAAAATAATAAAAATAATAAAATAAAAAAATAAAAAAATTAATAAAATAAATAAATAAATAAATAAAATAAAATAAAAAATAACATAAAAAATAAAATAAATAAAAAATAAAAAATAACATAAAAAATAAAATAAGTAAAAAATAAAAAATAACATAAAAAATAAAATAAAATAAAAAATAATTAAAATAAAATAAAATAAAAAAATAATTAAAATACAATACAATACAATACAATACAATAAAATAAAATAAAATAAAATCCCCTGTGGTTGGACTCACCTGCAGCAGGGTCTGTGGGGCCAGGGCAGCGCGGTGGGGAGGAGAGGAAATAAAGAAAGAAAAAAAAATCAAATTAATTTTGATGTTTCTGCAACGTTTGGGGTGCAAAGGGTGGAAAATGGGAGACTGAAAAATTCTGATTTAAATCGAATTAAATAGAAAAAAGAGCTGCAGGGGGAATTCGGTGTGCCCTGTCCTAAACCCAGCAGAAATCAGAATTTCAGCAATCAAAATTTCATAAATCATAATTTCATCAATCATAATTTCATCCATCAGAATTCTATAAGTTATAATTTCATCAATCAAAATTCCGTAATTCATAATTTCGTAATTATTTCATAAATAATCATTCTGTAAGTTATAATTTCATAATTCATGATTTCATAATTCATAGTATCATAAATCGCAATTCCATCAATCAAAATTTCATAACTCACAATTTTCTAAATCATTTCATAAATAATAATTTCATGAACCATAATTTCATCAATAATAATTTCATAAGTCATAATTTAGTAAATCCCAATTTCACAAATCACCATTTTGTAAATCACAATTTCTATTAAATAAGAATTAATAAATTACAATTTCATAAACCACAGTTTCATAAATCAAAATGGGGACACCCAGGAAATTCAGGAAAATCCTGGATTTGAGGCTCCAGCATCCATGAGGGACTCAGGAACTCCCAGGAAAATCAGGAAAATCCTGAATTTCAGGCAGCTAGAGCTGCCAGGAGCCACCAGGGACTCAGGAACTCCCAGGAAATTCAGGAAAATCCTGGACTGGAAGCTCCAGCATCCATGAGGGACTCAGGGACATCCAGGAAATTCAGGAAAATCCTGGATTTGGGGCTCCAGCATCCATGAGGGACTCAGGAACTCCCAGGAAATTCAGGAAAATCCTGAATTGAAACCAGCTGGAGCTGCCAGCAGCCACGAGGGACCCAGGGACACTCAGAAAAATCAGGAAAATCCTGAATTCGAGGCTCCAGCATCCAAAAGGGCCTCAGGGACATCCAGGAAATTCAGGAAAATCCTGGATTTGAGGCTTCAGCAGCCACGAGGCTCTCAGGAACTCCCAGGAAATTCAGGAAAATCCTGGATTTGAGGAGGCTGGAACTGCCAGGAGTCACCAGGGACTCAGGAACTCCCAGGAAATTCAGGAAAATCCTGGACTGGAATGAGCTGGAGCTGCCAGCAGCCACGAGGGACCCAGGGACACTCAGAAAAATCAGGAAAATCCTGAATTCGAGGCTCCAGCGTCCAAAAGGGACTCAGGGACATCCAGAAAAGTCAGGAAAATCCTGGATTTGAGCTCCAGCATCCATGAGGGACTCAGGAACTCCCAGAAAGTTCAGGAAAATCCTGGATTTGAGGAGGCTGGAGCTGCCAGGAGTCACCAGGGACTCAGGAATTCCCAGGAATTTCAGGAAAATCCCAAATTTCAGGACCTTGGCCCCGGACTCACCCTCTGCTGGATGAGCGCGTGCTTGTGCTCCATCTCGCGCTTCTCCACGGCCGAGTCGATCACCAGCTGATCCAGCTGGGAAAAAAACATGGAAAAGTCAGGGTGGGATGGAGGAACCCGGGGTGGGGTGGGACAGAGAGGGCTGGGACACAAATCCCTGGAAAGGGAGGGAAAGGAGGGGAAAAGGAGGGAAAAAAGGAAAAAAAGAGGAGGAAAAAAAGAGGAAGAAGGGGGAAAAAAGGAGGAAAAAAGGGAGGAAAAATGGAGGGGGGAAAATGGAAGGGGGAAACAAGGGAGGAAAACAAGGGAGGAAAACAAGGAGGGGGAAGAGGCAAAAACGAGGAAAAATTGGGAAAAAGAGGCAAAAAGGAGGGGAAAAGGATGCAAGAAAAAGAAGCAAAAAGGAGGCAAAAAAGGAGGCAATAAAGGGACAGAAAATGGGCAAAAAGGAGGCAAAGGGCCATGTTGGGTGTGTCCCCCACTGCAGCACCCCGGGGTGACACTCAGGGTGTACCTATCCCTGTCCCTGTGTCCCTGTCCCCATCCCCATGTCCTTGGTGTCCCTGGTGTCCTTGTACCTGTCCCTTGTGTCCCCATCCCCGGTCCCTGTCCCTCGTGTGTCTGTCCCTGGTGTCCCCATCCCTGGTGTCCCCATCTCTGTCCCTGGTGTCCCTATATCTGTCCCTGGTATCCCTGTCCCCAGTGTCCCTGTCCCCATCCCTGTGTCCCTGGTGTCCTGTCCCCATCCCCCGTGTACCTGTCCCTGGTGTCCCCATCCCTGTTCCTGTGTCCCCCATCCCCGGTGTCCCCGTGGGTGTCCCTGGTGTCCCTGTGGGTGTCCCCAGTGTCCCCATCCCTGTCCCTGGTGTCCCTGGTGTCCCTGTCCCTGGCTGTGTCCCTGTCGTCCCCATCCCTGTCCCTGTGCCCATCCCCGTGTCCTTGGTGTCCCCGGTGTCCCCATCCCTGTCCCCATCCCTGGTGTCCCCATCCCCAGTGTCTCTGTCCCTGTCCCTGGTGTCCCTGATGTCCCCGTGTCCCCATGGGTGTCCCTGTCCCTGTGGGTGTCCCCATGGGTGTCCCCAGTGTCCCCATGGGTGTCCCCAGTGTCCCAGTCCCTGGTGTCCCCATGGGTGTCCCTGTCCCCATCCCTGTCCCAGGTGTCCCCGTGGGTGTCCCTGTCCCCATGGGTGTCCCTGGTGTCCCTGTGTCCCCATCCCTGGTTTTCCTGTCCCCAGTATCCCCATGGGTGTCCCTGGGGGTGTCCTTTGTGTCCCTGTGGGTGTTCCTGTCCCCATCCCTGTCCCCAGTATCCCCGTGGGTGTCCCTGTCCCTGGTGTCCCTGGTGTCCCCATGGGTGTCCCTGTCCCTGATGTCCCTGTGTCCCTGTCCCCATGGGTGTCCCCAGTGTCCCCATGGGTGTCCCTGTCCCCAGTGTCCCCGTGGGTGTTCCCGGTGTCCCTGTCCCCATCCCTGTCCCCAGTGTCCCCATGGGTGTCCCTGTGGGTGTCCCCAGTGTCCCCGGTGTCCCCACGGGTGTCCCTGGTGTCCCCGGTGTCCCCACGGGTGTCCCTGTCCCCATCCCCAGTGTCCCCATGGGTGTCCCTGGTATCCCCATGGGTGTCCCCAGTGTCCCCACGGGTGTCCCTGTCCCTCACCTCCGTGGCCAGTTTTTTCATGTACGGCTCCAGCTGGTGCAGCAGGCTGTGCCCCTGCTGGAAGAACGTGAACTGGGCGTGCATGAACGACAGCATCTGTGGAAAAATGAGTTTAACCCTTTTAGTTTTAACTTTTCCCAATCAATTTCTCCCTTTTCTCCTTCCTTCCACTTTGCTGTGGGCACAAATTCTCCTGGGGGAAAATAAAAAACTTCAGCCCTTTTTCCCTGAAAAAAAAAATGGGTTTAATCCTTTCTTTTTGATTTTTCCCCAGAAATTTCTCCCCACTTTCCTTCCTTTTACTTTGCTGTGGGCACAAAGATCTCTGAGGCAGAGTAAAAAACTCTAATATTCCTTTTTCCCTGAGAAAAAAATGGGTTTTACTCTTTATTTTTGATTTTCCCAAGCAATTTATCCTTTTCCTATGGGCACAAATTCGCCTGGAGCAGAGTAAAAATCTCTAATCTCTTTTTCCCCACCAAAAAAAATTGGGTTTAACCCTTTATTTTTAATTTCCCAAAGCAATTTTCCCCCATTTTTCTTCCATTTTCCATTTTTTGTGTGCACAAATTCTCCTGGGGCTGAAAGAAAAAAATCAAATCTCTTTTTCCCTGAAAATGAATTGGGTTTAACCCTTTTATTTTTAATTTCTCCAATCAATTTATCCCCATTTTTCTTCATATCCCTTTTCTCCTTCCATTTTCCATTTTTTGTGGGCACAAAATTTCCTGGGGCAAAATAAAAAACCCTCATCCCTTTTTTCCCTAAAAAAAAATGGGGTTAACCCTTTATTTTTTATTTTCCCCAATCAATTTATCCCCATTTTTCTTCCATTTTCCATTTTTTGTGGGCACAAAGTTCCCTGGGGCAAAATAAAAAACCCTCATCCCTTTTTTCCCTGAAAATAAATTGGGTTTAACCCTTTATTTTTGATTTTTCCCAAATCAATTTATCCCCATTTTTCGTCCATTTTCCATTTTTTGTGTGCACAAATTCTCCTGGGGCTGAGAGAAAAAAATCAAATCTCTTTTTCCCTGAAAATAAATTGGGTTTAACCCTTTATTTTTTATTTTCCCCAATCAATTTATCCCCATTTTTCTTCCATTTTCCATTTTTTGTGGGCACAAATTCTCCTGGCACAGATTTAAAAATCCTCATCCCATTTTTCCCTGAAAATAAATTGGGTTTAACCCTTTATTTTTAATTTCTCCAACTAATTTTTCCCCATTTTTCTTCTTTCCACTTCACTGTGGGCACAAAGAAGGGAAAGCAGCATCCTGCACCCTGAAAATCCCTAAAAAAATCCCTGAAAATCCCTAAAAACCCTGAAAATCCCTAAAAAAATCTGAATTTTCCTCTCCTCGGAGCTCTCACCGCATCCAGGATCTCAAATTTCTTCTTGGCCTGCAGCACGTTGATCTGGGGAGAGAAAAAATCAAAATAAATCCATAAATAATTTCTGGGAAAGTCCCAGAAATCAACCCCAAAGCTGTTATGGAAATAAACTAAAATAAAATTATCCTGCTGGATAATTCCAGCAGGAAAAGTGGCACTCAGGACAATTTAATGGGATAAAAATGTGGAATAAATGCAGAGCAGGTGGATTTTCTTCACATGGGTTGGTTGAAATCATTGCTGGAGAAATTTTTATTTTCTTTCTTTTTTTTAATTGAGATTAAATAATGAATATTTGCTTGATATTCTGGGTGGGAGCTGCTACTTGTGGCTCAGAAAATTCCAATTTTTTGTGATTTTTTAGAGATAAAATCCCTAAAATGATCAGTTTTATCAGCTGATAAAGCCAAGGCTGATCCCTGGGTTGGAGCTGCTCCTTGTGGCTCTGAAAATTCTGTGATTTTGTGATTTTTAGGGACAAAAATCCTGAAATTATCAACTTTATCAGCTGATAAAGCCTAGGGTGACCCCTGGGTGGGAGCTGCTCCTCCTGGCTCAGAAAATTCAAATTTTTTGTGATTTTTTGGGGACAAAATCCCCCAAATTATCAACTTTATCAGCTGATAAAGCCAAGGTTCATCCCTAGGGGAATATTGCTCCACATAGCTCAGAATATTCCATTTTTTTGGGATTTTTAAGGACAAAATCCCCCAAATTATCAACTTCATCAACTGATAAAGCCAAGGCTGATCTCCAGATGGGAGCTGCTCTTCATGGCTCAGAAAATTCCATTTTTTGTGATTTTTAGAGATAAAATCCCTAAAATGATCAGTTTTATCAGCTGATAAAGCCAAGGGTGATATCTTGATGGGAGCTGCTCCTCATAGCTCAGAAAATTCCATTTTTTGTGATTTTTAAGGACAAAATCTCCAAAATTATCAACTTTATAAACTGGTAAAGCCAAGACTCATCCCTGGATGGGAGCTGCTCCTCATGGCTCAGAATATTCAAAATTTTCATGATTTTTAACGACAAAATCCCCCAAATTATCAACTTTATCAGCTGATAAAGCCAAGGGTGATCCCTGGCTAAATTTACCTAAAATTACCAAATTTATCAGCTGATAAAGCCAGTGCTCATTCCCAAATGGGAGCTGCTCCTCATGGCTCAAAATATTCCATTTTTTTTGTGATTTTTAGGGACAAAATCCCTGAAATTATCAACTTTATCATCTGATAAAGCCAATGCTCATCTCTGGGTGGGAGTGGCTCCGAAAATTCTGTGATTTTGTGATTTTTAGAGATAAAATACCTGAAAATTATCAGTTTTATCAGCTGATAAAGCCAGGGTTCATCTCCAGATGGGGGCTGCTCCTCGTGGCTCAGAAAATTCCATTTTAATGTGATTTTTTAAGGACAAAATCCCCAAATTATCAACTTTATCAGCTGATAAAGCCAAGATTGATCTCCAAATGAGAGCTGCTCCTCGTGGCTCAGAAAATTCTGCGATTTTGTGACTTTTAAGGACAAAATCTCTAAAATTATCAACTTTTTCAGCTGATAAAGCCAAAGCTCCTCCCCAAATGGGACCTGCTCCTCGTGGCTCACAAAATCCCATTTTTTGTGATTTTTAGGGACAAAACCCCCAAAATTATCAACTTTATCATCTGATAAAGCCAATGGTGATCCCTGGGTGGGAGCTGCTCCACATGGCTCAGAATATTCCATGATTTTATGACTTTTAGGCATAAAATCCCTGAAATTTTCAACTTTATCAGCGGATAAAGCCAAGGTTCATCCCTGGGGGAATATTGCTCCACATGGTGCAGAAAATCCCATTTTTCTGCGATTTTTTAAGGACAAAACACCTACAATTATCAACTTTATCAGCTGATAAAGCCAAAGGTGATATCTTGATGGGATCTGCTCCTTGTGGCTCATAAAATCCCATTTTTCTGCAATTTTTTAGGGACAAAACCCCCAAAATTATCACCTTTATCAGCTGATAAAGCCAATGCTCATCCCCAGATGAGAGCTGCTCCTCGTGGCTCACAAAATCCTATTTTTCTACGATTTTAAGGGACAAAATCTCTAAAATTATCAACTTTATCAGCTGATAAAGCCAAGGCTGATCTCCAGATGGGAGCTGCTCCTCATGGCTCACAAAATCCCATTTTTTTGTGATTTTTTATGGACAAAACCCCTACAATTATCACCTTTATCAGCTGATAAAGCCCATGCTCACCCCCAAATGGGACCTGCTCCTCGTGGCTCACAAAATCCCATTTTTTTGTGATTTTTAAGGACAAAATCCCCAAAATTATCAACTTTATCAGCTGATAAAGCCAATGCTCATCCCGAAATGGGACCTGCTCCTCGTGGCTCACAAAATCCCATTTTTCTGTGATTTTTTATGGCCAAAACCCCTCCCAAGGATTCAGAACCCCGAATTTCCCCACCTGCAGCACGTAGTCCAGGGCCAGGTGTCGGAAGCATTTCCTGGCCATGCTCAGGGTGCCCGTGGCCTCCTCCACCTCGTGGGGTTTGTGGCGCGGCGCCTGCGCGTTCTTCACCAGCGAGATCTCCATGTCCTCGCGCACGCGGTCAAACTGCTTCTTGGTCTCCTTGAACTTCCGCACGTCGCTGGGGGAAATGGGGAGAAATGGGGAGAAATTAGGGAAAAATGGGGAAAAATGGGGAGAAAAGGGGAGAAAACATGGTTAGAAGGATGAGAATAAAGTGTGGGTGCCAACGGGATCCCAGCAAAGCCATCCCAGCTTCAACCAAGTCTTTCTGTAGGGAGTTGGTAAGGGAAGATATTGTTATTGTTGTTGTTATTATATTATTATTTGATTTATTTTGTGATTAGTGTTGAGTTTATTTCATTATTTTTACACACTGCCCATCAAACTGCTTCTTGGTCTCCTTGAACTTCCGCACGTCGCTGGGGGGAAATGGGGAGGAAAGGGCGAGGAAAGGGCGAGGAACGGGCGAGGAACGGGCGAGGAACGGGCGAGGAACGGGCGAGGAACGGGCGAGGAACGGGCGAGGAACGGGCGAGGAACGGGCGAGGAACGGGCGAGGAACGGGCGAGGAACGGGCGAGGAACGGGCGAGGAACGGGCGAGGAAAGGAGGAGAATGAGAAGGAGGATCAGTCCTGCTGGAACTGAACTTTGGGATCAGTTTATCCTGCAGGATCAGCCCTGCAGGATCTGGATTTTGGGATGAGTTTGTCCTGCAGGGTCTGAACTTTGGGATGGGTTTGTCCTGCAGGATCTGAGTTCTGGGATGGGTTTATCCTAGAGGATCAACCCTGCAGGGATGTGAAATCTGGGATGAGTTTATCCTGCAGGATCTGAATTCTGGGATCAGTTTGTCCTGCAGGATCAGCCCTGCAGATGGATTTTGGGATGGGTTTATCCTGCAGGATCTGAATTCTGGGATGGGTTTGTCCTGCAGATGGATTTTGGGATGGGTTTGCCCTGCAGGATCTGGATTTTGGGATCTGTCTGTCCTGCAGGATCTGGATTTTGGAATCTGTTTGTCCTGTAGGATCAGCCCTGCAGGATCTGGATTTTGGGATGGGTTCATCCTGCCGGATCAGCCCTGCAGGATCTGGATTTTGGGATGTTTAGCCTGCAGGATCTGGATTTTGGGATCTGTCTGTCCTGCAGGATCTGGATTTTGGGATCTGTCTGTCCTGCAGGATCTGGATTTTGGGATCTGTCTGTCCTGCAGGATCTGGATTTTGGGATCTGTCTGACCTGCAGGATCTGGATTTTGGGATCAGTTTGTCCTGTAGGATCTGGATTTTGGGATCAGTTTGTCCTGTAGGATCTGGATTTTGGGATCAGTTTGTCCTGCAGGATCTGGATTTTGGGATGGGTTTGCCCTGCAGGATCTGGATTTTGGGATCTGTCTGCTCCCAGCACATGCAGGACTCGTGCAATGGGGAGCTCAGGAAGCTGAAAAATCAAAGGAAAAAGACAAAACCACAAAACCTCACTCACTCTTTGACAAAATTGTGCAGCTGCTGCCGGACCGACCTCTGTGCCTGGTCAAACAGGATCTGGAAGAGAGAAGAGGGGAGAAAATATCAATTATTTTGAAAAAGGGAAAAAATATCAATTGTTTTGGAAAAGGGAAAAAATATCAATTGTTTTGAAAAAGGGAAAAAATGCCAACTACTTTGAAGAAAGGAAAAAAGATCAATTATTTTGAAGAAGGAAAAAATATCTATTCTTTTGGAAAAGGGAAAAAAATCAATTATTTTGAAGAAGGAAAAATATCAATTCTTTGAGGAGAGGAAAAATAAAAATTCTTTTGAAGAAAGGAAAAAATATCAATTATTTTGCAGCATGGAATTCCTCATCCAGGGCTCAGAACCTGCAGCATTCCCAGGTTCAGAATTCCTCAGAATTCCCAAGTGTAGAATTCCTGCAGAATTCCTCATCCAGGGCTCTGACCCTGCAGCATTTCCAGGAGCAGAATTCCTGACCCAGGAGCAGCTCCCTTCCCAATCCTGTTGCAAGGGGTCAATCCTGAATTCCCAGATTTGCCGTGCCAATCCCATCCCAGATTCCCAGACTGACGGTTCCAATCCCGTCTCGAATTCCTGGTTTTCAATCCCATCCCGAATTCCCAGTTTTTCCAGAGGAGGGCAGTGGATCCCCAGCGCTGCATCCCGGGCAGGAGGGAAGAGCCCAAACCACGTTGAGGGCTCCAGAGCAGGAACCGAGGGGAAATCCTGGAATTCCTGCCTGGAATCAGGAGCTCCGAGATACCAGCAGGAGAAACGCTGGAATTCCTGTCTGGAATCAGGAGCTCTGAGATGTCAGCAGGAGAAATCCTGGGATTCCTGCCTGGAATACTCCTGGAATCTGTCTGGAATCAGGAGCTTGGCGATGCCAACAGGAGAAATCCTGGAATTCCTGCCTGGAATGTGCCTGGAATTCCTGCCTGGAATGTGCCTGGAATCAGGAGCTCCGTGATGCCAGCAGGAGAAATCCTGGAATTTTTGCCTGGAATGTGCCAGGAATCAGGAGCTCCACGATACCAGCAGGGAAAATTGCTGGAATTCCTGCTTGGAATGTGCCAGGAATCAGGAACTCAGCGATGCCAGCAGGAGAAATCCGGGAATTCCTGCCTGGAATGTGCCTGGAATCAGGAGCTCCGTGATGCCAGCAGGAGAAATCCGGGAATTCCTGCCTGGAATACTCCTGGAATCAGGAGCTGGGCGATGCCTGCAGAGGTCAGCACTGCATCGCCAGGAAATTCCTTCTCCTCCTGAACACCTCGGGGTGTTCCCAGGCCGTTTTTCCCTGGATCACCTCGGTGGGATGTGCCAGGAATTTTTTCTCCCTGGATGTGCCAGGAATTATTTTTTCCCCAAGGGTTCCAGTGCCATTCCCAATTCCCTGCTCCAGTCACACACAGGAAGCTGGAAAAAATTCCTGGAATTCTCTTCCTGCATCCTCATCCCCCTCCTGAGCTGCCTGACATTCCCTGCAAAACTACATTTATATTTATATGACTTTTATATGGTTTTATATGCATTTTATATGCTTTTCATATGCATTTCATATCTATTTCATATCTATTTTATATGTATATTTATATGTATTTTATATGTAATTTATATGTATATTTATTTTTATGTTTACTTGCATTTGTATTTACATTCATATTTATATTAACTTGCATTTGTATTTACATTTATATTTATATTAACTTGCATTTTTATTTATATTCATATTTATATTAACTTGTAATCTTATTTATATTTATAACTTGTATTTTTATTTCTATTTATAATTATATTAACTTGTATTTTTATTTCTATTCATATTTATATTAACTTGTAATTTTATTTATATTTACATTAACTTGTATTTTTATTTCTATTTATAATTACATTAACTTGTATTTGTATTTATATTCATATTATTGTATTTATATTCATATTTACATTAACTTGTATTTTTATTTCTATTCATCATTACATTAACTTGCATTTGTATTTCTATTCATATTTATATTAACCTGCATTTTTATTTCTATTAACTTGTATTTTTATTTTAATTGCTTTGCCACAACCCCACCTCCCCTCTCTGCTTCATTCCCTCCCAATCCCCTCACTTTTGCAGATTTGCACACACAGAACCTTTCCCTGACATTTCAATTTTTTCCCCCGGGGAAAAAAAATCCTGTCTGCACCTGCAATGCTGCCAGGGCCTGGCTGCAGCTTTTCCTGCAGCACTTCTGGTGCATTTGGCCCTGCTGGGCTCTGCCAGGGCTCGGCTGCAGCTTTTCCTGCAGCAGTTTTGGTGCATTTGGCCCTGCTGGGCTCTGCCAGGGCTCGGCTGCAGCTTTTCCTGCAGCAGTTCTGGTGCATTTGGCCCTGCTGGGCTCTGACAGCGTCTGTCTGCAGCTTTTCCTGCAGCAGTTCTGGTGCATTTGGCCCAGCTGCAGCTTTTCCTGCAGCAGTTCTGGTGCATTTGGCCCTGCTGCAGCTTTTCCTGCAGCAGTTCTGGTGCATTTGGCCCTGCTGGCCCCATCTGGGTCAGGCAGAGCTGCAGCTGCTGCACTTGGGAGGAAGGGCTGGGGGGAGGTGAAGGAATTGGGAAAGAAAAGAATAAGGAAGGAATTGTAAAAGATAATAATAATGTAAATAAATAAACAATAATATAAAATAAAAATAAAATAAAATTTAAATAAAAATAAAATTTTAAAAATAAAATAAAAATAAAATAAAAATAAAAACAAAAAAAACCCCAAAAAACCCCCCAAAACCCCCCAAAAACCCCCCAAAAACCCCCCAAAAACCCCCCAAATAAAACCAAAATAAAACCAAAATAAAACCAAAATAAAACCAAAATAAAACCAAAATAAAACCAAAATAAAACCAAAATAAAACCAAAATAAAACCAAAATAAAACCAAAATAAATTTAAAAAATAAAATTAAATAAAAATAATAATTAAAAATAAAAATAAAAAACCCCAAGAAAAATACTAGGAAAAAATACTAGGAAAAAATACTAGGAAAAAATACTAGGAAAAAATACTAGGAAAAAATACTAGGAAAAAATACTAGGAAAAAATACTAGGAAAAAATACTAGGAAAAAATACTAGGAAAAAATACTAGGAAAAAATACTAGGAAAAAATACTAGAATTCTAAAAGAATTTAAAAGAATTCTAAAAGAATTTGTATATATAAAATATATATATATTTATAATATTATATATATTATAATATTTATAATACTATATATATTATAATATATATAATATATATTTAGATATTATATAGATATTTATATATATAATATATATTATATATATTTTATATTATATATATTTTGTCACCCTTCCAGGACCTCTCTGTGACAAACACAGGGGACACCAGTGACACCCCCAGCACCCAAGGGGACAGGAGGAAGTGACTCCTTACCATGTGATAATTGATCATTTCCTGCAGGCTGTCCCCAAACTTATCCAGGCACTCCTGCAAAAAGAAAATAAAAAAAATAATAATTTATCCGAGCACTCCTGCAAAAATAAAAATAATTTATCCAGGCACTCCTGCAAAAACAATAATTAAAAAAAACCCCAACTTATCCAGGAACCCCTGCAAAAATAAAAAAAAATAATAATTTATTTGGGTACTCCTGCAATAATAATAATAATAATAATAATAATAATAATAATAATAATAAAGAGAACAGGGCTGAGGGAGAGGCTGAGGAAGGCTCTGAGGAGCCCCATGCCTGGCAGGGAGGGATTTTGGGGGTTTTGAGGATTTGGGGGATTTTTGGGACTTTCCTTACCAGCCCAGAGCTCCACATGGGCACCTCCCAGATTCCACCAGCCCTGCCAGCCCCGGGGTTATTGGAATATTCCCAGTAAAGAATGGTTCTTCCTATTGCCACATCTCTGCCTGAGAGCCCCTTGATTTCAAAATTATTCCCTGCTCAGAGCCTGGGGCTCTTCACTGGGACCCTCCAGGCTGGGGTTATCACTCTGCATCCCCCAAACACCAAATCTCGTTTGAGGTGGATCTCTGAGTTTCCAGCCAGGAACTATCAGACACTCTCTGCATCCTCCAAACACCAAATCTCATTTGAGGTGGATCTGAGTTTCCAGGCTGGAGTTATCAGACACTCTGCATCCTCCAAACACCAAATCTCATTTGAAGTGGATCTCTGAGTTTCCAGCCTGGAGTTATCAGACACTCTCTGCATCCTCCAAACACCAAATCTCATTTGAAGTGGATCTCTGAGTTTCCAGCCTGGAGTTATCAGACACTCTCTGCATCCTCCAAACACCAAATCTCATTTGAAGTGGATCTCTGAGTTTCCAGCCTGATGTCAGCACTCTCTGCATCCCCCCAAATTCCAAATCTCACTTGAAAAGGATTGAATTTCCAGCCTGTGCTTATCAGACACTGCATCCTCCCAAATACCAAATCTTATTTGAAGTGGGTCTCGCTCTGAATTTCCAGGCTGGAATTATCAGACACTCTCTGCATCCCCCAAACACCAAATCTCATTTGAAGTGGATCTCTGAGTTTCCAAACTGATGTTAGCAGACACTCTGCATCCCAAATTCTATCTGAAGTGCATCTCTTGAGTTTCCAGGCTGGAGTTATCAGACACTCTCTGTATCCCTCCAAACACCAAATCTCATCTGAAGTGGATCTGAGTTTCCAGGGCGCAGTTATCAGACACTCTCTGTACCATCCCAAACACCAAATCTCATCTGAAGTGGCAGCTTAAGCACTGTGAGGGGTTTGGATTTGTGATCCATTCCCAGCAGGAGGGATCTGAGCATTCCCCAGCCCTCCCTGTGCCAGGAACAGGGATCAGCAGGGATCTGAGCATCCCCCAGCCCTGTGAGCATCCTCCAGCCCTCCCTGTGCCAGGAACAGAAACCTGAGCATCCCCCAGCTCTTCCTGTGCCAGGAGCAGGGATCTGAGCATCCCCCAGCCCTCTCTGGCCCAGGAGCAGGAACCTGAGCATCCCTCAGCCCTCTGAGCAGCCCCCAGCCCTTCCTGCACCAGCAGCTGGAACCTGAGGAGCCCCCAGCCCTCTCTGGCCCAGGAGCAGGAACCTGAGCATCCCCCAGCCCTCTGTGCCAGGAACAGGAATTTGAGCAGCCCCCAGCCCTCTCTGTGACAGGAACAGGGATCTGAGCAGCCCCCAGTGCCCTGAGAAGCCCCCAGCCCTGCCCGTGCCCCCCAGCCCTGCCCTGCCCGTGCCCCCCGTGCCCCCCAGCCCTGCCCGTGTCCCCCAGCCCAGCCTTGCCCGTGCCCCCCAGCCCTGCCCGTGCCCCCCAGCCCTGCCTGTGCCCCCCGTGCCCCCCAGCCCTGCCCGTGCCCCCCATGCCCCCCAGCCTTGCCCGTGCCCCCCAGCCCAGCCCTGCCTGTGCCCCCCAGCCCTGCCGGTGCCCCCCGGGCTCACCGAGATCATCTCATCCTTCTTGCACTGCTGGGACAGGTCCCTCACGCCGCTCACAAAGTGTTTGTTGGTGGTGATGTAAACCTTGCCCGCCTCGATCATACCGCTGCACAGCTTCACCAGCTGAGGGGACACGGACACGGGGACGGGGACACGGGGACAGGGACACAGACATGGGGACAGGGACATGGGGACATGGGGACACAGGCACAGGGATACAAATGTCAATCCCAGCCCAGGACAGGGACACAAATCCCAGCCCAGCACAGGGATCCCAATCCCAGCCCGGGACAGGACAGGGATCCCAATCCCACTCCGGGGTTTGTTCTGTTCCTGCAGCCCCAAAGCTTTGGGGGTCTATTTTGGGGCTTGTTCTATTTTGGGGGTTTGGGATTTGTTCTATTCCTGCAGCCCCAAAGCTTTGGGGTTTATTTTGGGGTTTGGGATTTGTTGTGTTCCTGCAGCCCTGAGGCTTTAGGGTCTATTTTGGGGTTTGTTCTGATCCTGCAGCCCTGAGGCTTTGGGGTCTATTTTGGGGTTTGTTCTGTTCCTGCAGCCCCAAAGCTTTGGGGTCTGTTCTGGGGTTTGTTCTATTTTGGGGTCTGGGGTTTGTCTGTTCCTGCAGCCCCAAAGCTTTGGGGTCTATTTTGTGGTTTGTTCTGTTCCCATAGCCCCAAAGCTTTGGGATCCATTTTGGGGTTTGTTCTATTTTGGGGTCTGGGGTTTGTTCTGATCCTGTAGCCCCAAGGCTTTGGGGTCTGTTTTGGGGTTTGTTCTGTTCCCACAGCCCCAAAGCTTCGGGGTCTATTTTGGGGCTTGTTCTGATCCTGCAGCTCCGAGGCTTTGGGGTTTAGGGTTTGTTCTATTCCTGCAGCCCCAAAGCTTTGGGGTCTGTTTTGTTCCCGCATCCCCAAGGTTTGGGGTCTGTTTTGGGGCTTGGGGTTTGTTCTGATCCTGCAGCCCCAAAGCTTTGGGGTTGCTCTGTCTGCACTGCTCTGTGACCAGCAGAGCAGATCTGGGTGCACAAATGAAAATCTCTGGGGTCCCACGTGGCCCAGCTGCACCCCCAGCCCTCGCTCACAGCCCCCCCGGCCCTACAGCCCCGAGATCCCCCCAAAGCCGGGCAGGGGAGCAGGGGAGCCAACAGCTGCAGCCACATCTGGAGCCCAGACCGTGCTCGGGATTGGACAGAGCCTCTGGAAAGGAATTCTGGCCTCGGCTGCAACGTGGCAGCCCCAGAGCACCTCTGCAGGCACGGGCTGCATCCCCAGCAGCTCAGGGCCCTGATCCCATTCCCAAATCCCAAACCCCAATCTATTCCCAAACCCCAGTTCCATGCCAAGATGGCAATCCCATTCCCTAACCCTAAATCCTAATCCTATTCCCAAACCCCAATCCCATTGCCTGACCCCAAATCCCAATCCCCATTTCCAGAGCCCATTCCCAGACCCCAATCCTATTCCAAGAACCAACCCCATTCCCTGACTCCAATCCCATTCCCTAAACCCCAATCCCATTCCCATTCCCTGACCCCAACCCCAAGGGCACAGTGGAAACAGGGAAATAAAACGTGGAAAATCTTTGGCTGAGTCATCACCACCGTTCTCCCTCCAGTTAAACAGTGACAAAAGATAAAAATTCATAAATTAAGTTCTCAATTTTTTCCCTAAATTCAGACCCCAAATTCCCCTACAGCCCCCAGTGCCACAGCCTGAGTGGTTTTCACCCCCTGCTCCCTAAATTTGTCTAAATTCAGCCCCAAATCCCCCTGCAACCCCCAGTGCCACAACCTGAGCAGTTTGCACCCCTTGATCCCTAAATTTGTCTAAATCCAGACCCCAAATCCCCCTGCAGCCTCTCAATGCCACAACCTGAACAGTTTTCACCCCTTGATCCCTAAATTTGGTTTAAATTCAGATCCCAAATCCCCCTGCAGCCTCCCCAGTGCCACAAATGGAGCAGTTTCCACCCCCTGATCTAAATTCAGTCCCCAAATCCCCCTGCAGCCCCCCAGTGCCCCAGCCTGAGCAGTTTCCACCCCCTGCTCCCTAAATTTGGTTTAAATTCAGCCCCCAAACCCCTCTGCAGCCCCTCTGTGCCACAACCTGAGCAGTTTTTACCCCTTGATCTAAATTCAGAGACCCCAAATCCCCCTGCAGCCTCTCAATGCCACAACCTGAGAGTTTTTCTGAGCAGTTTTCACCCCTTGATCTCTAAATTCATCCCCCAACCCCCTGTGCAGCCTCCCCAGTGCCACCAGTGCAGCCCAGCCCAGCCCAGCCTGGCTGAGGAGTTTTATAGGGCACAGCCTTGCCCAGGGCTGGTGGCTCCCACCCAGCTCATTCCTCATTCCTCACCCAGACTCGGGATTTTTATCCCCGCCTGCCCGGGGGGAATCTCACAGATAAAAAAGCTCTGGCTCCTCTCCTGGCTTGCTTTCTATTTTTGTTGTCTCAGACGAGGAGGAGCGGGGGTGGAAAAGCCAATTTGCATCACAAGCTCAGACTTAAAGGAAAAACTGGGTCCTAAAAAGCTCAGATTTGAATGAAAAACTGGGTCTTAAGAATCACCAGCCTAATAAACTCAGATTTAAACAAAAATCTGGGTCCTAAGAAGCATCAGCCAAATAAACTCAGACCTAAATGAAAATCTGGGTCCTAAGAATCACCAGCCTAATAAACCCAGATTTAAATGAAAATTTGGGTCTTAAGAATCACCAGCCTAATGCAGAATGGCCAAACTGGTCCCTGAGAGGGACAATTCCAGTGTCACATCCCAGAGCCTGGCACGTCCAGCAGCTGGGAGGTGGCTCTTGGGTCCCTGTGGGGACACCCAACACCTCCCACCCAAAAACAGACCCTAAAGCTTTGGGGATGCAGGAACAGAACCCCAAACTAGACCCCCAAATAGACCCCAAAGCTTTGGGGATGCAGGAACAGAGAAATCCCAAAATAGACCCCACAGCCTCAGGACTGCAGAACAGAACAAACCTCAAAATGGACCCCAAAGCTTTGGGGCTGCAGGAACAGAACAAACCCCAGGCCCCAAAATAAACCCCAAAGCCTTGGGACTGCAGGATCAGAACAAACCCGAAACCAGATCCCAAAGCTTTGGGGCTGCAGGAACAAAACAAACTCAAACCCCCAAAATAAACCCCAAAGCCTTGGGACTGCAGGAACACAACAAACCCCAAAATAAACCCCAAAGATTTAGGGTTGCAGGAACAGAACAAACCCCAAAACAGACCTCAAAGCCTCAGGGCTGCAGAAATAGAACAAACCCCAGACCCCAAAGCCTCAGGGCTGCAGGAACAGAACAAACCCCAAATCCCAAAATAAACCCCAAAGCTTTGGGGCTGGAGTTCCTGTCCCACCTCAGAGGAGCCCAGGGGACAAGCCTGAGGTGCTAAACATTTCATAAAATATTAAATTACCAATTTATCAGCTGGAAATGAGTTAAAATTTTAGGGGAGACTTCTATGGACCCTATTTCTGAGCTGGGGCTCCACCAGTCCCCTCAGGCCACCGAGTGCCCTCACCTTGTCCAGCTTGGCCTGGATCTCCACCACATCTGCCAGGCCCCAGCCCAGGGGAAAAGCCTAAATTTAAATTTAACTGGAAATGGGCTCAGATTTTAGGGGACACTTGGAGAAACCCTATTCCTGGGCTGGGGCTATACCAGATCCAGGAACAGGACAAAAGGAGGTGGAGATTCACCAGCAGGGCCTGGCTGGAGATCCTGGCCCACCTCAGAGGAGCCCAGGGGATAAGCCTGAGGTGCTAAACATTTCATAAAATATTAAATTATCAATTTAACAGCTGGAAATGAGCTAAAATTCTAGGGGAGATTTGTAGGAACCCTATTTCTGAGCTGGGGCTCCACCAGTCCCCCTCAGGCCACCGAGTGCCCTCACCTTGTCCAGCTGGGCCTCGGTCCCCACCACATCCACCAGGTGCCAGGCCTGGGGACAAGCCTGAGGTCCTAAACATGAATTTATCAGCTGGAAATGGGCTCAGATTTTAGGGGACACTTCCATGGACCCTATTCCTGAGCTGGGGCTCCACCAGTCCCCCTCAGGCCACCGAGTGCCCTCACCTTGTCCAGCTTGGCCTGGATCTCCACCACATCTGCCAGGCCCCAGCCCAGGGGAAAAGCCTAAATTTAAATTTAGCTGGAAATGGGCTCAGATTTTACGGACACTTGGAGAAACCCTATTCCTGGGCTGGGGCTATACCAGATCCAGGAACAGGACAAAAGGAGGTCAAGATTCACCAGCAGGGCCTGGCTGGAGCTCCTGTCCCACCTCAGAGGAGCCCAGGGGATAAGCCTGAGGTGCTAAACATTTCATAAAATGTTTAATTTCCAATTCAACAGCTGGAAATGGGCTAAAATTTTAGGGGACACTTCCAGGGACCCTATTTCTGAGCTGGGGCTCCACCAGTCCCCTCAGGCCACTGAGTGCCCTCACCTTGTCCAGCTTGGCCTCGATCTCCACCACATCTGCCAGGCCCCAGCCCAGGGGAAAAGCCTAAATTTAAATTTAACTGGAAACAGGCTCAGATTTTAGGGGACACTTGCAGGGACCTGATTCCTGAGGTGGGGCTCCACCAGCTCCAGGAGCAGGACAAAAGGAGGTCGAGATTCACCAGCAGGGCCTGGCTGGAGCTCCTGTCCCACCTCAGAGGAGCCCAGGGGACAAGCCTGAGGTGCTAAACATTTCATAAAATGTTTAATTTCCAATTTAACAGCTGGAAATGGGCTCAGATTTTAGGGGATACTTCCAGGGACCCTATTTCTGAGCTGGGGCTCCACCAGGTCCCCTCAGGCCACCGAGTGCCCTCACCTTGTCCAGCTTGGCCTCGATCTCCACCACATCCGTTTCCACCTCATCGATGGTTGCCCTGAAAGGGAACAGCGAGGAGGAATCATTAATTAGTAACAAGGAATGGTTAATTAATGGCTGGTGATGATTGGGGAGAGGTCAGGAAGGGGTGAGGAAGGACCAGAGGGGCTGCATGGATGGGAGGAGGGATTTCTTATTCCCACTTGGGTTTTTCCTGCTGCTCCAAAACCTCAGGGCTGAATCACTCAGGAGAAGGTTCCAGAATGAATTCCAGGAGGGAATTCACACAGAGCAGCTCCTTTGGCCTCTGAACATCAAAAGGCTGAGAAGGTTCCAGAATGAATTCCAGGAGGGAATTCACACAGAGCAGCTCCTTTGGCCTCTGAACACCAAAAGGCTCCTCCAGGAGAAGGTTCCAGAATGAATTCCAGGAGGGAATCCACACAGAGCAGCTCCTTTGAACACTGAAAAGTTCCTCCAGGAGAAGGTTCCAGAATGAATTCCAGCAAGGAATTCATTCCTGGGAAGGAAGAGATGGAGACGATTCCACCATGGAGAAATTCAGCTGGGCTGGGAAGCCACCCCCAGCACGATCTTTTATTGGCTTCGTTGTGTTAATTAACAGGGGGAAGAGATGGAGATGATTCCACCATGGTGGGCTGGGAAGCCACCCCCCAATGGCTTTATTGTGTTAATTAACAGCAGTGCTAATTGCCAACACATGGATAACCATTGTTCCACCCATTCCCACCAAATCCCATTTCCACCTGTGCCAGAGGTGCTCAATCACCACCTTGACACCTTTAAACCACCACTCAAACATTCCAACACTGACCACTGGATATCAGGAAAAGTTTTTCCCAGCAAGGGTGATAAATCCTGGAATGTTCTGCCCGGGGAGGTGGTGCAGTCACCATCCCTGGATGTGTTTAATAAAACCTGGATGTGGCACTGGGTGCCCTGGGTCAGTTCAGGTGTTGGGGCTGGGTTGGACTCAATGGTCTTCAAAGTCTCTTCCAACCCAGAAATTCTGGGATTCTGTGATTCTCATCCCCTCCTCATCCTCATCCCCTCCTCATCCAAGAACAAGACAGAACAAGAGGACACAGTCTCAAGCTGTGCCAAGGGAAATTTAGGTTGGATATTAAGAAAAATCTTTTCATGGAAAGAGTGATAAATCCTGGAATGTTCTGCCCGGGGAGGTGGTGGAGTCACCATCCCTGGATGTGTTTAAAAAAGCCTGGATGTGGCACTGGTGCCAGGGTTTAGTTGAGGTGTTAGGGTTGGGTTGGACTCAATGATCTCAAAGGTTTCTTCCAACCCAGAAATTCTGTGATTCTGTGATCCTCATCCCCTCCTCATCCTCATCCCCTCCTCATCCTCATCCCCTCCTCATCCTCATCCCCTCCTCATCCAAGAACAAGACAGAACGAGAGGACACAGTCTCAAGCTGCACCAAGGGAAATTTAGGTTGGATATTAAGAAAAATCTTTTCATGGAAAGAGTGATAAAGCACTGGAATGGTTTGTCTGGGGAGGTGGTGGAGTCACCATTCCTGGATGTGACACTGGGTGCTGTGGGTCAGTTCAGGTGTTGGGGCTGGGTTGGACTCAGTGATCCTGGTGGTCTCTTCCAACCTAGAAATTCTCGGATTCTGTGCTTCAAACGGACCCAGAGTGGCCTCTAAACACCAAAAAGCTCCTCCCCACACTTTGGGCTTTATGGAGAGGAGATAAATCCAACCCCAGGACTCCAGGATCTGCTCCCTTTCCACGTCAGCTGCGACAGCCAGCAGCCGTCCGAGCCCGGCTGCAGAGGTCACCGGGCCTCCCTCCCCGAGGGAAATGTGAGGATGACATCAGGCCCTGGCAGAGGCATTCCCAGATTCAGGAATTTGAGTTCTGGAATGATTTTTGGGGAGGTCAGAGTCCGGCAGGGAGCCGTGCAAACCTGAGCGCTCTCACACCCATTTCTTGTTACCGCACGCTTGGGGACGTGGTCAAACCTCTCACCACCCTCCCTGCACCGAGGATTTAAAATCCAAGTTTTATTCAGGATTGGGATTTTAAAGGTTGATTCCTGAAATTTTCCATCCAGGCAAAATTTTTTTGGAAAAAAAACCCTGAGAATGTGGCAGCTGCAGGGATGGGATTTGGAGGGACGTGAGCTGCTCCTGCTCCTGGGAAAAAGGACAGGACAGCCCCAGCCCAAAATTCCTGCAGGAACCAGCAGGATTTGTCCTTACTCTGAGGCTCCAGGAATATTCTCCAGTGAAAAAATCCTGAGTTGTCCCCTTGTTTTTCCTCCAAAATCCCTAAATTCCCTCAAACTCCCTGGAAAATAAAATCCAGGCTGGAGCCCAGCGCCTGAGGCTGTGCCCACCATGGATCAGCCACCACCAGCCCTTGGAAAACACAGCCAAAAAGAAAATAAAAACAAAAACCAAACAAAACCCACACAAAAATAAAAATTAAAAAAAAAAAAAAAGAAAATGAAAATTAAAAGGAAAACGAAAATAAAAATGGAAGTAAAAATTAAAAAGAAAAAGAAAATGAAAATAAAAATGAAAGTGAAAATGAAAATAAAAATGGAAGTAAAAATTAAAAAGAAAAATGAAAATAAAAATGAAAGTGAAAGTGAAAATGAAAATAAAAATGAAAGTGAAAATTAAAATGAAAATAAAATTAAAATTAAAATGGAAATAAAAATAAAATGGAAATGGAAATAAAAATGAAAATAAAAATAAAAATGAAAGTGAAAATTAAAATGAAAATAAAATTAAAATGGAAATAAAATGGAAATGGAAATGAAAATAAAAATTTAAAAATTTAAAATAAAAATTATAATAAAAATTGAAATAAAAATGAAAATGAAAATAAAAATTGAAATAAAAATAATAATAAAATTAAAAATAAAAACAGCTTTTCTATGGAATAACTGAGCTGCCTCCCACATGGCTGCCCCACACATACAAGGGGAAAAAAGGAGAGAAATTTTAAATTTGAAGAGAAAAGAATTATTTCAAAGGCTCTTTCCAGGCTTTTTTATTTTCTCCCTTTCCCAGCTATTTTTGCTCCCCGGGCTCGTGTCCCTCACGCTGCCGCTGCCAGATTCGATTTTTCTGCTCGGTTTCCTCGAGCTGCTGAGAGCCACAAAAAGCAGCTTGGGAAAGGGGGGAAGAGCTGGGTTTGTTCTGGGGATGCTTTTCTGCCAGAAAATGTTATTTATCCCCTCTGCATACCTGCTGCTGTCAACACCTTAAAAACAAAATTCAGGAGAAATTGAGAGGGGAATAAACCCCAGTGGGTGAGCAGAGATTTGGGAGCTCATTCTGTTAACTCCTGAGTGAGGAATTCCTAAAAAAAAAGTATTTCAGCAGGAATTTAGAAGGGAATAAACCCCACTGGGTGAGCAAAACTTTGGGATCTCATTTTGTTAACTCGTGAGTGAAGAATTCCTAAAAAATTCCTCTTTTTTCCTAAAAAAACTCACACTGTCAACACCTGAGTGAGGAATTCCTAAAAAAATCCCATTCCAGCAGGAATTTAGAAGGGAATAAACCCCACTGGGTGATCAAAAGTTTGGGATCTCATTCTGTTAACTCCTGAGTGAAGAATTCCTAAAAAATCCCTCTTTTTTCCTAAAATACCCCTCTTTTTTTCTTAAAAAACCCCTCTTTTTTCCTAAAAAAACTTGTGCTTTCAACACCTGAGTGAGGAATTCCTAAAAAAATTCCCATTCCAGCAGGAATTCAGAGTGGAGTGAACCCCACTGAGTGAGCAAAACTTTGGGATCTCATGCTGTTAACTCCTGAGTGAGGAATTCCTAAAAAATCCCTCTTTTTTCCTAAAAAATCTTGTGCTGTCAACACCTGAGTGAGGAATTCCTAAAAAAATCCCATTCCAGCAGGAATCAGAGGGGACTAAACCCCACTGGGTGATCAAAACTTTGGGATCTCATTCTGTTAACTCCTGAGTCAGGAGAAATTCCTAAAAAAACCCCAAACCACTCCAGGAGAATCCCCAACGAACAACTCCTCCCTTCAGCAGGAAGGCTTTGGGATGAGGCCAGGGATTGTTTTTCCCTCCCCTGCTGCCGGAAAAAGTCCTGGCAGAGCTTCAGGAACATCAGGAAATGTGCTGGGCACGGAGCCAGGCTCAGCTCCAGCTGCTCCTTTGGGACATCGCTGGAGTTTCATTCATTTTGAGGTGAAAAAATTCGATTTTGGGCAAAGTCGGGTCCTGAGTGCTCCTGGGGTTGGTGGGATGGACAAAAGCAAAGGGAAAATGTGAGGGAGGGGCTGGGATGGGACAGCCACAAATTCTCTTTTTGGTTGGATTTTTATCGCCTCCGGCTCCTGCAGCAGCTCTGAAAGGGGCTGGGGGGTGGCTGGAGCAAAATCTGACCTGAACGGGGCTGAGATCCCTGCGTGGATCCAGTCTGGATCCCTGAATCCATCAAATCCTTAAATGGATCCATTTGGATCCATGAATTAATCCAATCAAATCCTTAAATGGATCCATTTGGATCCATGAATTTATCAAATCAGATCCCTGCATGGATCCAATTTGGATCCATGAATTCATCAGATCAGATCCTTGAATGGATCCAATTTGGATCCCTGAATCCATCGAATCAATCCTTGAATGGATCCAATTTAGATTCCTGAGTCCATCAAATTTGGATCAAGTTTAGATCCCTGAATCCATCAAATCAGATCCTTGAATGGATCCAGTTTGGATCCCTGAATCCATTGAATCAGATCCTTAAATGGATCCAGTTACATCCCAGAATTCATCAAATTGGATCCCTGCGTGGGTCCAATTTGGATCCCTGATTCCATCAAATCAGATCCTTACATGGATCCAGTTTAGATCTCTGAATCCATCAAATCAGATCCTTAAATGGATCCATTTGGATCCATGAATTTATCAAATCAGACCCTTAAATGGATCCAATTTGGATCCCTGAATCCATCAAATCAGACCCTTAAATGGATCCATTTAGATCCCTGAATCCATCGAATCAGGTCCTTGAATGGATAATTACAGTTATAGGTATTGGTATTACTATTATTGTTATTTTTACATTTACTTTTATTTCATTATATATTATATCTCCTTTCCTCTTTTCTTCTTTCCTTTTCCCTTTTCCCCTTTTCCTTTTCCCTCTTCTCCTTTTCCCCCTTTTCCTTTTCCCTCTTCTCCTTTTCCCTTTTTCCCTTTTCCCTTCCATCTTCCCTTTTCATTTTCCATTTCCTTTTCCCTTTTCCCTGTTTCCTTTTCCCCTTTTTCCTTTTTCCTTTTTCCTTCCATCTTCCCTTTTCATTTTCCATTTCCTTTTCCCTTTTCCCTGTTTCCTTTTCCCTTTTCCCTTTCCTTTTCCCTTTTCCCTGTTTCCTTTTCCCTTTCCTTTCCTTTCCCCTTTTTCCATCCCCGCCCTTGGCAGTGTCTCCATGGCAGCAGCTCCATGGTGACCGTCTCCATGGCAACCCCATCCTGTGAATTCCATGGATTTTTTCCCTCCTGGGAATGGCCCGGGAGTGCTCCGGGGCTGAGTTCACCTCCAGGTGAGAGGATGAGGAGCAGAAATTCGGGATAAGGTTGGATTTTAAGGAAAAAACAATCGGGAATCGACACAAAACAGCAGCTCAGCCTCGCCAGCCCACCTGGAAAAATCGGATTGGGGAAGGGAATGAAAAATAAAATAAAAAAAAAAAATTTAAAAAATTTAAAAATTCAATTTCAGTGGCAGAAAAGCTGAGAAAACCCAAGCAGGAAGAGCTGGAGCGAGGATTTTTGTGTTTAGTCTGGGACGGATTTGCTGGGGAGGATGCATTGGTTTTTATTCCTGGTGTGAAAATTGGTTTGAGATTAAAAAAAAATTAAAATTATTTTTTTTAAAAAAAAATTTAAAAAATTAAAATTAATTTTTTATAAAAATTAAAAAATTAAAAATTCAATTTCAGTGGCAGAAAAGCTGAGAAAACCCAAGGAGGAGGAGCTGGAGTGAGGATTTTTGTGTTTAGTCTGGGATGGATTTGCTGGGGAGGATGCATTGGTTTTTATTCCAATAAATAAATTTAAAACCTAGGTGTGGTAAAAACCCAGGGCTTGGAATTCCATGGGAAAATTGGTTTGGGATTAAAAAAAAAATTAAAAATTAATTTAAAAAAAAAAAAAATTAAAAAATTAAAATTAAATTTTTAATAAAAATTAAAAATTAAATTTTAGTGGCAGAAAAGCTGAGAAAACCCAAGCAGGAGGAGCTGGAGTGAGGATTTTTGTGTTTATTCTGGGATGGATTTGCTGGGGAGGACGCATTGGTTTTTATTCCTGGTGTGGTAAAAACCCAGGGCTTGGAATTCCACAGGAAAATTGGTTTGGGATTAAAAAAAAAATTAAATTAATTTTTTAAAAAAAAAAATTAAACTTTTAAAAATTAATTTTAAAAACAAAAATTTAAAAAAATTTAAAAATTCAATTTCAGTGGCAGAAAAGCTGAGAAAACCCAAGCAGGAAGAGCTGGAGCGAGGATTTTTGTGTTTAGTCTGGGATGTTTTTGCTGGGGAGGATGCAATGTTTTTTATTCCTGGTGTGAAAATTGGTTTGGGATTAAAAAAAAAATTAATTTTTTTTTTAAAAAAAAAATTTAAAAAATTAAAATTAATTTTTTATAAAAATTAAAAAATTAAAAATTAAATTTTAGTGGCAGAAAAGCTGAGAAAACCCAAGCAGGAAGAGCTGGAGCGAGGATTTTTGTGTTTAGTCTGGGATGTTTTTGCTGGGGAGGATGCATTGGTTTTTATTCCTGGTGTGAAAATTGATTTGGGATTAAAAAAAATTAAAAAAATAAAATTAAAAAAAAAATTAAAATTCAATTTCAGTGGCAGAAAAGCTGAGAAAACCCAAGCAGGAAGAGCTGGAGCTGGAGGATTTTTTTGTGTTTAGTCTGGGATGTTTTTGCTGTTTGTTTTTATTCCTAAATATTCGCCCTGCCTCACACGGAGCTTTGGCAGGGAGAATATTTAGGGATAAATATCCGGAGCCTGGAACTTCCAGCTGGAATGCAGAGGGAGCTCAGGGAGAACTCAAAGGACAAAACCAAGCGGGGAAGGGGCTGAGGAAACGACGCAGGGAGGGTTAGAAAGGGAAGGAAGGGAGGAAATGGGAGAAAAGAGATTTTGGTGCCTCCCCAGGGCAGGGTTTGGCCTCATCCCTGGAGCTGAGGATTTATTCCAGCCGGGATTGCAGCCCCCAGTGCCGGCTTGGTGTCCTGGAGGACAAAAAAAGGCAAAAAGAGGGAAAAAGAGGGAAAAAGGGGCAAAAAGGGGCAAAAAGGGGCAAAAAGGCTTTGTGTGCTGAGCCTTCCTGTGCTCCAGAACCTCAGGTGGTGCTCATGTGCTCTGCTCCATCCTCATCCTCCTCATCTTCATCCTCTCCTCATCCTCATCCTCATCCCCTCCTCATCCTTATCCTCATCCCCTCCTCATCCTCATCCTCATCCCCTCCTCATCCTCATCACCTCCTCATCCTCATCCCATCCTCATCCTCAGCCTCATGCCCTCCTCATCTTCATCCCCTCTTCATCCTCAGCCCCTCCTCATCCCCTCTTCATCCTCATCCTTTGGGGCAGTGACAGTGTCCCTGTGGGGCAGTGACAGGTGACCCTGTGGGGCAGTGACAGTGTCACTGTGGGGCAGTGACAGTGCCCCTTTGGGGCCATGGCAGTGCCCCTGTGGGGCAGTGGCAGTGTCCCTGTGGGGCAGTGGCAGTGTCCCTGTGGGGCAGTGACAGTGTCACTGTGGGGCAGTGACAGGTGTCCCTGTGGGGCAGTGGCAGTGTCACTGTGGGGCAGTGGCAGTGTCCCTGTGGGGCAGTGGCAGTGTCCCTGTGGGGCCATGGCAGTGCTGGATGTCCCCTGGCTCCGGGCACAACCCCACTGCTGTTCCCAGGGACAGGGACAGGGACAGGGACAGGGAATCCTCTCTGTCCTGGGGCTCACCCTGCTCTGATCCCGGCCTGTCCTGGGCTTGTGGCCAGCTCTGAGCCCCTGGAGTGGCTGTGGGACAGGGACAGGGCCATCCCTGGTGGCACAGGACAGGGCCATCCCTGGTGGCACAGGGACAGGGCCATCCCTTATGGCACAGGACAGGGCTGTCCTTGGTGGCACAGGGACAGGGCTGTCCTTGGTGGCACAGGGACAGGTCCATCCCTGGTGGCACAGGGACAGGGCCATCTCTGGTGGCACAGGACAGGGCCATCCCTGGTGGCACAGGACAGGGCTGTCCTTGGTGGCACAGGGACAGGGCTGTCCCCTGGGGCACAGGGACAGGGCCATCCCTGGTGGCACAGGACAGAGCTGTCCTTGGTGGCACAGGACAGAGCTGTCCTTGGTGGCACAGGACAGGGCTGTCCTTGGTGGCACAGGACAGGGCCATCCCTGGTGGCACAGGACAGGGCTGTCCTTGGTGGCACAGGACAGGGCCATCCCTGTGGCACAGGGACAGGGCCATCCCTTATGGCACAGGACAGAGCCATCCCTGGTGGCACAGGGACAGGGCTGTCCCTGGTGGCACAGGGACAGGGCCATCCCTGGTGGCACAGGGTCAGGGCCATCCCCTATGGCACAGGACAGGGCCATCCCTGGTGGCACAGGGACAGGGCCATCCCTGGTGGCACAGGACAGGGCTGTCCTTGGTGGCACAGGACAGGGCCATCCCTGTGGCACAGGGACAGGGCCATCCTTGGTGGCACAGGGACAGGGCCATCCCTGGTGGCACAGGGACAGGGCTGTCCCTGGTGGCACAGGGACAGGGCCATCCCTGGTGGCACAGGGTCAGGGCCATCCCCTATGGCACAGGACAGGGCCATCCCTGGTGGCACAGGGACAGGGCCATCCCTGGTGGCACAGGACAGGGCTGTCCTTGGTGGCACAGGACAGGGCCATCCCTGGTGGCACAGGGACAGGGCCATCCCTGGTGGCACAGGACAGGGCCATCCCTGGTGGCACAGGGACAGGGCTGTCCTTGGTGGCACAGGACAGGGCCATCCCTGGTGGCACAGGGACAGGGCCATCCCTGGTGGCACAGGGACAGGACCATCCCCGTGGCACAGGGACAGGGCCATCCCTGGTGGCACAGGGACAGGGCCATCCCTGGTGGCACAGGGACAGAGCCATCCCTGGTGGCACAGGACAGGGCCATCCCTGGTGGCACAGGACAGGGCCATCCTTGGTGGCACAGGGACAGGGCCATCCCTGGTGGCACAGGGACAGGGCCATCCCTGGTGGCACAGGGACAGGGCTGTCCCCTGGGGCACAGGGACAGGGCCATCCCTGGTGGCACAGGGACAGGGCTGTCCAGGGCCATCCCTGGTGGCACAGGACAGGGCTGTCCTTGGTGGCACAGGACAGGGCCGTCCCTGGTGGCACAGGGACAGGGCCATCCCTGGTGGCACAGGGACAGGGCTGTCCTTGGTGGCACAGGGACAGGGACATCCCTGGTGGCACAGGGACAGGGACATCCCTGGTGGCACAGGACAGGGCTGTCCAGGGCCATCCCTGGTGGCACAGGGACAGAGCCATCCCTGGTGGCACAGGGACAGGGCCATCCCTGGTGGCACAGGGACAGGGCCATCCCTGGTGGCACAGGGACAGGGCTGTCCAGGGCCATCCCTGGTGGCACAGGGACAGGGCCATCCCTGTGGCACAGGGACAGGGCCATCCCTGGTGACACAGGACAGGGCCATCCCTGGTGGCACAGGGACAAGGCTGTCCAGGGCCATCCCTGTGGCACAGAGCTGCTCTGTGAGCCCACCCCACTCCCTTGGCTGCGGCCCCACGGCTCTGCTGAGATTCCCTGATCCTCTGCCAGGGCTGGGCCTTTCCCTGCGGCCCTCGGCCTTTCCATTTCCATTGTTCATTTCCCAGCTCCCATTGTCCATTATCCCATCTCCCATTGTCCATTTCCCACTGTTCATCTCCCATTTCCCATCTCCCATTGTCCATTTCCATTTCCTATTTCCCATTTCCCATTGTCTGTCTCCCATTATCCCGTTTCCCACTGTCCAGTGTCCATCTCCCATTTCCCATCTCCCATTTCCCATCTCTGATTATCCCATTTCCCATTGTCCATTGAACATTCCCCATTTCCTATTTCCCATCTCCCATGATCCCATTTCCCATTGTCCACTCCCCAATTCCTATTTCCCATTCCCCATCTCCCATTTCCTGTTATCCCATCTCCTATTTCCCACTGTCTATTCCCCATTTCCCATTTTCCCCTTTCCCATTATCCCATTGCCCATTGTCCATTAACATTTCCCATTTCCTATTGTCCATTGTCTATTTCCCATTTCCCACTATCCCATTGTCCATCTCCCATTATCCCATTTCCCACTGTCCATTGTTTATTTCCCATTTCCATTCCCACTCCCCATTCCCATTTCCATTCCCATTCCCCATTCCCCATTCCCCATTGTCCATCCTCCATTCCCCATTCCCATCCCCATCCTCATTCCCCATTCCCCATTCCAATTCCCCATTCCCATTCCCCATTCCCATTCCCATTCCCATTCCCATTCTCACTCCCCATTCCCCATTCCCATTCCCATTCCCCATTCTCATTCCCCATTCCCATTCCCATTCCCCATTCCCATTCCCCATTCCCATTCCCATTCCCCATTCCCATTCCCATTCCCATTCCCATTCCCATTCCCATTCCCCATCCCCATTCCCATTCCCATTCCCATTCCCCATTCCCATTCCCATTCCCCATTCCCATTCCCCATTCCCCATTTCCCATTCCCCATTCCCATTCCCATTCCCCATTCCCCATTTCCCATTCCCCATTCCCATTCCCATTCCCATTCCCATTCCCATTCCCCATTTCATTTCCCATTCCCCATTCCCATTCCCCATTCCCATTCCCATTCCCATTCCCATTCCCATTCCCCATTCCCATTCCCCATTCCCATTCCCCATTTCCGCTAATCAAACCCACAATTTTGTTTTGACACTCCTGGGAGTTTGCAGAGTTTTTTGGGTGAAGGGAATGGAGTGAGGCTGACAGGGGTGGAAGTGAATGTCTGGGAAAAAAACCCCACAAAAAACCCCAGAACATTCACAAACCCAAACCCAACCCTGAATTTGCTTTGTGGTTTCTGGTGAATCAGAGCAGAAAAAGGGAGTGGGAAGGGAGCAGAGAAGGCGTTTGCAGAGCCCAGGCCAAAGGCAGCCCCCTCCCTTCCCTCAGCCAAGGATTTTATTTCTCCTGGCAGCCAGAGGAAACCTCTGGAAGGGCAGAGCAGGCAGGAATAAAAATGTAAAAATGCTCTGAGAAAGGAGAACTGGGAGTGAATAATTGGGATTTAATGTGATTTAATTTGATTTATCCTAAGCTTCACAGACCCTTTAAACACCTTGGGGTGAGCACAGGCTTAGGTGAGCCAAAGTTATTTGGTGTTTTTAGGTGTGGGACAGATTTAGATGAGCCAAACCTGAAGTTATTTGGTGGTTTTAGATGTGTAGGATAGGATTAGATAACCCAAACCCCAAAGTTATTTGGTGTTTTTAGGTGTGAGGTCAGGCTCAGATAAACCAAACCCAAAATTATTCAGTGTTTTTAGGTGTGAGGTCAGGCTTAGATAAGCCAAACCCCAAAGTTACTCAGCGTTTTTAGGTGTAGGATAGGATTAGATAAACCAAATCCAAACTAATTTGGTGTTTTTAGGTGTAGGACAAACTCAGATAAACCAAAACCCCAAAGTTATTCAGTGGTTTTAGGTGTAGGACAGGCTTAGATAAACCAAACCCAAACTAATTTGGTGTTTTTAGGTGTGAGGTCAGGCTTAGATAAACCAAACCCAAACTAATTTGGTGTTTTTAGGTGTAGGTCAAGCTCAGATAAACCAAACCCCAAACTAATTTGGTGTTTTTAGGTTTAGGACGAGCTCAGATAAACCAAACCCAAACTAATTTGGTGTTTTTAGGTGTGAATCCCTCTCCCTCCCCAAGTCCCTGCTCTGCAAATCCCATTCCTGAACTTTTTTGTGCCTCTCCCCCTCGATATTTTCCCATCCCCATCAGATTCTGGGGCAAAATCCAGCAGAACCAATTAAAAATTCTTTTTTTTTTTCATTTTACAAACTCCAGCCTGTGTCTACTCAATAATGGGATTGAAGAGGATTTTTTTTTTTTGGAAATTTCACAAACCACCCACGTCTTTCTACAGGCACTGAAGTGTTTTAAAATTCCCCCACGGGCTCTAAAATGAGATTAATTCCCCATCTAACAAAGAATGGAAGGGAAAACTCTGCTAATGCTCCTTTGCAAGCTCTGGGTGATCCAAGGATGGATTAATCCGAGTGGAAAGGCTGAAAAAAATCTCCTGGAAAAGGTTGGGAAGGAGTGGTGGGGTTTGTGTGAGGCTGGGAGTTTTTTAGAGGGGGAAAAAAAGGATTTTCTGGAGTTAAAAAAATAAAAAGGGGAAAAATAAAGGGAAAAAAAAGGGGAAAAAAAGGGGGGGAAAAAAAAGGGGAAAAAAAGGTATTTTCTGGAGAAAAAGAAGTATTTTTTGGAGGAAAAAAAGGTGATCCTGTGGGGTCAGTGCCAAGGAATCCAAAAAGGATTTTTTGGCGTTCCTGGGAGCTGCCACAAAAAAAAAAAGGAGAGGTTGGTTCAGTTCAGTCTCTGCATCCTGGATGGGATCATCCCCAAAAATCTCCTGGAAAAGGTTGGGAAGGAGTGATGGGGTTTGTGAGAGGCTGGGAATTTTTTGGAGGGGGAATAAAAGGGATTTTCTGGAGTTAAAAAAATAAAAAGGGAAAAAAAAGGGAAAAAAAGGGGAAAAAAAGGGAAAAAAAAAAAGGGAAAAAAAAGGGAAAAAAAAAGGTATTTTCTGGAGAAAAATAAGTATTTTTTGGAGGAAAAAAAGGTGATCCTGTGGGGTCAGTGCCAAGGAATCCAAAAAGGATTTTTTGGCATTCCTGGGAGCTGCCATAAAAAAAAAGGAGAGGTTGGTTCAGTTCAGTCTCTGCATCCTGGGTGGGATCATCCCCAAAAATCTCCTGGAAAAGGTTGGGAAGGAGTGGTGGGGTTTGTGAGAGGCTGGGAATTTTTTGGAGGGGGAAAAAAAAAGGATTTTCTGGAGTTAAAAAAATAAAAAGGGGGGAAAAAGGGGAAAAAAGGGGGGAAAAAAAGGTATTTTCTGGAGAAAAATAAGTATTTTTGGAGGAAAAAAAGGTGATCCTGTAGGGTCAGTATTAAGGAATCCAAAAAGGATTTTTTGGCATTCCTGGGAGCTGCCACAAAAAAAGAAAATTGGCTTGGTGCATCCTGGGTGGGATCATCCCCAAAAATCTCCTGGAAAAGGTTGGGAAGGAGTGATGGGGTTTGTGAGAGGCTGGGAATTTTCTGGAGGGGGAAAAAAGGATTTTCTGGAGTACAAAATAGGGAAAAAAGGTATTTTCTGGAGAAAAATAAGTATTTTTTGGAGGGAAAAAAGGTGATCCTGTAGGGTCAGTATTAAGGAATCCAAAAAGGATTTTTTGGCATTCCTGGGAGCTGCCATAAAAAAAAAGGAGAGGTTGGCTCGGTGTATCCTGGGTGGGATCATCCCCAAAAATCTCCTGGAAAAGTTTGGGAAGGAGTGGTGGGGTTTGTGAGAGGCTGGGAATTTTCTGGAGGGGGAAAAAAAAGGATTTTCTGGAGTTAAAAAAAAGGGAAAAAGGGTATTTTCTGGAGAAAAAATAAGTATTTTGGGGGGGAAAAAAAGGTGTCCAGCTGATCCTGTGGGGTCAGTGCCAAGGAATCCAAAAAGGATTTTTTGGCATTCCTGGGAGCTGCCACAAAAAAAAAAAGAAGAGGTTGGTTCAGTTCAGTCTCTGCATCCTGGGTGGGATCATCCCCAAAAATCTCCCGGAAAATCCCTGGGACAGAAGTGCTCTGTCAGCCCCCAGGATCTGCTTTGTTCAGAGGTGACTCTGGTCAAAAAGAGCTGAGCTTTGCTGTGGCCCAGATAAATCTATTTATAGCAAGTGTTACGTTAATTCCAGCTGGATCCCGTCCGCCTGCAGGAATAACAATTCCTGGTACCTGTCCTTGCTGGAAACATCAAATCCTCAAATCGCTCTGCTCTGCTTCTGCTTCCCTTCCCAATCCCCGTTCCCTGCTGGATTTCCTCCCTCTGGAAATTGCTGGTTCATCCCAAAAATTGATATTGTGCTTTAGAATAAATGTGAGAAACTCAGGTAAAAATACTTTTATAATTTAAATTAATTATTATTTAAATAAGTTTAAAGCCATTTGTATTTAGGTCACCAAAAAAAATCAAAACTGAATTATTTTATCACCTTATCTGAGGTTTGTGTTAGGTTCTCCTTCCCTTCCCACACAATCCCCGTTCCCTCCTGGATTTCCTCCCTCTGGAAATTGCTGGTTCATCCCAAAAATTGATATTGTGCTTTGGAAACCCAGGTAAAAATATTTTTATAATTTAAATTAAATATGATTTAAATGATTTTAAAGCCACTTGTATTTAGGTCACCAAAAGAAATTAAAATTGAATTATTTTATCACCTTATCTGAGGTTTGTGTTGGGTTTTCCTTCTGCTTCCCTTCCCACACAATCCCCATTCCCTGCTGGATTTCCTCCCTCTGGAAATTACTGGTTCACCCCAAAAATTGACATTGTGCTTTGGAAACCCAGGTAAAAACATTTTTATAATTTAAGTTAACTATAATTTAAATAATTTTAAAGCCACTTGTAGTTAGGTCACTAAAAAAAAATTAAATCGAATTATTTCATCACCTTATCTGAGGTTTGTGTTAGGTTTTCCTTCTGCTTCCCTTCCTAATTCCCATTCCCTGCTGGATTTCCTCCCTCTGGAAATTGCTGGTTCACCCCAAAAATTGATATTGTGCTTTGGAATAAGTGTGAAAAACCCAGGTAAAAATATTTTTATAATTTAAATTAAAATTTTAAAGCCACTTGTATTTAGGTCACGAAAAAATTTAAAATTGAATTATTTCATCACCTTATCTGAGGTTTGTGTTAGGTTTTCCTTCTGCTTCCCTTCCCACACAATCCCCATTCCCTGCTGATTTCCTCCCTCTGGAAATTGCTGGTTCACCCCAAAAATTGATATTGTGCTTTGGAATAAGTGTGAGAAACCCAGGTAAAAACATTTTTATAATTTAAATAACTATAATTTAAATAATTTTAAAGTCACTTGTATTCAGGTCACGAAAAAAAGAATTAAAATTCAATTATTTTATCACCTTATCTGAGGTTTGTGTTGGGTTCTCCTTCCCACACAATTCCCATTTCCTGCTGGATTTCCTCCCTCTGGAAATTGTTGGTTCATCCCAAAAATTGACATTGTGCTTTGGAATAGGTGTGAGAAACCCAGGTAAAAATATTTTTATTATTTAAATTAATTATTATTTAAATCATTTTAAAGCCATTTGTATATAGGTCACCAAAAAAATTAAATTGAATTATTTCATCACCTTATCTGAGGTTTGTGTTAGGTTTTCCTTCTGCTTCCCACACAATCCCCATTCCCTGCTGATTTCCTCCCTCTGGAAATTGCTGGTTCATCCCAAAAATTGATATTGTGCTTTGGAATAAGTGTGAGAAACTCAGGTAAAAATATTTTCATAATTTAAATTAACTTTAATTTAAATAATTTTAAAGCCACTTGTATTTAGGTCACAAAAGAAAAATAAAATTGGATTATTTTATCACCTTATCTGAGGTTTTTGTTGGGTTTTGTAAAGAATAATTCATTTACTGCCCCTCTGCTGAGCTAAGGAGTGTGGAGGGGATTTAATTCATCATTAAAATGTCCCTGTCCTTGGGATAAAAAGGTTTTTTTGTTCCTCCCACCAATTGCTTAATGGAGGAATGGTAATAAAGAGCTGTTTGCAGTGCTTGGGGTCTCCTGGTTTTGCTCCAGGATAATGGAATGAGCTGGATTTCTAATCTTGGCTAAAATCTCCCCACAGATGGCAGCGAGCACCGTGCAGATGTGGGAGGCTGTGCCAGATGTGTGATCCTGGGAGGAGAGAGATTCCTGCAGGAAAATCCAGGTGCAACAGCAGAACTTTGGAATGTGGGACACCAAAACCATCTCTATCTTCATTATTTTATTCTATTTTTGTTTTCTTTTTAAGGCCTGCTGAAAAATCTCTTCTTCCTTTCAGGGATTGCTCCAAAATTGGAATTTCTCATCCAATCCACCAGCCCCAGCTCCTCTCCCACAGAGCTCCAAGGAGCCCCAAACCCTCTCCATTTATAATTCCCAAACCTGATTTTCACTCCCCAGCCATTCCCTGGTGTTTGGAATTCTGTTTTCCCCTGTTTTTCATGGTACACAACTCCTAAACCATTTAATTTCCATAGTGTTTTCTCTGGGTGCAGATGTGAGAGGCTGTGCCAGATGTGCAACCCTGGGAGCAGGAGAGAGATTCCTGCAGGAAAACCCAGGTGCAACAGCAGAACTTTGGAATCTGGGACACCAAAATCATCTCTCTCCTCACTGTTTTATTCTATTTTTGGGGTTTTTTTAAGGCTGCATGAAAAATCTCTTCTTCCTTTCAGGTATTGCTCAAAAATTGGAATTTCTCATCCAATCCATCAGCCCCAGCTCCTCTCCCACAGAGCTCCAAGGAGCCCCAAACCCTCTCCATTTATAATTCCCAAACCTGGTTTGCACTCCCCAGCCATTCCCTGGTGTTTGGAATTCTGTTTTCCCTGTTTTCCATGGTACACAACCCCTAAACCAACTTCCATCGTGTTTTCTCCTGGTGCAGATGTGGGAGGCTGTGCCAGATGTGTGATCCTGAGAGGAGAGAGATTCCTGCAGGAAAACCCAGGTACAACAGCAGAACTTTGGAATCTGGGACACCAAAACCATCTCTATCTTCATAATTTTATTCTATTTTTGGTTTCTTTTAAGGCTGGAAGAAAAATCTCTTCTTCCTTTCAGGTATTGCTCCAAAATTGGAATTTCTCATCCAATCCATCAGCCCCAGCTCCTCTCCCACAGAGCTCCAAACTCCAGACCCAAACCCTCTCCATTTATAATTCCCAAACCTGGTTTTCACTCTCCAGACATTCCCTGATGTTTGGAATTCTGTTTTCTCCTGTTTTCCATGGTACACAACCCCTAAACCAATTTCCATCGTGTTTTCTCTGGGTGCAGATGTGGGAGGCTGTGCCAGATGTGCAACCCTGGGAGCAGAGGGATTCCTGCAGGAAAACCCAGGTGCAACAGCAGAACTTTGGAATCTGGGACACCAAAACCATCTCTATCTTTGTTATTTTATTCTCTTATTGTTTTTTGTTTTAAGTCCTGCTCTTCTTCCTTTCAGTGGTTGCTCCAAAATTGGAATTTCCCACCAAACCCATCAGCCCCAGCTCCTCTCCCACAGAGCTCCAAGGACCCCAAACCCTCTCCATTTATAATTCCCAATCCTGATTTTCACTCCCCAGCCATTCCCTGATGTTTGGAATTGTTTTCCCATTTTTCACAGTGCACAACCCCTAAACCAACTTCAATCCTGTTTTCTCTGGGTGCAGATGTGGGAGGCTCTCCTGGGAGCAGGAGAGAGTTTCCTGCAGGAAAATCCAGGTGCAACAGCAGAACTTTGGAATCTGGGACACCAAAATCATCTCTATCTTTGTTATTTTATTCTCCTTTGCTTTGCTTTTTTTACGGCTTGCTGAAAAATCTCTTCTTCCATTCAATGGTTGCTCAAAAATTGGAATTTCCCACCCAATCCATCAGCCCCAGCTCCTCTCCCACAGAGCTCCAAGGACCCCAAACCCTCTCCATTTATAATTCCCAATCCTGATTTTCACTCCCCAGCCATTCCCTGGTGTCTGGAATTGTATTTTCCCATTTTTCTCAGACCTTTAAGCAGCACACAACCCCATAATTCACTTTTCTCCGAGGTGAGGTGAGGAGATTTCTGTGCCCAAGCTCAGCCCTGCCTTTGGCAGCAGCTCCCAGAATTTTCTGCACAGCTCCAAACTTTTAAATGTCAGATTTTACAGCTCCCACCCTTCCCTGAGACGCTGGGGGTGGATGTTTAGACAAGGCTTTGAAGTAAGATGAGCAAGATTTCAGAGTTTGGTTGTTTGATTTTTTGTTTTTTGCATTAATATTTAGCAAAAAAAGAAAAACTTGGCATTTTCAGGAGGCATGATATGGGTTTTTTTCTCCTGTACATAAAATTCCCAGTACTTCCTCTAATTCTGTTCAAACTTTTATAATTTTTTTTTATTTTAATAGTTTCAGATTTTAATTTTAACGATTTTAATTTTAAGGATTTTAATTTTGATACATTTAATTTTAATCATTTTAATTTTGATACATTTAATTTTAATCATTTTAATTTTGATAAAATTTTTTGATCATTTTAATTTTAATAATTTTAATAATTTTATTTTTGATCATTTTAATTTTAATCATTTTAATTTTAATCATTTTAATTTTGATACATTTGATTTTGATCATTTTAATTTTAATAATTTTATTTTTGATCATTTTAATTTTAATAACTTTAATAATTTTAATTTTGATCATTTTAATTTTGATAATTTTAATCATTTTAATTTTAATAATTTCAATTTCGATACATTTAATTTTGATCATTTTAATTTCAATAATTTTGATAATTTTAATTTCGATACATTTAATTTTGATAATTTTAATTTCAATAATTTTAATAATTTTAATTTTGATACATTTAATTTTGATCATTTTAATTTTGATCATTTTAATTTTGATAATTTTAATTTTAATAATTTTAACAAAAAAATTTCTGTTCAAGGATTTGGAACTGGAATTGAATCAAGTATTTGAGTTTACTGAGTGGGTTTTTTTTTTTCTCTCCACCACAGGCAGCCCCAAGTTCCTGCAGCATGGAGGAGCTACTTGGGGAAGGTCACCAGGATTAGGTGACCTCCAGAGGGTCTCTTCCAACCTCAATTACTCCAGGATTTAATGGCTTAAAGATGAAATCCTTCCTTAGCCCTCCTAATGCACTCCTTATGTCATGGATCTGATGATAAAGGGTTTTTCCCCACATTCTTCCTTCCAGGAGCATCTGGATTTCTCCAGATCTGCGTGTAAAACAAAAGGGGAAAAATTCAAATTTCAGATTCCACCACCCCTGAGTGCAGCACGGACGGGGAAATCCTGACAGAAGTTGCAGGAAATTATTTCCTAATTGTGCCCCTGGGGCTGGAGCAGCTTCCCAGATCTGGGGAGAAAAGGGAAGCAAAGTCTTGGGTAATATAACCAAAAAAAAAAAGTATTTTATTTCATCTGGTGAAAGCAGCTGAGATGGTTTTTCTTTATCTCTTGTAACTCCAAGGGGAGAGGGTGGATGCCTTCTGATAATGGGTCAGCCTTTAAAACCAGGTGGGGCAGGGTTATTTTATTTTATTTCTTTATTTTTATTTCAGGGCTTAGGTACAATCCCATTTTTCCAGGCTCTGACACCTCTCCTGAGGGAATGGGGCCGTGGAATTAATCCTCAATGAAAAATGAGCGTGACAGTGATGCAGCTCTGGGAAAGGAAACTTTGGAGTGCAGCTGAGGGGATTTGCAGCAGCCTGACGTGGCAAAATTCCTGCTCACAGAAAATTCATACATTCACAGAGAAATTCCTGCATTCACAGAAAAATTCCTGCATTCACAGAAAAATTCCTGCACTCACAGAAAAATTCCTGCTCACAGAAAAATTCCCACATTCACAGAAAAATTACTGCTCACAGAAAAATTCCTGCATTCAAAGAAAAATTCCTGCTCACAGAGAAATTCCTGCTCACACAGAAAAATTCCAGCTCACAGAAAAAACCAAATTGTTGAGAGGAGGGGGAATCATCAGGCATGGGAATAACTCCTGGATTTCTGCTCCAGGGTGGGAATAACCCCTGGAATTCTCTCCTAGGATGGAAATAACCTTGGATTTTTGCTCCAGCATGGAAATAACTCCATGATTTCCCTCCTAGGATGGGAATAACCCCATGATTTCTGCTCCAGGATGGGAATAACCCCTGGAATTCTCTCCTAGGATGGGAATAACCTTGGATTTCTCTCCTAGGATGGGAATAACCCATGGAATCCCCTCTTAGAATGGGAGTAACTCCATGATTCCCCTCCTAGGATGGGAAAACCCCCTGGATTTCTGCTCCAGGGTGGGAATAACTCCTGAATTCCCCTCCTAGGATGGGAATAACCCCATGATTTCTGCTCCAGGATGGGAATAACCCCTGGATTTCTGCTCCAGGGTAGGAATAACCCCTGAATTTCTGCTCCAGGATGGGAATAACCCCTTGATTCCCTTCCTAGGATGGGAATAACCACCAGCAGCCCTGCAGGATCCGCAGGTTTCCATCCTGTACTCCCTGATTTCCTGGCATCCCACCCATCTCTCACCCCCGTGGCTGAGGTGGAAGCTCAGGGAGCAGAGATAAAAACCTGGATGTGATAAAAACCTCCCCATCCCACAAATCCCAGCCTGGAGTTTTCCGGGGGCTCGGCCCCGTTGCTGATCTGGCAGCATCCCACATTTTCGTGCTTTCTCTCCCGATTTATTCCGATGAGTCAGTGGCACATCAAGAGTTTGCCTGGTTCCAAAACTCCCCGGCTCAATCTGGCTCGGATTCCACTCCGGGAATCAAAGGCAGGATGTCCCTCCGCGAAAAATGAAAAAATGTCACCGTGCTGTCACTTTGCTCAGCCCCCGAGCGCCAGGTGGGCTGATCCCAGCGGGAAATCTGGGAATGGGGGAAGGCTGGGGAGGTGGGGAATGGGGAAAGGGAGAGGGGAAAGGGAAAGGAGAAAGGGGAAAGGGAAATGTGGGAAAGGGGAAAGGGGAAATGAGGGAAAGGGAAGGGAAAAGGGGAAAAAGGAAAAGGGAAAGGGGAAATGAGGGAAAGGGAAAGGGGAAAGGGGAAAAAGGAAAAGGGAAAGGGGAAAAAGGGAAAGGAGAAGGATAAAGAGAAAAGGGAAAGGAGAAAGGGAAAGGGAAAACGTGAGAAAGGGGGAAAGGAGAAATCTGGGAAAAGGAAAAGGGAAAGGGAAGGAAAAAGAGAAAAGGGGAAGGAGAAAGGGGAAATAGGGGAAAGGGAAAGTAGAAAGGGGAAATGCAGTAAAGGGAGAAAGGGAAAGAGGGACAGGGAAAGGAAAAAGGAAAAGAAAAAGGGAAAAGGGAAAGGGGAAAAGGGAAAGGAAAGGGAAAGGAGGGAAAGAGAGGGAAAAGAAGGGAAGGGAAGGGAAGGGAAGGGGAAGGGGAAGGGGAAGGGGAAGGGGAAGGGGAAGGGGAAGGGGAAGGGAAGGGAAGGGAAGGGAAGGGAAGGGAAGGGAAGGGAAGGGAAGGGAAGGGAAGGGAAAAGGATGGAAAGAGAGGGAAGAAGAGGAAAGGAAAAGGAAGGAAAGAAAAAGGAGGGAAGGGAAAGGGAAAGGAGTGAAAGAGAAAGGGACAGGAAGGCAGGGCAGGCAGAGGGGCCCCTGCTCGGTCCCAGCACACTGGTGGCTCTTTGTGACACGCCAGGGCGAGGTCAGGGCACAGGGACAAACCCTCACATCCTGCCAGGGCCGGGTTCAGCAGAGAACAAAGCGGGGACACTGCACTGAGGCCGGGCTGTGGGAACCAGCAGTGCAGCCCCGGGCTGGCACGGAGCAGCAGCGAGGACACGGCCCCAAGGGCTGCTGTTCCTTGGGAGATTCCTGAATCCCTCCACTCCTGGTGATGCCTGAATTTTAATTTTCATGTATTTCAGGTTCTGTGCTGCCCAGGGTGCAGCTCTGAGCTCACAGTCAGGGTCACTCAGCTCTCTGCACACAGCAGGGACACAAAACAAATCCTTGTCCTGCTGCACACCAAGGACAACTTTCAGGCCAACAGCACAAACAAGGGTGGCTGGAGGGAGGAACAAGAAGGATGGGAGCTCACAGCCTGGAGCTGGGGTTGGACAATTCAACCTCAATGTGCAAATGGACCCAAACTGATCAAAGTGTGAGGCCTCATGACCGGTCAGACATTTTGTGTCCATTTTGGGTCCATTTTGGGTCCATTTTAGTGTCCATGTTGTGTCCATTTTGTGCCCATTTTGTGCCCATTTTGTGACCATTTAATGACCATATTGTGCCCATTTTGTGCCCGTTTTGGGTCCATTTTCTGCCCATTCTGTGCCCATTTTTTGACCATTTTGGGTCCACCTTGGGTGCAGCCCTGGCCAGGCTCTTGTCCTGCCCAAGGTGTCCCCTAAAGCCCTTTCAATAAATCCCTGCTTTATTCTCCAGCTCTGCCCAGTCTCTGTTCCAGCTCAGCCTGCCCAAGGCATTGTGAAGATGCCTCACCAAACCCCTGGGTGCTGAGCAAGGCCCTGTCCCCGTGCATGCCGGGCTTTTCATTCCCACCAAACATCCTCTGACCTCACCCCTACAATTCCCAGCCCTGGAAGCACATCCGTGTTCCCACACGTGTTGTCACACCCGGTGCCGTGAGCAGCAGCATTTCCCAAAGAGAATGGGAATGATTAAACCCTGCTGGAGCGTGCTGGAGCAGCCTGGGGATGCAGGGAAGGATTATCTCACTCCCTGATGTGATATAATCTGTTTAGACAGTGCCACTCGATGCTTATTTAAGGACTGAGCGAGCACTTGGCTGTGGGAGGTGCCACCCGTGAGCTGTGACAGCGGCCTCTGGAATGCTCTGGGATGAGGATTGATCCTGGGATTGCTCTGGGATGATTGATTGATTGATTGATTGATTGAGGATATGTGGGATGTGCACACCTGGGGGTTCTCCCACTGTGGGGTCAGGAATTCCAGCATGGGAAAGCCCTGGAGGCCACCAAGCTGTGAGACATCCCTGCCTTGTCACCGACCTTCCTTGGACAGCTCCGAACAGCTCCAACCCCTTCCATGAGAAATTCCTACTGATGTCCATTGATGTCTGAATTTTAATTTTTATGTATTTCATGTTCTGTGGTGCCCAGGGTGCAGCTCTGAGCTCACAGTCAGGGTCACTCAGCTCTCTGCACACAGCAGGGACACAAAACAAATCCTTGTCCTGCTGCACACCAAGGACAACTTTCAGCCCAACAGCACAAACAAGGGTGGCTGGAGGGAGGAACAAGAAGGATGGGAGCTCACAGCCTGGAGCTGGGATTGGACAATTCAACCCCAATGTGCAAATGGAGCAAAACTGATAAAAGTGTGAGACCTCATGACCGGTCAGCCATTTTGTGCCCATTTTGTGACCATTTTGGGTCCATTTTGTGTCCCTTTTGGGCTCATTTTGTGCCCATTTTGTGCCCATTTTAGGTCCATTTTGGATCCATTCTGGGTCATTTTGTGCCCATTTTGTCCCCATTTTCTGCCCATTTTGTGCCCATTTTGTGTCCATTTTGTGCCCACCTTGGGTGCAGCCCTGGCCAGGCCCTGTCCTGCCCAAGGTGTCCCCTAAAGACCTTTCAATAAATCTCTGCTTTATTCTCCAGCTCTGCCCAGTCTGTGTTCCAGCTCAGCCTTCCCAAGGCATCACCACCCTGACCTTCCTTCCCCTGGTGCAGCTGAGGTCATTCCCAGGGAATTGAGAAGAACCAGAAAATCCCCCCTGATCCCCCTTTTCTCCAGGCAGCATCAGCAATGCTGAGCTCCATCAGAGCAGCAGTGTCAGGACTTTAAGAGAAATGGGATTTAAAACATTATTTATTGCTGCAGTCTCATTAAAGGGTGAGAATGTCTTCACCCACACTGAAAGTCCCTGGTCAGTGGTCCCAAAACCACAATTTACAAGGTCTTTTAAAGGTTAATTATCCAATAAACAAATTATTTTACATAAATTTATAAATTGTATTAATATAAACTATAAATATTTATATTATTGATATTCAGCTCCAATATTATTGATATTATTATTGATATTATTGATATTGGTTTATATTGGGGTATATTGTTTATATTTCTATTTTATATTTATAAATAAATTACATTTACTATAAACTAATTATTCTTTCTGCTACAAAGGCTGTTTTTACTCTCACACCAATCCCTAATTAATTTGTCTTACACATCTGGACTCTCTTCATCAATCATCTGATGACACAAAAACTCACAGTGCTACACCTTAAAACTTCTTATTACCTTTAGAACGATGTCTATATTTAATCTTTAAACTTTAAAACTTTCCACCACTTAGCTTCATGTGTTTCTGTCTAAATTACAAACTCACATTTTTATTTATGGCCCCTAAACTCGGAAGCTTTTTCCAAGGTCTCAAGTTGAACCTTGGTGGGTTTTTTGGGGTTTTTGGGGGGGTTTTTTTGGGGTTTGTTTGTTTGTTTGGGGTTTTTTATGTTGTTGTTGTTTTATTTTTGGGAGGTTGTTTTTGGTTTTGTTTTTGATTTGGGGGGTTAGTTTTGGTTTTGTTTTTGGTTTGGGGGGTTGGTTTTGGTTTTGTTTTTGGTTTGGGGGGTTGGTTTTGGTTTTGTTTTTGTTTTTGTGGGAGGTTTTTGTGGGGTTTTTTTAATTTGTATTTGTGCCTGCATGCACAAGATTTTGAGAATTTTCTGGGCCTGGAAAATTCTCACACAGCAGAATATTTTCCCTTCTTCCCTCAAGGAGAGGAGACCAAGCCAACTTTTCCTGCAGAGGAGGTGAAGCAAGACGAGGAGCTGAGGTGTGGGAGGCTCTGAGAACGTCCCACACTACATTTGTTTGGTTAACCTCACACCCCGTGGGTTCAGAACACACCTACAGCCTCTCCAGGATTTTTCTGGTTGGGTTTTTTTGTTTTTATTTTTCCTTCCTGTAAATCAAACTCTCCGAGCTGAATCCTTGATAAAAACAGCACCCAGAGGAGATGGCAATGCACAGAAACAATCAGAAATAAAGCTCACTTGTGGATGTGCTGCCTGGACACAAACCCTCTCCAAAAAAGCCAAAATCAAGCCTAATTCACTGCCCAATTCACCCTCAAGCACCCAGCCAGAGAAAAGCCTGGAATCCTTTGCCAGGAGCTTGTGCAGGGACAATTCTCTTGCTTCATTTGCTGCTTTGGGGAGCACTGAGGGGTGATCAGCTCCTGCAGCAACACGTGGGGCTGCCCTGAGCCTTTTGTGTCCCCGGGTTTGGCAGGACAGCCACCAGGGCAGGGATGCAGTGGAGCTGCAGGAAATCAGCCTCCACCCTCTCCTGGCAGCAGGAATTGTTGGTGATTCTGGTGCTGCTGCCTTGGAATGGGGGGTCCTGCAGGGAGGGGGGCTGGCAGACACAGCCCAGAGTTCCTGAGGGGTTGGGAGTTGGACTCCGTGGTGCTTGTGGGTGCCTTCCAATTTAGGCTGTGATTCAGCCCCAATTCAGCTCCAAGTCACCTCTAATTCACCCCAAATTCACCCCAAATTCACCTCCAGGTCAACCCTAATTCACCTCCAATTCACCCCAAATTCACCTCCAATTCACCTCCAATTCACCCCAAATTCACCTCCAATTCACCTCCAGGTCAACCCTAATTCACCTCCAATTCACCCCCAAATTCACCTCTAGTTTATCCCAAATTCACCTCCAATTCATCTCCAATTCACCCCAAATTCACCTCCAATTCAGCTCCTGTTCACCCTCAATTCACCTCCAACTCACCACTGATTCATCCCCAAATTCACCTCCAGTTCAACCCAAATTCTCCCCAATTCACCTCTAATTCACCCCAAATTCACCTCCAATTCATCCCCAATTCCCTTCTAATTCATCCCAAATACACCCCCCATTCACCTCTAATTCATTCCAAATTCATCCCCAATTTCCCTCTAATTCACCCCCAATTCACTCTCAATTCACCTCCAATTCATTCCCAAATTCACCCCAACTCACCCTCAATTCCCCTCTAATTCACTCCCAATTCATCCCCAATTTCCCTCTAATTCACCCCAATTCACCCTCAATTTCCCTCTAATTCACCCCAATTCACCCTCAATTTCCCTCTAATTCACTCCCTATTCATCCCAAATTCATCCCCAATTTCCCTCTAATTCATCCTCAATTTATCCCAAATTCCCCTCTAATTCACTGCCCAATTCACCCCCAATTCCCCTCTAATTCGCCCTCAATTCACCCCAAATTCACCTCTAATTCACTCCTCAATTCACCCCCAATTCCTCCCCAATTTATCCCAAATTCACTCCCAATTCCCCTCTAATTCCCCCCAGATTCCCCCCCCCCAGCCTGGGATTCAGGAACACAATTCCCACTGCTCCAACACCCTCCAGGCAGGGAATTCTGCCCCTCAAACTCTTGCCCACTCCACGATCTGAACTCTGCAGCTCCCCAAAGAAGGGAAAGCAGCAATCACAAAGGAAGGTTAAAAAAAATCTCATTTTTCCACATTTCCTCCTTCCCTTCTCCCTCCGAGCCTGGAATTGCTGTCAAACAGAGAACAAATCCTTCTCCTGCTTCCCCTTCCTAAATTCTGATTTTTTATCATTTCCTCTCCTCCACCCTCATTTTTTGGAGCAAAACTTCACCTCAGACAGGAACCACCACAACCCTGCCAACAAATCCCTGTGTGGAACAAACACTTGGGGAGCTGCACCCAGCAAATAAATGCCTGGAATCACAATCCAGCCCTGAGAGAGAGGAGAGCTGGGAGCAAACAGGCCAGAAAAACCCTCGAGCTCAGAGAAACATTTTGTCCTGTCCTCAAAATTCCGCCAGGCTGGGACTGCAGGTCCCTTTCAAGGGCTCTTTTCTTTATCCCAGATAACCAAGCTGGCCCAGCCTGGCTGGATTTTAAGCAAAGCCAGAAAAACTCTTGGTTCTGTGGCCTTCTTGCTGTGAAAAACAAAAAAAGGAAAATTCATCCCATGGCTGAAATTTCAGAGTTATGAAAGCAGCTTGAAAGGGGCCAGTGATGGGTCAGAACAGCCTGGGATTCCAAAGTTTTGGGGTTTGTTCTATCCTCCAGAACAGCATTCCAGGACTTTTCCAGCCCGGCTTCAGGTTGGGTTTGGTTTGGAGAATTGAAGTGATTTTGTAATTTGAAAGTGAATTTGTAATTTTGAAATGGAGGCTGGGAAGTGCTGGCCTGACAGACTCGGGGACAGCCCAGGGACAGCTGCAGCCAGCCCAAAATTCACCCCTGCAGTTCTGGAATCGCTCCTGCAGCTCTGGAATCACTCCTGCAGCTCTGGTTACAGCTCCCAGCCCTCCTCCCCTCAAACCATGCCGGGCACAAATCCTTTTCCAGCGTCCAGCTGCTCCCTGCTAAGCCCTGACACCAAACTGGGAACCTCCAGCCTTGTCCCCTCCACTCTGAACCACGCCAGGATGTGTTCCAAAAACCAGGAATTGTCCAGAAACCAAACTGGGAACCTCCAGCCTCGTTCCCTCCACTCTGAGCTCTACCAGGATGGGTTCCACAAAGCAGGAATTGATGAGAAACGGGACCCACATGTCCCACAAACCAGGAATTGTCCAGAAACCAAACTGGGAACCTCCAGCCTCATCCCCTTCACTCTGAGCAGCATGGCCATGCCAGGATAAGTCCCAAAAAACAGGAACCACCAGGAAAAGGGACCCATGTGTCCCACAAACCAGGAATCACTGGGAAAAAGGACCCACGTGTCCCAAAAACCAGGAATGGTCCTGACACCAAACTGGGAACCTCCAGCCTCATCCCCTCCACTCTGAGCCACACCAGGATGTGTCCCAAAAAACAGGAATTGATGGGAAAAGGAATCCATGTGTCCCACAAACCAGGAATTATCCAGACACCAAACTGGGAACCTCCAGCCTCATTCCCTCCACTCTGAGCAGTGTGGCCACACCAGGATGTGTCCCACAAACCAGGAACCACCAGGAAAAGGGACCCACGTGTCCCACAAACCAGGAATTGTGCAGACACCAAACTGGGAACCTCCAGCCTCATCCTCTCCACTCTGAGCCACACCAGGATGTGTCCCAAAAACCAGGAATTGCTGGGAAAAAAATTTCATGTGTCCCACAAACGAGGAATTGCTGGGAAAAGCACCCACATGTCCCAAACCCCAGGAATTGCTGAGGAAAGGGACCCACATGTCCCTAAAACCAGGAATTGTCCTGACACCAAACTGGGAACCTCCAGCCTCATTCCCTCCACTCTGAGCCACACCAAGATGTGTCCCAAAAAACAGGAATTGATGGGAAAAGTAATCCATGTGTCCCAAAAACCAGGAATTGTCCAGATACCAAACTGGGAACCTCCAGCCTCATTCCCTCCACACTGAGCCACACCAAGATGTGTCCCAAAAAACAGGAATTGATGGGAAAAGTAATCCATGTGTCCCACAAACCAGGAATTATCCAGACACCAAACTGGGAACCTCCAGCCTCGTCCCCTCCATTCTGAGCTATGCCAGGATGGGTCCCACAAACCAGGAATCACTGGGAAAAGGGACCCACGTGTCCCAAACCCCAGGAATTGCTGGGAAAAGGGATCCACGGGTCCCACAAACCAGGAATCACTGAGAAAAGGGACCCACGTGTCCCAAACCCCAGGAATTGCTGGGAAAAGGGATCCACGTGTCCCACAAACCAGGAACCACTGGGAAAAGGGACCCACGTGTCCCAAACCCCAGGAATTGCTGGGAAAAGGAACCCACAGGATCCCCCAGCATGTGTTTAATGAACTCTGGAGCTGTAATGGAATTTGCAGCTCCCTGATCCCTACATTAGCAGTGCTTTATTCCTTATCCAGCGATTACAGGGCATGGCTGAACCGCCCTCCTGACAGAGCAGAACTCCGCAAAAAAACCCAGATTAACAGGGCCTGTGTCACTGGGAAAATCAGAAAAATCAGGAAAACCCTCCAGCAGAAGGATTCTCCACTGGATGATGCTGCTGAGGTCCCAAACCCCCATCCTGCAGGGATGTGGGATGAAGGTGAGCAGATGGCTCCTGTCACACAGCCCGGGATGTCCCCGGTGTGTGCCGCTGGAATTCCAGGCTCTCCAAAGCCCAAGGAAACAGCAGGAATAAATGATGGATCTGTCAGTGCTGGAGGTTTGTCACAGCCAGGAATTATTGCACAGGTTCAGACTCATGGGGGGGACTCATCCTGTGAGCAAAGGAGCTGATGGAAGGAATCAAAGGGAATTTCAGCAGCCACTGGGGCCTCTGGAGGTTCTGGGCACAGAAAGATATTCAGAGACTTCACAAAGAGATGTTTAGGATGAACAGGGTGGGAGACAAAACCAGGAGAGGGAATAAATCCTCATTCCATGGGGAAAGCTTCACACAGAGACATTTGGGGTCTTCAGGCAGAGATATTTGGGGTCTTCCCATGGAGATATTTGGGGTCTTCCCACAGAGATATTTGGGGTCTTCCCACGGAGATATTTGGGGTCTTCCCACAGAGATATTTGGGGTCTTCCCACGGAGATATTTGGGGTCTTCCCATGGAGATTTCAGGTATGGATAGACAAGATGGGGGTTAAGACCAGGAGAGGGAATAAATCCTCATTCCACAGGGAAAGCTTTCCACAGAAATATTTGGGGTCTTCCCACAGAGATATCTGGGGAATGGATGGAAAGGATGGGGGAAAAAAACAGGAGAGGGAGCAAATCCTCATTCCATGGGGAAAGCTTCACAAAGAGATATTTGGGCTCTTCCCATGGAAATATTTGGGGTCATCCCATGGAGATACTTGGGGTCTTCCCATGGAGATATTTGGGGTCTTCCCACAGAGATATTTGGGGGATGAATGGAAAGGATGAGGGATAAAACCAGGAGAGGGAACAAACCCTCATTCCAGGGGGAAAGCTTCCCACAGAGATATTTGGGAATCCTGGCAGGACAGGATGGGCAGCTGTAACTGGGACAGCATCTCCTGGCTGGTACCACTGGAAGGAGCAGCTCCAGGGTGACATTTTTGCTTTGACTTCTCCCTTTCTCAGCCTCTTTGACTTTAGAAACACAAGGACGAAGAGATAATAGAGAGATAAGAAAGAGAAAGATAAGAAATGGAGAGATAAGAAATAAAGAGATGAGAAATAAAGAGATAAGAAATAAAGACAGGCATTAGGATGGATCCAGGTAATTTCAAGCTGCTTTTATGCTAATTTCTCCTCTCTCGTGCTGCTGGAGCAGGAGCTGGGCTCATTTTGATTCAGGCTCTGTGTGGGTGTCCTGTCACCCACATGGGGCACCCTGCTCCCAGAAGGAAAAAAAGAAGAAAAAACCCAATTCCAAATCAACGCCAAAACCTATTTGTTACATCGATCTGGCTCAACAGATGAACACCCCGGCCATCCTGTCATTCAAATTTGCTTTTAAGTAACAAGTTGATAAGTTTGGCTGCCCTCAAACCGCCTGGATACATCACACTGAATTTTTTTTTCCTGTGCAGGCCTTTGCTGACACATTCAGCCAGCTCTCCAACTGGTTCTGCTGGCTTTAAACTCATCTAATTCCACCTCTTTATCACGCTCAGCCACATCAGTTTGACTCAGGGTTTTAATTCTTCCCGCTCTGCTTGTAACAGCCCGGTCAGAGCTAGAAAATCCCTCCTGAGTGTACTCGTTTTTCCACTTCCCTTTCCTCTGGCAAAGTGACTTGTTGAAATTTTTTTTTTGTTTGAATTCCCTGCCTCTTTCCTGGAGCTGGGATTGCATCCCTGCCCCTTTCCCCTGCCTAAGGAGAGTCACAGACAAACATCCCTGGGTCACTGCCTGAGGAAAGCTCTGAAATTTTATTGTCTAATATTATTCATTGTTTAATATCATTCATTTTTTCATGGTTGTCAATACTTTGCTTGCGAAATAATCGATTTTTTCCGTACTTTTCTCTGACCTCAATCCCAAATCCTCTGACCCTCTGAATTTGCCGTCTCTTCAGAACAACAAGTTTTATTCTTTAATATTATTCATTTTAATATTATTTTTTCATGGTTGTCAATACTTTGCTTGCAAAATAATCATTTTTCCCCCCACTTTTCTCCAAGATTTTCTCCTGAACCTATTAGGAGAGAGGCTGCTGCTGAAAAAAATCTGCCTTTTAAAGACTCTGCCTTTTAAGTCCTAAATCTGCCTTTTCAAAGACTCTTTCCTCCCAAATTTTGTCTCTAACCAAGTCACCCCCTCAGCAGCATGGTTTGGATGTCCATGCAGGGATATTCCAACCATCCCAGGGAGAAGATTCCAGCAGCTCTGCCTCATCCATGCCCAGGGAGGCCTGAGCTCACAGCAGGCCTGATTAATCAGCCTCATTAATAACAACAATTACATCAGCAGCGTTAGTTATGGAGACAAAGGCTGGGCTCCCACCCTTTGGGGAGTTCCCTCAGAGCAATTTGGGGTTTTTGGGGGAGCTGCAGCCAGGCCCAGCCTCTGTCAGTTCCCTCAGAGCAATTTGGGATTTTTGGGGAGCTGCAGCCGGGCCCAGCCTCTGTCAGTTCCCTCAGAGAAATTTGGGGGAGCTGCAGCCAGGCTCAGCCTCGGTCACTTGTTCTGTCAGATCAATTTGGGGTTTTTGGGGAGCTGCAGCTCAATTCCCACAGAACAATTTGGGGGTTTTGGGGAGCTGCAGCCGGGCCCAGCCTCTGTCACTTCCCTCACAGAAATCTGGGGGTTTTGGGGGAGCTGCAGCCAGGCCCAGCCTCTGTCAGTTCCCTCAGAGAAATTTGGGAAGCTGCAGCCAGGCCCAGCCTCTGTCACTTCCCTCAGAGCAATTTGGGATTTTTGGGGAGCTGCAGCCAGGCCCAGCCTCTGTCAGTTCCCTCAGAACAATTTGGGGTTTTGGGGAGCTGCAGCCAGGCCCAGCCTCTGTCACTTGTTCTGTCAGAACAATTTTGGGTTTTGGGGAGCTGCAGCCAGCCCAGCCTCTGTCAGTTCCCTCAGAGAAATCTGGGGTTTTTGGGGAGCAGCAGCCAGGCCCAGCCTCTGTCAGTTTCCTCAGAGAAATCTGGGGTTTTTGGGGAGCTGCAGCCAGGCCCAACCTCTCTCACTCGTTCTGTCAGAACAATTTGGGGTTTTGGGGAGCTGCAGCCAGGCCCAGCCTCTGTCACTTCCCTCAGAGCAATTTGGGATTTTTGGGGAGCTGCAGCCAGGCCCAGCCTCTGTCACTTCCCTCAGAGAAATTTGGGGGTTTTGGGGGAGCTGCAGCTCAGTTCCCTCAGAGCAATTTGGGGTTTTTGGGGAGCTGCAGCCGGGCCCAGCCTCTGTCAGTTCCCTCAGAGAAATTTGGGGGAGCTGCAGCCAGGCCCAGCCTCTGTCACTTGTTCTGTCAGAGCAATTTGGGATTTTTGGGGAGCTGCAGCTCAATTCCCACAGAACAATTTGGGGTTTTGGGGGAGCTGCAGCCGGGCCCAGCCTCTGTCAGTTCCCTCAGAGAAATCTGGGGGAGCTGCAGCCAGGCCCAGCCTCGGTCAGTTCCCTCAGAGAAATTTGGGGTTTTTGGGGAGCTGCAGCCAGGCCCAGTGCCTGTTAATTCCCTCAGAACAATTTGGGGTTTCTGGGGAGATGCAGCCAGGCCCAGCCTCTGTCACTTGTTCTGTCAGAACAATTTGGGGGTTTTGGGGGAGCTGCAGCCAGGCCCAGCCTCTGTCAGTTCCCTCAGAGCAATTTGGGATTTTTGGGGGAGCCACAGCCAGGCCCAGCCTCTGTCAGTTCCCTCAGAGAAATTTGGGGAGCTGCAGCCAGGCTCAGCCTCGGTCACTTGTTCTGTCAGAGCAATTTGGGGTTTTTGGGGAGCTGCAGCTCAATTCCCACAGAACAATTTGGGGGTTTGGGGGGAGCTGCAGCCAGGCCCAGCCTCTGTCAGTTCCCTCAGAGAAATTTGGGGAGCTGCAGCCAGGCCCAGCCTCTGTCACTTGTTCTGTCAGAGCAATTTGGGGTTTTGGGGAGCTGCAGCCGGGCCCAGCCTCTGTCAGTTCCCTCAGAGCAATTTGGGATTTTTGGGGAGCTGCAGCCAGGCCCAGTCTCTGTCAGTTCCCTCAGAGCACTTTGGGGTTTTTGGGGAGCTGCAGCCAGGCCCAGCCTCTGTCAGTTCCCTCAGAGAAATTTGGGGGAGCTTCAGCCAGGCCCAGCCTCTGTCAGTTCCCTCACAGAAATTTGGGGGAGCTTCAGCCAGGCCCAGTCTCTGTCAGTTCCCTCACAGAAATTTGGGGGAGCTTCAGCCAGGCCCAGCCTCTGTCAGTTCCCTCAGAACAATTTGGGGTTTTTGGGGGAGCTGCATCCAGGCCCAGCCTCTGTCAGTTCCCTCAGAACAATTTGGGGTTTTTGGGGGAGCTGCAGCCAGGCCCAGCCTCGGTCAGTTCCCTCAGAGAAATTTGGGGTTTTTGGGGAGCTGCAGCCAGGCCCAGTCTCTGTCACTTGTTCTGTCAGAGCAATTTGGGGTTTTTGGGGAGCTGCAGCTGGGCCCAGCCTCTGTCACTTGTTCCTGCTCTTCCCTCACTCCCCTGGGAATATTCTTGGAGCTCATTTCCAGCTCTCACAGAGCCACGAGGTGGGTTGGGTTTGAGGGGAAACATTCAAAAATCCTCCAGGGCCACCTCCCACCATCCCAGCTTGCTTCAAGCCCCACCTGCCTGGTCTTGGACACTTCCAGGATCTTTCATCCTTGGGAATTTTCAAGGTTGGACAGAGCCACAGCTTCTCTGGGCTTCATTTTCTTTTTCTTTTTAGTGAATGAATCAAAATGCTTTGGGTGGGAAGGGACCTTTAACAAAACCCCAAAATGGTCAATGTCTCAGGACACTTCCAGATTCCTCCATATCTGGGAATTTGCAAGGTTGGACAGAGCCACAGCTTCTCTGGGCCTCATTTTTTAAAAAAAATGAATCAAAATGCTTTAGATGGGAAGAGACCTCAAAAAAACTCCCAAAATGGTCAGTGCCTCAGGACATTTCCAGACTCCTCCATACCTGGGAATTCGCAAGGTTGGACAGAGCCAGAGCTTCTCTGGCCTTCATTTTTAAAAAAAGAATGAATCAAAATGCTTTGGGTGGGAAGTGACCTTAAAAAAAACCCCAAATAATCAGATTTATTCATCTAAGCTGCTCCTTAAAGGATCAGGACAGCAATGAATCCTTTTTCTGCAGCACTCCAGGCCACCAGCTTCCCTGCCAAGCCAAAAAGCTGTTCCTAGATTTCCCAAACTCCTCGTGGGAGATAAAAGGCACCTTTATCTGCTGGGGCTGCACTCCCATGTGCAAGAACAGGTCCTTCCAGGTCATTAAATTGTTTACTGGAGATGCAGACACGCCTCTACAGGATGCCTGGCAGAAATCAGCTTTCTGTGCCAAGCTGGAGGTGAGACACCTTTAAATGTGGGATTTAAAACATTAAAAAAGAAGATTTTCTTTGCAGGAACTGGGATTTATAAAGTGGGAAGCAGCGAGGGCGTTCTGAGGATGGATTTGACAGAGAGGTGATTGTTAATTATTGGGAGATGTTTAATCCGGTGTTTGTTCATCCTGGGTAATTTCTTCTTTTTTATTCCTTTAGATTTTTTTTTTTTAGACTTTTTTTTCCCCTCCCTGTGTGTAGCAAACAAAAGATAATTTGATTTTTTCCAAGGCCCTCCAGAGGAGAACAAACCAGCTGGAAAATGTGGCACAAACCTCCTCTGGGAAGTGCAGAGGGGCTCTGTGGATGCAGCAGGAAAAGGAGGGGGATTCCTACACTGGGATGAGAAACCTTAAAAATTTTTAAGGTTTAAAAATGTTTCCCTCTTCCACAAAGTTTCCTATGGCAAAGGACTTCAATTTTTGCTATCCCAGTCTCTGCTGAGAAGGTGGAGCCTTCCCTCACCTCATTTTTATCTCTATTTTTGTACAAATTGGTATATTTTACTTCCTTATAGTTGTAATATTTTAGGGACATGCCATGTCCTGTGGGAGCAATCCCGTCCCTTACACACATCCAGAGATTCTCTTCCCTTCCCAACAAATAATTACAACAAAAGAACTAATTAAAGACCTGGAAGGAAGGAAAATACAGGAAGAGGCTAAACCCTGCAGCCTTTGAGAAAACCTGAATAGTTACACTTGGTTCTCTTTTTTTTTTTCCCTTCTAATGTCAGGATTTCCCAATATTCAAGGTGCAAACTCTAAATAATTCGACTTGCTCCTTCTTTTTCCTTCTAATGTCAGGATTTCCCAATATTCAAGGTGCAAACTCTGAATAATTACACTTGGTTTTCCTTTTTTTCTTTCTAATATCAGGATTTCCCAATATTCAAGGTGCAAACTCTAAATAATTCTATTTGCTCCTTCTTTTTCCTTCTAATGTCAGGATTTCCCAATATTCAAGGTACAAACTCAGAATAATTACACTTGGTTTTCCTTTTTTTCCTTCTAATGCCAAGATTACCCAATATTCAAGGTGCAAACTCCAAATAATTCTACTTGCTCCTCCTTTTTCCTTCTAATATCAGGATTTCCCAATATTCAAGGTGCAAACTCTGAATAATTACACTTGGTTTTCCTTTTTTTCCTTCTAATGTCGGGATTTCTCAATATTTGAGGTACAAAGTCTGAATAATTCGACCTGCTGCTTCTTTTTCCTTCTAACATCAGGATTTCTCAATATTCAAGGTGCAAACTCTGAAAAAATTGACTTGCTCCTTCTTTTTCCTTCTAATGTCGGGATTTCTCAATATTTGAGGTACAAAGTCTGAATAATTCGACCTGCTGCTCCTTTTTCCTTCTAATGTCAGGACTTCCCAATACTCAAGATGCAAACTCTGAATAATTCAACTTGCTTCCTCTCTTTCCTTCTAACGTCAGCATTTCTCAACATCCGAGGTGTTCCCAGTTTAAACATCCCCCTGCTGCTCATATTCCAGCCCTCCTGAAATACCCAAGCTCGTTCCTCCAGCCTGATCTCTTATTCTCCCTCTAACAGTCAGACTGTGTCTGGCCATGGGGGAAATAGTTCATAATTCCAGGCTTAAATAAGTGGCTTTTGATAAAGCTCCAAGAGAGAGCTCTGAGAGCTGTTTTGTTTTTATGGACGGAGCAGACAGAGCAGAATGATGTTGCCTGCATGCTAAGAAAATTGGCCTCGAGCCCACACACACACACACACACACACACACACACACACACAGAGCACGGGCAAAATAAATAAATAAGCACATCAATCAATGCTGACGTCACCAGGAAAAGGGTCACTGCCATGTGGGACATCTGGACAGTGAAGTCACAGCTCTGGCCCAGTGCCACCGAGCACTTCACATGCTCTGCAGCACAATGGGATGGAATGACAGGCAAAAAATGAATTAAAAAAATTTTAAAATGGTGTGGAGGGGAAAGGTGGAGAAATCCTAATTGATGCTAAGCGAGCAGAGGATTAAAGCAGACCTAAAAGTGGCACGATTCCTGGGTAGGGACAAAGCTGTCATCTCACCTGACAGCAGCGGGGAGAGCAGGATCTCTCCCTCTCCCCGCAGAATTCCAAGGAAACCACGTGCGGGAGGGACCCTTCCCACATCCCCGCCCGCAGCAGCCGCTCGCCCCGGTGTTGGTGTTACCTACAGCCCTTCCACAACCACACACAACCACAAAACGCCGATCTGCCAGCCCAGCCTCAGCCGCAGCCCTTCCGAATGGAGCCTGCACCCCCAAGAAATCATTTTTAAACGCGCTTCCAACAAAACTCAAGCTGGTTTGGTTTTTTGGGGTTTTTTTGGTAACAAACAAAAAGATTCCGAGAAGGAACAAGGCGAAATAGCTGCAGGAAGCAGAGACCCTCCCCGACAGCTCCTTCCCCTGCACACACAGGCAGCCCGAGCTGCTGCAGGCTTTTGTCTGTGTTTGGCTCCTGCGGGGATGGCTCCCCGAGGATGCTCCGCTCTGCCCTCGATGGCAGCAGCACATCCGAGCCCACCCGGCCCCGCAGCTCCGGGATGCTGCCGGCACAATGGAGCGTCAGCGGCTCCTTCCCCTCCCAGCCCCGGGCATTGCTGCATTTCTGTATTTCTGCAGCGGCCTGATGTGGATGTGAGCAGAGCCAAGCCGGAGCCTTTGTTGTCACAGCCCAGATTCCTTCAAGACCGCTTAAAAAAAAAAAAAAATGAATCCGCCCTCCAAGAGATGGGAATGTGAGCGCATGGAAAATGAGTGTATTCCTCAGCCGCGGCTCTGCGGGCGGCTCCAGGCAGCGCCGCCCGGCTGAGCCCCGCGGGGTGATGCCCGCTCGCCTTGCTCCCAACGGGATCCGGCGCTGCCCAGCCCTACAAATCCCGAATTTCTCATCTGCCAAGCGCCCGAACGCAGCGGGGGAGGGATGGGGGATGCGGGAGGGATGTGGGGTACGGCAGGGATGGGGGACACGGCGGGGAGGGATGCGGGGAAGGAGAGATGCGGGAGGGATGCGGGCACGGCAGGGCAACGCCTGCGGCCGGAGGCATCCCCGGCTCCCGGCCGAGCGCGCTGGGCCCCGGCTCCAGCCCATCCTCGGGCCCGGGGCTGCGGGGCCGGTCCCTCTGCCCAGGCGGGGCCCTGCCCGTCCTCCCGTCCCCCCCGAACCATTCACGGAGCGGCCGCAGCGCTTACCGGAATCGGGGCGAGTCCTTGATGCACTCCTCGAACTCCACCGTCATCCTGCCGGCTCGGCCGCGCTGCGCTCAGCGGAGGAAGCGCATCGCCCGCCGGCTGCGAGACAGCGGAGCGCCCGCCCCCCGCTCCGGCCCGCCTCCCGCGGCACCGGCACCGGCACCGAACCGGCTACGGAACCGGGTACGGCTCCGGGTACAGCCCAGCCTCCCGCGGCACCGAACCGGGTACGGAACCGGCTACGGCACCGGGTACAGCCCAGCCTCCCACGGTACCGGCACCGAACTGGCTACGGCTCCGGGTATGGCACCGGGTACGGCTCCGGGTATGGCACCGGGTACGGCTCCGGGTACAGCCCAGCCTCCAGCGGCACCGGCACCGAACCGGCTACAGCCCTGACACGGCACCGGTGCAGAACCGCGGACACGGCACCGGCCACAGCCCAGCCCCGGGTACGGCCCCGGCCCGCCTCCCGCGGCACCGACACGGCCCCGACACGGCAGTGAGTCAGAGCGGGCCCGCCTCCCGCAGCACCGGGTACAGCCCCCGCTACAGCCCCGGCACGGCTCCCGTAACAGCGCAGAGCCGCCTCCTGCACAACCGCGTACGGAACCGGACCGCCGCCCGCACACCGGACACGGCACGGGCACGGAACGGACACTGCGCGGACACGGCACGGGCATAGCCCTGACCCCTCTTCTGCACACCGGACACAGCACGGACACAGCCCTGACCCCTCTTCTGCACACCGGACACAGCACGGACACGGCACGGACACAGCCCTGATCCCACTTCTGCACACCGGACATAGCACGGACACGGCACGGACACAGCCCTGACCCCTCTTCTGCACACCGGACACAGCACGGACACAGCCCTGACCCCTCTTCTGCACACCGGACACAGCACGGACACGGCACGGACACAGCCCTGACCCCCCTCCTGCACACCGGACACAGCCCTGACCCCCTGACCCCCTCCCGTACACCGGACCCGGCGCTGGCCCCTCCGGCCCCTCCAGCCCCTCCGGCCTCTCCGGCTGCCCTGGGTGGGTGTCCCGGGGCACGTCCCTTCTCCTCAGATCCATGGATTCTGTCCGGTTGGGAAGGACCTCAGGGATCCCAGAATCACGGAATCCCCGGGGTCGGGAAGAGCTCGAAGATCATCAGCTCGGCACCCCCAAAGCGCCTCAGCCAGGGCACCTCCAGGGACGGGCACCCCACTGCCTCCTGGGCAGCCATTCCAAAGCCTGAGCACCCCAAGTTTTCCAGTATCTGATCCGAATTTCCCATCTCAGCTTCCTCTCCTCCTCTCGCTGCGGGCAGGGCAGAGAGCAGACCCCACCTGCACACCCCTCCTGTCACAGACCCCCCGAGCCTCCTCTTCTCCAGCCTGCCCAAACCCAGCTCCCTCAGCTGTTCCTCAAAAGCCATTTTTAGCCCTCTGACAGCTTCCTTGGCCTTCCCTGGACGCGCTCCAGCCCCTCAATGTCCTTTTAAAAGTGAAACCATCAACTGCAACCTGTGACCCAGCTGCCCCTTGTCACCCAGACCTGGCACTGAGTGCCACATCCAGTCCTTCCTTAAAAACCTGCTGGGATGGGGGCTCCAGCACCTCCCTGGGCACCCCAGCATTATTCCAATATGTATAATTATATATAATATGTATATTCCAATATCCAATTGGAAGATACTGGAAATATCTTCCCTTTCTGTGAAGAAAATTTTGCCTGTTCCTCATATTTGGGTGAGAATGGGTGCTCAGAAGACACTCGGGACTGTGACACCAGCTCAGGTGGATTGTGACAACCTCATGTCAGCAAAGAATTTTTTTACCATGAGGGTGTTAAAAAATGCCAAAGATTGCTCAGAGAGGTTTGGCTGGAAATATTCCTGTCCCTGGGAACATCCAAGGTCAGGGTGAGCAAACTGGCCTGGTGCAAGTGACCCTGCTCATGGCAGAGGGTTGGAAATAGCTGAATTTAAACTTCCCAATCCCAAACCATCCCAGGATTTCCAGACAGGATTTCCAGGCAGGATTTCCAGGCAGGATTGTGTGTGCACTGCAGGAAGAACAATCCCAACCCAACAGTGCAATTCCATAACCAGCAGCAGCAGCAGGATTGGCATCAATCCTGCCCCTCCTTAATCTCATTTTTAATTTTCCATAGGCAGTGGATTTGCTGCTGCCAGCAGCCACGGGATAAATCTGCAGGAATCACCGGGGCAAGGAGCACATCTGGGTTTGTGGGTCCGGCTGAGCTGAACTCCATTGCCACGGGACAGGCAACAAAGTGTGCTGTGGCTAAATGAGATTAATTAGTCCTGATCTTCCACCCACCGAGCACCACAGGCACAACAGCAGCAACCACATCGTTCAGTGAGGGTTTAAATGAACTTTCTGTGAACTGAGAGAAGGGCCTGGAGTGGAAATCTTATTTTTAAAGAAAATCCTGCACTTAAACTAAAGGAACAACAGGCCCAGGGGTGCCTGAATCCATGGCAGTGTCACAGGGAGGCCTCACCTCAGCCATGGACAGAACAGTGATGAAATGAGGTGTTTAATGCTGGTTTTGTACACAAATTACAGCCAAAATTCACCTCTAGACCAGGCTCTCATTTTCATCTGAGTTCCCACAGGTAAAAGAAAGGTCTGAAGCAAAAATTCCATGTTTTAAGAAAATCCTACACCTAAACTAAAGGAACAACAGGCCCAGGGGTGTCTGAATCCATGAGTGTGACAAGGAGGCCTCACCTCAGCCATGGACAGAACAGTGATGAAATGAGGTGAAATGAGGTGTTTAATGCCATTTTTGTACACAAATTACAGCCAAAATTCACCTCTAGACTGGGCCCTTGTTTTCATGTGAGTTTCCAGGAATGGGAGAAAGGCCTGAAGTGGAAATTCCATGTTTTAAGAGAATCTTACACCTAAACTAAAGGAACAACAGGCCCAGGGGTGTCTGAATCCATGGCAGTGTCACAAGGAGGCCTCACCTCAGCCATGGACAGGAACAGTGATGAAATGAGGTGTTTAATGCTGGTTTTGTACACAAATTACAGCCAAAATGCACCTCTAGACCAGGCTCTCATTTTCATCTGAGTTCCCAGAAGTAAAAGAAAGGTCTGAAGCAAAAATTCCATGTTTTAAGAAAATCCTACACCTAAACTAAAGGAACAACAGGCCCAGGGGTGTCTGAATCCATGAGTGTGACAAGGAGGCCTCACCTCAGCCATGGACAGGAACAGTGATGAAATGAGGTAAAATTAGGTGCTTAATGCCATTTTTGTACACAAATCACAGACAAAATTCACCTCTAGACCAGACTCTCGTTTCCATCCGAGTTCCCAGAAGTAAAAGAAAGGTCTGAAGTGGAAATGCCATGTTTTAAGAGAATCTTACACCTAAAGTAAAGAAACAACAGGCCCAGGGGTGTCTGAATCCATGACAGTGTCACAAGGAGGCCTCACCTCAGCCATGGACTGAACAGTGATGAAATGAGGTAAAATTAGGTGTTTAATGCCATTTTTGTACACAAATTACAGCCAAAATTCACCTCTAGACCAGGCTCTTGTAGCCAGGCCTTGTTTTGTCGGCCACAGCCAAGAGTGAGAGCAAAAATCTGAGTTATTTAACAGAGTTATCAGATGCTGGAGTGTTCTGAGGAATTCAGGGGAAGGAATCAGCCCTGGCACACCCCTGGGCCCAGGAGATGGGGTGAGGTGACCTCGTGTGGCCTCTGTTTTGTTTGGTTTCACAGAGGTCAAACCAACCCAAGGCTCCTTTTCCGTGGTGCTTCCAGTGATGCCTTTTGGTGCTACCTAAAACCAGAGGTCAGACAAGATTAAGGGAATAAAAAGCAGTTGTATTTATTGAGGGGCCTTCAGGTACATTTAGGGCAGATGAAGCCCCCCCAAAAATGGACAGTGGGTCACAGGTTTTCACACTTTAATAAGTTTGCAGATTAGGGGTTAATCCTCCAATTAGAGCTTCAGGTAATGAATTAATTTACCTCAAGTTTGCTCCTCTTCAACTCACTTTTATTTAAATTTCTCAAGACCTGAAGCAGTGAGGTGTCCTTGATTCCTGAACAGGAATTGTTGTGTCTGACCGAAATGTGAATTACATTTCAGCTCACACTCAATATGGAGTTTAGATTTCTACACTAAAGAACTGCAGGATTACAAATACATGAACAATACAGGAGTTAAAATCTGAAAGCATCACCAGCAGGGATGGAAGTGAGCCTGCATGAGTCCAGGGATTAGAAACCCCCCTCCTCTGCAAAGCTGAGATTCATCACTTTCATTAGAACAGAGTCTGGCTGCCATTGTGTGGCCTGAAAGCTGCCGGGATTTTGCCATTCAAAACAGATCTCAGACTTGCATGAGGGGAAATTTTCTCTCCAGGGATTTTTCTCTCCCTCACCCTGCTTTTACCCATCAGTTGGGTGCCTGTTCGTGCTGGTTTAGGGTTCTTGCCCATCCAGATATTGCAGTTCAGTGTTTTAGAATGAGTTTTAAATACATGTTGCAGGCACTGAGGACATCTGCAGCCTTTGTGTTTTACCATTATCTTGGTTTATTTTTGTCCCTGGAGCTGTCATTTTCCCCTCAGCTGTTATTTACACATCTTTGCATGGATTGGGAATAGCCTGGAATGCCTGGGCTGGCAGGATTTGGGTTGGAAGGGACCTTAAAAATCACTCAGTTCCCACCCCCTGCCACCAATAGGGACCTTCCACCATCCCAGGGTGCTCCAACCTGGTCCTGGGCACTTCCAAGGATCCAGGGGCAGCCACAGCTTCTCTGGGAATTCCATTCCAAGGCCTCCCCACCTTCCCAGCCAGGAATTCCTTCCCAAATCCCACCTATCCCAGCCCTCTGGCAGTGGGAAGCCATTCCCTGTGTCCTGTCACTCTGTCCCTCGTCCCCAGTCCCTCTCCAGCTCTCCTGGAGCCCCTTTAGGCCCTGGAAGATTCTCTGAGGTTTTCCTGGAGCTTCTCTTTTCCCAGGTTTTTAGCATTCCCAGCTCTCCCAGCCTGATCCAGCCCTTGGAGCAGCTCCATGGCTTCCTCTGGACTCGCTCCAGCAGCTCCACGTCCTCCTTGTGCTGGAGGCTCCAGAGCTGGACACGGATATCCAACCCCTATAAACCATCCCATGTGCTGGGATGTCCCCACAGCCCATCCCAGTTCCCATCCCCGGTCCCCATGAGCCTGTCCCAGTTCCAACCAGCCCATCCCAGTTCCCATCCCTGGTCCCCATGAGCCTGTCCCAGTTCCAACCAGCCCATCCCAGTTCCCACCAGCCCATTCTAGTTCCCCTCAGCCCATCCCTGATCCCCATGAGCACATCCCAGTTCCCATCAGTCTATCCCCGGTCCCCAGAGCACATCCCAGTTCCCATCCCTGGTCCCCACGAGTCTGTCCCAGTTCCCACCAGCCCATCCCAGTTCCCATCCCTGGTCCCCACGAGTCCGTCCCAGTTCCCACCAGCCCATTCTCGTTTCCCCCAGCCCATCCCTGGTCCCCACAAGCACATCCCGGTCTCCCCCAGCCCATCCCCGTTTCCCATGACCCCATCCCGGTTCCCTCGAGCCCGTTCCTATTCCCCCCATCCCATTCCCGTCCCCGTTCCCCATGAACCCAGCCCATCCCCGTTCCCTATGACCCCATCCCCGGTTCCCCCGAGCCCGTTTCCGTTCCCCCCATCCCATCTCCGTTCCCCCCAGCCCATCCCCGTTCCCTATGACCCCATCCCCGGTTTCCCCGACCCCATCCCCGGTTTCCCCCAGCCAATCCCCAGTTCCCATGAGCCCATCCTGGTTCCCCCCAACCCATCCCCGTTCCCTATGACCCCACCCCCGGTTCCCCCCATCCCATCCCCGTTCACCCCCAGCCCATCCCCGTTCCCTATGAACCCATCCCCGTTTCTCCCAGCCCATCCCCGTTCCCTATGAACCCATCCCCGTTTCTCCCAGCCCATCCCCGGTTCCCCCATCCCGCCCCGCTCCCCCCGTTCCGCGGCGGAAGCGGCGGTGCCGGCCGGGGGAAGGGGCGGTGCTGCCCGGGCCGCCGCTGCCCGCCCCGCTCCGTGCCGGGTCTGTCCCGGGTCTGTCCCGGGTCTGTCCCGGGGTCCCGGCCGGCCCCAGCCCGGCCCCAGCCATGCTCTGTGCCCCTGCCCGGTACCTGGTGTTCTTTCAGTACTTTGGCACCAGGTACAGGTACGTGCCCCGCTGTGCCCCAGCCACGTGCGGCCCCGGGAGCTGGGGAGGGATGGGAGAGAGCAGGGCTTGGGATAGAGCTTGGAGAGGGCAGAATTTGGAGAGAGCAGGGGTTGGGATAGAGCTTGGAGAGGGCAGAATTTGGAGAGAGCAGGGGTTGGGATAGAGCTTGGAGAGAGCAGAATTTGGAGAGAGCAGGGGTTGGGAGAGCAGGGGTTGGGGATAGAGCATGGGGATAGAATTTGGAGAGGGTTGAGCTTGGAAAGGCAGAATTTGGAGAGAGCCAGGTTTGGGAGAGCAGGATTTGGGATAGAACTTGGGGATAGAGTTTGGGGAGAGAGCTTGGAGAGGGCTGAATTTGGAATGGCAGAATTTGGAGAGAGCAGGGGTTGGGAAAGGAGAGTTTGGGGGGAGCAGAGTTTGGGGAGAGCAGAGTTTGGGGATGAATGGATGAGAACAGAGTTTGAGGGGAGCAGAACTTGTGGGAGAGCAGAATTTGGGAGGGCAGAGTTTGGGCAGGCTGGACTTTGGGGAGGAAGAAATGAGAGCAGAGTTTGAGATAGCAGAATTTAGAGAGCAGAATTTGGGATAAAGCAGAATTTAGGGAGAGCAGAGTTTGGGAAGAGCAGAGTTTGAGGAGTGCAGAGTTTGGGGTGACAGTTTGGGTTTATCCCCAGGATGTTTCTCAGCCCTTCAGCAGCCTGTGTGGATGGCAGTGAAGCTCATCACCAGCTGTCTTTGTGGCCTTTTAGTCAGTTTATGGCATTCACAAGTCCTGCCCTACAACTGGGCAACCAACTCCTGGCCCTAAAATAGTTTTCTCCTAAACTAATTTAATTTATCTGCCTTATTCTCCTGTCAGCCTCTGTCTCAGGGGCCAGTCCAAAAAGAAACAGTTGAAGGATTATTTTATTTCCAACATCCTTTCTTGAAAAGAACCACTTTTAATTTTAATAATTTTAATTTTAATAGGTTTAGTAACCGATAAGGCACTTTTCCTGCCCATTCCTGAGTGTTTGGTCCCTGCAAATTCTGTGGGAAGATCCAGGAAGTCCTGGATTTGTTGGTGGGCTCTGTCAAGTCCCTGAATGTTGACACACATCAATAAATTGTGTTTGTTTTCCTCTGCAGTGGGGTTATGGAGACCAAGAGCGATCAGGCTGTGGTTGGAGTCCAGAATTATTTGGAGGTAGGTCCTTGCTAATCCTGTTGTCATGAAAATGAAGCTTTTGGGGTCACATTGTTCAGCTCCAGAAATTAAATTAATTAAAAAAAATACCTGGGGTAAATATTATTTTGAGGTGGACACTCAATAAAACCAGCATAGTGGTGAACACTGTAAAATTCAAAACAGAATACTTAAAGTGATTTTATCATACAGATTCTGACCTTTAAAAGATGTGAACCCTTCAGTGAGATTTAATTGAGCCCAGATCTGACTCTGGGAACCCCTGGCCCACCTGAGCTTTGTTAGGATTTGTGGCTTTCTCCTTAAAAGTGCCTCAGTTCTGCTTCGTGTCCAATTCCTTCATGGATGTAGCAGCTGGATGCTGTCTCCTCCCAGGAGAGGATGTCCCTGACAGAGGTTTTCAGAACAAAGCACAGCAGGATGTCCATTGTTCTGTGCTTCTTCCATTTTTTCTTTGGAGTTCTGTTATGCTAGTGGGGAAAAAAGTTATGATCCAGTTATCCCTGCACTGCTCCCAGGGATCTGGGAATGGTTTGAGGACCCCAGGTGCTGTTTGGGCTGGCAGTGAGTGTGAACAGGAGTGTAAAAACCCCATTTTTACAGCCAGGAGTAGAAAATGGGTCACCTGAGCATCATAATCAAATTGTGAATTAAAACTGTGAATGAATTACAAGCTGCTGTTGAAGCTGCTGACTCTGGTGCAGGGCAGGAATGAAAAGGAAGCTGAATTATTTCTCTTGTCTTGGAGTTCCAGATGAAGCTTTGTGCCTGCTTGGAAGATAAGAGGTTGTTGAAGAGCTGATTTCTGCAGGTCACACCACACCTGGGCATTCATTTTGTCACTCATTTGTGGTCAGTCTGTCTGACCCAAATCACAAATTGCAGCCCTGGTGGTGTGAAGGACAGAGCTGGCCAGGAGCAGCCTTGGTGTCCCACCCAAGTGTCACAGCCAGGACATCCCCACACTCCCTGAGGCTGAGAATTCCTGCTGCTCTCACCCCAAAGGAAAGTGTCAGGAATTATGGCTGGAATCAGAGTTCTCAGGGTGAATTCATGTGGCTTCTTGCCCGAGACTGTGGCAGAGAAAGTGTCTAAAAATTGTGCAGACCCTGCAGGAAGAGGATTTTCTATCCTATTTATCCTCTGAGCCATGCAGAGCCCCAGGCTCTGCACTTGGGGTGAGCCCAGCAGTTGTTCTGCATTATCCCAGTGATGTCTCAACAGGCAGATGGGTAGGGTGGGTGATGAGAGGAGAAAAGGAGAGGAGAGAAGGACAAACATGAGCTTATTTGGTGTTGCCTTTTCCCAGTATCAGCACTTTGCAGGCCAGCTCGCTGCTTTCATGTGGTGTTCTTGATGCTGGGCACTGCTGTGTCTATTGGAACCACATGGGAAGCCTTAAAGCAGCTTTAACAGAAAACTTCTGGGGCCTGCAGGAATTTCTCTTCCTTCCTCCTTTTCTCTGCAGCCTTGAACTTCACTGCTTTCCCCAAAGCCAGGAAGGCAACCGAAGGGCAGGGCAAAAATTAAAGCTGTAATGAGATCCTTATTGTGTTCTGAGGATGTTCAGCCATTTGTTTGCAGTTCCAGGCAAGCAAATAACCTGGGAGGTGCTGGCTTGGTGTTCCAGCAGCTGTCTCGTGGAAATTGGAGTGAGCTGCTTGGTTTTTGTGTCACTTTGTGCTGAGGGAAAACCGCTGGGCTGGGGCTGAACAGATCTGTGTGTTACCCTGTGTGGCTGCAAAGCTTTTTGTAGTCCTTGGTGCTGCTCTGTGACAGAGCCTTGGGACTGTCCAGAGGAAATGAAGCCTTGTTTTAGTCCAGAGATACTTGTAGGAGCTTTTCATCTCTCTTTGAGGTGGGTGAGCTTTGCTGGCAACACTTTATTCCTTGGAGACAAGTCTTGGAGCACTGGGAAGCCAAATTTGGGCCCAAAGTGAATTCCAGGCCTTGTTTCCCCAGGTAGGGATTTGGGTCCCTCCAGTTCTTTGTGGAAGCTTTTCATATCCAGAACTTTGTGCTCTGTCTCCTGTAGGAGCTTTTCATGTCTGTTTGAGGGAGGTGAGCTTTGCTGGCAACACTTTATCCCTTGGAGGCAAATCTTGGAGCACTAGGGAAGCCAAATTTGGGACCAAAGTGAATTCCAGGCCTTGTTTCCCCAGGTGGGGATTTGGGTCCCTCCAGTTCTTTGTGGAAGATTTTCATGTCCAGGAGTTCATGCTCTGTCTCTTGTAGGAGCTTTTCATGTCTGTTTGAGGGAGGTGAGCTTTGCTGGCAACACTTTATTCCTTGGAGACAAGGCTTGGAGCACTAGGGAGCCAAATTTGGGCCCAAAGTGAATTCTAGGCCTTGTTTTCCCATGTGGGGAGATTGAGCTCTGTTTTCTCGTTCCCTCCACTTATTCATGGAAGCTTTTCACATCCAGGACTTAATGCTCTATCTCTTGTAGGAGCTTTTTATGTCTGTTTGAGGGGAGTAAGCTTTGCTGGCAACACTTTATTTCTTGAAGACAAGTTCTGGAGCACTGGGAAGCCCAAGTCAGGCCCGAAGCGAATTCCAGGCCTTGTTTCCCCACATGGGGAGGTTGGAGCTCTGTGATTTTGCTCCCTCCACTTATTCATGGAAGCTTTTCACATCCAGGACTTCATGCTCTGTCTCTTGTAGGAGCTTTTCATGTCTGTTTGAGGTGGGTGAGCTTTGCTAGCAACACTTTATTGCTTGGAGACAAGTCTTGGAGCACTGGGGAGCCAAATTTGGGCCCAAAGTGAATTCCAGGCCTTGTTTCCCCACACGGGGAGGTTGGAGCTCTGTGATTTTGGTCCCTCCACTTATTCATGGAAGCTTTTCACATCCAGGACTTCATGCTAACTCTCTTGTAGAAGCTTTTCATGTCTGTTTGAGGTGGGTGAGCTTTGCTAGCAACACTTTATTCCTTAGAGACAAATCTTGGAGCACTGGGGAGCCAAATTTGGGCCCAAAGTGAATTCCAGGCCTTGTTTCCCCACACGGGGAGGTTGGAGCTCTGTGATTTTGGTCCCTCCACTTATTCATGGAAGCTTTTCACATCCAGGACTTCATGCTAACTCTCTTGTAGAAGCTTTTCATGTCTGTTTGAGGGGGGTGAGCTTTGCTGGCAACACTTTATTCTTTGGAGACAAATCTGGGAAGCCCAACTTGGGCTTGTTGGGCCCAAAGTGAATTCCAGGCCTTGTTTCCCCACATGGGGAGATTGAGCTCTGGGATTTTGCTCCCTCCACTTATTCATGGAAGCTTTTCACACCCAGGACTTCATGCTCTGTCTCAATTCTCAGAAATGTCTCTGTCACCTTTTGCTGTTGCTTGTCATAAAAAAAAAAACAAAAAAACACCTGCTTGGGATCTACAGAGTTCCCTTCCCTCTCAGGCCTGCCTGGAACAATTTCCCATTTCCCATTTTGCTGGGAAATGCTGCCCAAACTCATCTTCCCCTCACAAAACCCTGTTTTGGCCAGCAGCCTTGTGCTAAGGGCAGAGATTGTTCCTCATGAAAGGAAAAGGGAGGAGGAGAGGAGAAAAAGAAGAAACAGCAGCTCCTTACTATGCAAGGCAGCTCTGGTACAACCTCCTTCCTCACATCCTTAAAAAAAAAAAATAAAAGAGCAAGAAATTCAAACAGACAAAGAGAACTGCCATCTTCAGCCTGTGTTTTGATAATAATTCCAGTGACGTTGGAGATTGCTTTGGAAACCTTCTGTTCTAACAAAATCCACATTCTCAGCGTATCCTTCCTGGCGTGCGCTTGCATTTCATGTAGCCAACTGAAAATGAGCTGGATTTTTAATTAGTTTCAGCTGACATAGCACCCAGTGAGTCAGGGAGGCTGGGATGACTTGCAATCAGGAGCTTGCATGTTATTAATTATTAGGACGCTGTAATTAATAAATTGTGCAGCTCCCTGGCAGGGCACTGTGTCTGAGGCCATTCCAAAGGATGAAACCGTGACCAATCAAGCTGCTGGGGAAGAGAAATTCATTTTTCCAAAACATTCCTGATGCCCGTAAAGTTCAATGGAAAACCTGGATGATTTTTTTTATTATTCTTTTTATTCAGACTTCAGGAAGAGAAACGGATGAACTTTTGCTCCCCTGCCATGGGTGATGTTCATCAGTTCTTGTTCTTCCTCCTGCCTCTCCAACACGAGAGGAAAAATGAGCTGGGAGGAATAAAAGCAATCTGGAATGTGGATCCATATCATTCTGGCAGGCAGCAGTGGAAATTCCAGCGTAATTCAGCGCTCAGTGACCGGAGCCTGTTAGCAGGACAGAGCAGCTAAATGCAATTAATGCTTTCCCCTGCATCCCTGACGTGGCTGAGGGATAAATTTGCACCCTGGCATGCTGCTGGCTGTGTGGAAAAATAAATGCAGATGGGTGAGATGTGAGAGGCCTCCAGCAGGTGCTAAAGTCAAGATTTCACAGTGTTTACAGCACCTGCTAAAGAAAAAAAAATATTGATGTTTCCTGTGGCTTAAAGGAGAGAGCAGAGAGCTGTGAACTCTGAGCACACACAGGACAACCCAGCTCCTTTATTCCTTTATCTTCTTCATTTTTTTTAGCTGGGTTTTTGAGATTTGAGACTTTTTTTTTGAGAAATTTTGGAGAAATTTTTGGAGGAATTTTTGAGAAAATTTTTGAGAAATTGAGATATTTTTGGAGAAATTTTTTGAGACATTTTTGAGAAATTTTTGGAGAAATTGAGAATTTTTTTGGAGAAAATTTTTGAGAAATTGAGAAATTTTTTGGAGAAAATTTTGGAGAAATTGAGAAATTTTTGGAGAAATTTTTTGAGACATTTTTGAGAAATTTTTGGAGAAATTGAGAATTTTTTTGGAGAAAATTTTTGAGAAATTGAGAAATTTTTTGGAGAAAATTTTGGAGAAATTGAGAAATTTTTGGAGAAATTTTTGGAGAAATTTTTGGAGAAATTTTTTGAGACATTTTTGAGAAATTTTTGGAGAAATTGAGAATTTTTTTGGAGAAAAGTTTTGAGAAATTGAGAAATTTTTTTGAGAAAATTTTGGAGAAATTGAGAAATTTTTGGAGAAATTTTTGGAGACATTTTTGAGAAAATTTTTGAGAAATTGAGATTTTTGTTTTTTGTGAAAATTTTTGAGAAATTTTTTGAGATTTGAGAAATTGAGAAAACCAAAATGAATGCTTAACTCCTGCTTCAATTCCCCCTTGGGAACCCACAGATGATCCCAAACAGGATGGGGATCTGGATGAGCAGCACTGAAACCTTTGGAGTTGCTCAGATAAAAGCCCTGTCTGTTTTAGGGGTTTTGTTTTTACTGCAAGGGCAGGAAAAACTGGTCCCTATCCAAGCAATCCCTGCATGTAAATAATGCACCTTTTTTAAAATTCAGCGTGGGGGATATTAAGAGATTAAAGTGCACAGGAATGAGAGGAGGAAATTCAGTGCTCAAAGGACTTTGGATATTCAGATATTCAGGAGATATTTGCAAAGGTGAAGGGGTCATTTCTGAGCTGCCTGCAAAGAGAAGTTCAGCAGTTCAGAAATGTTCCAGGAGGTTACATCCCACCCAAAAGAAATGAAATATTTAAATTGAAGCTGGAGGCAGCAGTTGGTAGAATATTATCAGTGTATTTTTGGGTGCCTGTTGTGCTGGAGGAGAAAAAAAAAATCCACAAAGCTTCACCAAACTGGGATTTATTTGGTGATGTTGATGGTCACATTCCTCCTTTGGATGCTGAGAAAGGTGGGAAAAATCTTGATGTGAAAATCCCATTTGTGGAAGGAAAATCCCCACTCCTGCACCTTTGTGGATTTGCTGGCTGAGCTGAGCAGTTGAAATAACCAAATTTACTTCAGACTCTGCTCCTCTTTTCCTCTCCAGTCTGGTTTCCAGTGGTGAAATGTGGTGTTGTGATGACCCAGCTGGTTCCTGATTATCCCAGATGGAGCTGGGATGCTCGGAGGGATCGGAAGCAGCGCTGCACCCAAGCCTGGAGCCAAAAAAAAGAGGATGTTTTCCATGTTCTCTCCTGTTGTCCCTCTCAACTCTCATTTCCACTGGCTGGTTTTTGTCTGCTGAGGAAGGAGGAGGGAGAAAAGGGTGGAGAGAGAGAGGGAGGAGCCTGCAAAAACCCAAACATCTCTGGAGCAACTTTGCTCTTAAAAATCAGCTCCTGCTCTCAGACAAATTGCTGAGGCACAAGCCAAGGTCTGCTGCAGGAAACGATTTCATTTCTGTCTGCTCCTCTCTGCTTGGGGGTGATAAATAAAGCTTTTTTTTTTTTTTTTTCCCTTCACTGTTAATTGTAACCACATGTGAACTCCAAATGGAAGGATTAGGAAGGGAAAAAAAATCAGTTTGGTTTTGTTTCCCAGGCCTCCCCCTGCAGCTTGGTTACATTTTTCTCTGCCTCCCTGTTGCATTTTCGTGGAACATTTCTGAGAGCTCTGACTGCTCCAACAGGAGTCTGGAAGGTATTTGTGAGTCAGCAACTCGAACTTTATTGACTCTTGTACCAAATTAAAATCCAATAAAAACCGCTGGGTTCAGTGCTCGGGAGTGGGGATGGGAAAGGAGGAGGAAATTTCGAGTCATTCCTCTGGCTTTTCTGCCTTCTTTTGTGGTTTTTCACTCTTTCAGATGTTTCACTTATTCCCTGCAGTAATTTTCACTGGATTTTCTGTCTGGGGGCCTGAGGTTTGGGTTGAAATGGGCTGAAATGAGTGACCCTCTGTCATTTTTCCCCCCTCACCCAACAACATAAAGCAGAGATGAATATTTTTCACTTTATTTTGTGCACTTAGAGAAGCTCACACACCACAAAGCAGAGGACAGAGAGATGAGTAGTTAGTTTTGACTTTATTTTGTGCACCTAAGGAAGCTCTCATGGCATTTTGGATGCTGTGTGTGAGCTGATTTTGAGGCAGAAGCCGACAAACCACTCTTTTAGGAGAAACCCCAAATAAACTCCTCTCCATCCCTCCTTTTCAACCCACATCAACTCCAACCTCCTCTGGGAGCAGCCTGGAGGTTGGAAGAGGATGTTTGGCTGGATTATTTTGCTGAGTTGCCCTTTGTGTTGGTTCCAGGAGGCAGCACAGAAGCTGAAGCCCAGCGCTCCCATCAAATTCCACATCTCCAGCCGGACGGACACCGGCGTCCACGCTCTGGCCAACGCCGCCCACCTGGACATCCAGAGGGCTCCAGGAAAGGCACCTTTCACTGGCCAGCAGCTTGTCCAGGGGCTGAACTACCACCTCAGGCTTGAGTCCATCCGGTGAGTCGCTGGATAATAAAAATCTTTTATTTTGGCTTTTTTTTTGAGGTTTTTTTTGATCAGAAATGCTCCCGCGCCTTCGTGCACAAGATGTGTTTTCTCCTATTTTTTGTTGGTGAATCATTCCCTTCACCTTAGGTGTTTCTGGCACTTTAAAATCAGCTTTTGTTGCTGTGGGATTGTGTGGTGGCAGCTCTAAAAAAGAAGAGTTGTGGCAGTTTGATGTCACCACACAAGGGCTGAATTCCCTGGGCTGCCACGAGTGTGTCAGCTCTCAGTTATTGCTCCTTGGGGAATTTATTCTGCATCAAACCCAGGAAATGATCGTGAAATCAGCAGTTCCTGTCTCACTTACAGAAATAATCACCACACCTCGTGAAGGTTTTGAAAGATGGGTGGAATTTCATGTTTTTTGCTGTTCTTCCCCAGGTCTCTGTCAGCTGTCACTTTGTATGTCCTTCCCCACAGGTGCATTTTTATGGTTCAAGTGTAGATTGAGTGAAAAAATCAGGAATTTTTTGGCTAAAAGCCAAATCTGGGCTGTTCAGCATGACTGGGAAGTCCACTCCCTGCTTTATTTCCTAATCTCTCCTTTGTGAAATGAGGCCTGGCCCAAACACTGACTGAGCAAGGGCTGGGATTTGGAGCCTGGCATTGGTCTCTCATCTCCTCTTGGCTTTGCCAGTGAGGATTCCACTTCTCCAGAGCTTGGGGAACCTCAAATCTACCTCTGAATGTGCAGGAGCTCCAACATTTCGGGGTCTGAGGGAGGGAGGGGTGGATGGAGGTGTTGCTGTGTGCCAGGAATGAGGAATTCCCTGCCCAGCTCGCCCCAGAGCTTCTCCTGACCCCATAAGAATCAGGGATCAGCTGCTGGGTGATGCAGGCAGCAGGATCAGGTGCAGGGACTCTGCTGTGTCACCTCCAGAGGGCACAAATGGCTGCAGGGACAAATTCCTGGTGGCCAGGAGCTGGTGAGGCAGTGCTGGCCTGGGATTTGCTGCTGAGGGAGGGATGTTGTGACTGGGATCCCAGTCAGGAATTTCTGGGTTGAACCTTCAGCTCTGCTGGCTTCAGGATGAGCTTTCCCAGGGTTTTCCTGCAGCATTTCTGGAGTGTCAGTCAGTGGTGCTTTGCATTTATTGCAATGCAGTTTTGGGAGCTGCGGCAGCCACGTTCCCTCAGCTCCATCAGAGGCTGGAGGGGAAGAGGAAGTGAAATCCCAGGAATGTGAGCTCAGGAAGGAGCTGTGAGAGCCTCACATCTGCAGGCACAAAGTTCCTGTTGGTTATCTTGTTTGATCTGACCTCTTTTCCTGCTGTCTGCAGTTCAGTCCCCTCAGGGCTCTGGGGACACCATGAGACCAGCCTGGCTTTTCCCTTTGATCCTGACAATCTCCTGGCTGTCCATGCTGGCTCAGGGGCTGCTGGAAGATGAATTTGCAGAGTTGGTTGGGTCAAAAAGCAAAAAAAAAGAAGCAAATTCTGATTTCCCTGCTTCTCCAACACAGCTCAGGGACAGGGCAGGTCCTGCATCCCAATCCCGAGGTGGGATGTGAGCAGGATAGCACAGGATTGACAGTTTGGCACTTCCAAATCCAGTTTCTCTACAAGCAGCAGCTCAGTTTCTCTGCAGTGAGAGGCCACAGAGCAAATCTCTCTCAAGCTGTGAGTTCCTGTCCCTTGACAGATTTCACCTCCTCTGACATGGGTGGAGAGACTCTGAGGCAGCTGTTGTGGGGTGGGGCTGGAGGCAATTTTTTCCACAATTAAAAAAAAAAAATCAGTCTTGGAATAGGATTTGTGCAGGGATTTTTGGTTCATTTTGCTCAGACTGAAAAGCAGGTCAGGACCTGGAAGTCCAAACCCTTTTCTGGGTGTTGTAGCAGTCACAGAGAACATGGAGCTGGGTCAGAGTTTGGATTTCCTTCCTTAAAAGCAGTTTGGGAGCTGATTTTACAGCCAGAGGTCACCACTGTAGTGATTAATTTGTTGTGTCACCAACCACTGAATCTCAATCCTTCTTCCCTGAGTTTAGGCCTGGAATTAAGTTGTATTTTCAAGTTCTCATGGAATAAACTGTCCCAGAGAGCTGAAAGTGCTGAGGGGTGGTCAGAGAGATCCATCATCACATCTGGGTCACCAGAACTGATACCCTGAGAAAGCTGAGCTGGAACAGAGACTGGGCAGAGCTGGAGAATAAAGCAGAGATTTATTGAAAGGTCTTTGGGGGACACCTTGGGCAGGGCAAGAACCTGGGCAGGGCTACACCCAAGGTGGGCACAGAGTGGATCCAAAATGGACACAAGATGGATGCAAAATGGGCACAAAATGGGCACAAGATGGACTCAAAATTGTCACAATATAGACCCAAAATGGGCACAAAATGGACACAAAATGGGCATAAAATCGTCACAAAATGGACACATAATGGTCCCAAACTGGTCACAAAATGGACAAAAAATGGTCAAAAAATGCCCCCAAAATGGTCAAAAACTGGACCCAAAATGGTCAAAAACTGGACCCAAAATGGACACAAAATGGTCACAAAATGGTCACAAAATGGACACAAAATGGACACAAAATGTCTGACTGGTCATGAGGTCTCACACTTTGATCAGTTTTGCTCCATTTGCACATTGGGGTTGAATTGTCCCATCCCAGCTCCAGGCTGTGAGCTCCCATCCTTCTTGTTCCTCCCTCCAGCCACCCTTGTTTGTGCTGTTGGGCTGAAAGTTGTCCTTGGTGTGCAGCAGGACAAGGATTTGTTTTGTGTCCCTGCTGTGTGCAGAGAGCTGAGTGACCCTGACTGTGAGCTCAGAGCTGCACCCTGGGCACCACAGAACATGAAATACATCAAAACTCAAACTTCAGACATCAACACCAGCTCTGACCAAACCAGATTTGCTGCTGGAGGAAGCTTTGAGCCAGGAAACGTCCCCAAAATGAGCCAGGAGTGGGATCTCAGGTGGGGAAATTTCTGTTTCACTCTCCAGGTACCTTTGAGGAGGTGATTCCTTCAGATTCACTGAGCAGAGCTGCACTTTTTATCAGCTTTTCCTTCTTCCCCAAGGCTGAACCTTCCCAAAATGGTTTCATCTGCTTCCCATTAAGCAGAGGGTGACAGGCCTGAGCCTGCACATCCTCATCCCTCTGGAAAAAAATCCCTGTGCCAGGAGGAGGAATTCTCTGCTCATGCTGAAAACCCTGAGCTTTGATGTGGCTGCAGGCAGGGGCTGAAGGAGAGAGGGATCTTTGTGAGAACTCATTGTTGTGGATGGAGCTTGGAAAGGAAACACAATTCCAGGCTGGCTGAGTAAAAATTACCCTCTCAATGGCTTGGTGGTCACTGCTCTGTCTCTTAAACTTAAGGACACATTTGAAATGATCCCATTCTCCCAAAAATCAGGAATATTTCAGAGTTGGAATGGTTTTAGGAGGATTCTGGTGTCCTTGGAGTGGCAGTGTGGGAGTCTCACACCTCCTGTTTCTGGTTTTGTAAGCACTCAGTAAAATTGTCTGAGTGACAAGGCAGAGCTGGGATTCCTCCCACCTCCTGCAAAATTGGCTTTTAGATGCTGCTGTCAGTGGAGAGAGCAGGATGATTTTTTATTTTTTGTCTCATACATTGCCATTTCTAGTTAAATGTCTTTGGGCTTTTTTTTTTTACCATTTGATCTCAAAATTCAGGCTCTGTAGGAAAGGTAAAAAACCACCACAGTTCTTTATTTACCATAATTCACCCGTTTTTACATATGGGATTTTTTACATATGGGATTTTTTACATATGGGATTTTTTACTTATGGGATTTTTTACATATGGGATCTCAGCAAGGCCTGAAATGCAGCTGCTGGAGAAAATTCTGGAAGAACATTCCTGGCTAAAAGGAACAATTGCAACAGGAAAAGCTGCCTGCACTGAGCAGAAACAATCTCCCCTGAAAGGATCTTTCTGAAAGGATGGTTATTTAATAAAAACCACACGAGTGTTAACACAAGAAGCTCGAGACATGTGGAGGCATGCAGACAAGAGGGAAATGAACGTAATAATTTAATTTTTGTGTTTAGAGGAGGCTGGAGGTCCTGGCTTCAAACCCCACTGCAGGCCTGGAGGATGGAGTTTGCATTTCTCCTGATGGTTTATAAGCAGTGGAGCAATTCCCTGGGCTTGTTTTTGCAAATCTTTGTGGCTCAGTTTTCATTTCTCCCTCTGTGGTCTGAGCCAGGGCAGGGCTGTGAGCCAGAGGCACTTGAGCAGGCAAAAAATCCCCGGAGCACCAACCTTCTTTAAAGTAAATAAAGACATTTGTGGTCCCAAAAATCTATCCTGGGTTCTTTTGGCTGCCCTGCCTCCTTTCTCCTCACTAAATTCCAGAGGCAGGAAGGGAAAACAGCAGGAGAAAAAGTCCCTTCTAAGGAGAGATCTCCTCCAAAGCAGCACCTGCAGGGTTGTGGGTCACTGCAGGGACTCCCTGCTGGATTTTCCTGCAGGTTGGGAGAGCACCAGAACTTTGGGATAAGGGAGAGTCACATCCAGTACCTGAGAACACTTTGGGAAAGGTGCAGGAACTCAGGGAAGCTCCATTTCCTTCCTTGACAGGGAAAATTTTACCTGACAGCCTCTGTGCCTTTTTTTCTGCTCCCAGGCTGTGCATGGTGGTGATTTTTGGTTTGGAGAAACAGGGAAATCTCTCCCTGTAGAGAAAACAGGGAAGCTCTTGGGTTGCTTTTCCTTAGTGGGTTCAGCCAAGTCACCTCTATAATATTTGCTTTATTCTGTCTCCTAATTGTTTTATTTCTTATGTTTTATTAAATTATAAATTTTATTAAATTATAAATTTTTCTAAGAAAGCAAACCTCGTTTTTCACCACAGAAAAGCTTCTGGATTGTGCTTGGGATAGATGATTTAGAATAAATTCGTGCTAAGGAATAAAAATAGTTATCTTTTTAAATGGAACCAAGTGATGGCAAAGAGCAATACACACAGGATGAATTCCTGTTGGGAAAGATTGTTGTTCTGAAGGATTATTCTGTCTGGTGAGACCACAAAAATATGCATGGAATGATAAGATGAATATTTGTCACCAGAACAAGATATTCTAGGAGATTGCTGTCCAACAGGATTTCAGGAATCTGAGTATTCGAGGAAAAAAAACCTCTTGTTAGAAGCACAGCAAGAAAGGACGTGCATTAATATGATGTCTTGGTTTTAAAATTCAGGTGTGTGCCAGGGAAAGCTGGAGCTTCCCTTGGAATGGAGAATGTCATCCCCTCCCCTCCTAATTATTATAATTTTGCAATTAGGGGCTTTCAGGCAAAGAGATGGGAATAGGAGTAACAGTTCTTTAATGGGAATAGGAGTAACAGTTCTGTAATGGGAATAGAGTAACAGTTCTTTAATAGGAATAGAGTAACAGTTCTTTAATAGGAATAGAGTAACAGTTCTTTAATGGGAATAGGAATAACAGTTCTGTAATGGGGATAGAAATAACAGTTCTTTAATAGGAATAGGAGTAACTGTTCTTTAATGGGGATAGGAGTAACAGTTCTTTAATAGGAATAAAAATATAAAATAAAATACAAATGCAGTAGTACAAAGACAAGCAAGCAAAAAACCAAAAATCCCAGAAAGCCCTGACAGGGTCAGGGATCTGACCTGACCCCCTGTTGGTGTTGGGAGCAGCCCAAATAAATCCCAGATGAGTTCTGTGGGTACAGATAATGGAGTAGGAAAAGTCCAGTGGTGCTGAGATGGGTCTGGGCTTCCTCTGGTGGAACAAACCAGATCCTGCTGTTCCTGAGGCTCAGTTTTTATCCAGGTAGGAACGGTTGGCTCCGCCCACACTGGGTGGAGCCTCTCCCAATGTGATGATGTAATGTGTGATGTCATTGGTGATGTAATGTGTGATGTCATTGGTGACATCATGGCCCATTAGCAGCAGAGATCCCCTGGGGGATGGAGAAGGGGAAGGAGATAAAGAACCCTGCAAAACCCAGCTGGATTGAACAGGAGATATTCCCTGGAATGACGAGGGACAGGTCCTGGAAGGGATAAAGAACTCTGCCCCACCTGGTTGAACAACTGCCCCATTATCAGAAGGCATCCACCCCCCTGCCCCTGGAGTTACAGGAGATAAAGAAATCTCTGCTTTTACAACAGGTGAAATAGAACACAAATATTTTGGTTACCTAACCCAAGACGTGTCTGAAAAGGGACAAGATCAACAAGAGGAAACAGGAAGACCCCCTGGAATCCCAGCTAAGTCTGAGAACAGTATAAAATAGTATAAAACAGTATAAAGCAGTATAAAACAGTATAAAATAGTATAAAACAGTATAAAGCAGTATAAAACAGTATAAAATAGTATAAAACAGTATAAAGCAGTATAAAACAGTATAAAATAGTATAAAACAGTATAAAGCAGTATAAAACAGTATAAAATAGTATAAAATAGTATAAAACAGTATAAAATAGTATAAAAAAGACCCTGTGAAGTCAGCACCTTGTGAACTGCCAGAGCTGTCCAATCCCAGCTCACCCAGCCCCAGCTCGGCGCTGATTTGCTTGTGGCTTTTCCCAATTTTACTTTGACTTTTTAAGTAAATTCCTTTAATTATTAAATTGATTTATAACATGTCCCCTCTGTCCCACAGCATCCTCAGTGCCCAGCGAGTGCCCAGCACCTTCCACGCCCGTTTCTGTGCCCTCTCCAGGACCTACATCTACCGGCTGCTGCTGGGCTGTGCCCACCATTCCCAAATCCCCGTCTTTGAGAGGGATCTGTGCTGGGCTCCTGCAGGAGGGTGAGTCCTTCTCCTTCAGGAGACACCTCAGCAAGGAAAAATTTGGGATTTGGTGGTGTCAGCGGGGAGAAAAGGGGGATATGGGGGGAGTTTTGGGTTTTGCACAGGTTGGTGAGAGGAGGGGACAGACACAGGTTGGGGTCTGGGACAGGGAGCAGGGACAGGCTTGGGAAAACTGAGCTGGAACAGAGGCTGGGCAGAGCTGGAGAATAAAGCAGAGATTTATTGAAAGGGCTTTAGGGGACACCTTGGGCAGGACAGAGCCTGGGCAGGGCTGCACCCAAGGTGGGCACAAAATGGTCAAAAAATGGGGACAAAATTGGCACAAAATGGGCAGAAAATGGACACAGAATGGGCACAAAATGGGCAGAAAATGGACACAAAATGGGCACAAAATGGGCACAAAATGGGCACAAAATGGGCACAAAATGGGCACAAATGGCCTCAAAATGGACAGAAAATGGACACAGAATGGGCACAAAATGGGCACAAATGGCCTCAAAATGGACCCAAAATGGGCACAAAATGGACACAGAATGGCCACAAAGTGGACACAAACTTGTCACAAAATGGGCACAAAATGGGCACAAAAGGGGCACAAAATGGTCACAAAATGGACCCAAAATGGACCCAAAATGGGCACAAAATGGACCCAAAATGGGCACAGAATGGTTTATCATTCATTTCCCCCAAAACCTCCTCTGTAAATTCTCCTCTCCCATGCCCTGAGTGCTTGAAAAATGAGATCCAATGGCTCTGACAACCCTACAAAAACAAAGCAGGGTGTGAATTCTCAATATTCCCTTTTTTTCTGTAGAAAAAAAATCTGAATATTCACTTTTTTTCACCCAGACACTGCCCCAGGCTTTTATCTGCAAGGGAAGCAAAACAAACCCAGTACCATTAAAAAAATTCCTAATTTTAGGGCTTGATGAACAGCAGGTGAAGGGGAAAAAAAAAAAGCAAAGCAAAACAACTCCAGAAATTAATTTATTGTCCTTTTAAATTTTATGTTGTACTCATATAAATTCAAGAAATCTGGGATTTTCTAGGCAATATAAAAAGTTGTGGTCAGTCCATCACCACTTTTGGGATAACAATTGTGGGTCATGGAAAAAGAAAAAAATCATTTCAGCTGCTTGAGGAGAGGAATGAAGATGCCAAAGCCAAACTTTAAACTGCTGACTTTCCTTTCTGTGGCCTGTGGGAGGGAAAAATAAATATGAAATGGCAGAAATGGAATAAACATGAAATACCCACAATGTGTCTGAATTTCAGGCTTTAGGAAATGGTGTTTAATGGAGTCCAGACCCTCCAAAATTCACATTTCACCTCCTGGAGGTGTCTGAATTTCCAGTTAGGAACCATCAGTGTGGAGGGATCAGGAGTTTGTAATTCAGGGTATTTTTCCTGAACAATCCAGATTATTTTTCCTGGGAAAAAAAATGGAATTATGCTGGAAAATCTCATCTTGATTTTGTTTTTGGTTTTGTTTTGGGTTTGGTTGGGAGTTTTTTGTTTGGGGTCTTTTTGGGGGTATTTTTTTGGTTTGTTTTTTCTTTTTTTTTGGTTGGTTTTTTTGGTCGGTTTTTGTGTGGTTTTGTTGGTTTTTTATTTGGTTTTTTGGGGTTTGTTTTTGAGGGTTTTCTTGGGTTTTTTTGTTTGTTTTTGGGGGGATTTTTGTTGTCTTTTTTGCTTTGGTTTGGATTGAGTTTTGTTTGTTTTTTGGTTTGGTTTGGATTGGGTTTTTTATTGGTTTGGTTTTGTTTTCTTCAAAAACATTTTGATTTCTGGTCAAACCTAAAAACCTCAAGTCAGGGTTCAGCTGTACCTGCTGAGGCTCCTCTTAGGAGGAGAAATTTTCAAAACCACACTAAAAATCATCAAATACATCAGCAAATCTGCCTGAATTCCTGAATCTCTCCCTCATCCCATCCCTGCTCCTTCCTGATTCCACCTTTTTGGCTGCTGCAAATCTAAAGCTTGGAAATCCATCACAAGCTTGGATATTTTTAATTTTTTTTTCTGACCTGGCAGCATCTTTTGGAGTTTATCAGCTGCAGGAACCACAGGGAATTTTGTTTCTCCTGCAGCCAGGAATTGGAGTTGTTCTGGGAAGGATAAAAGTTTGGGAAGAGCCTGGGGCTTGGAATTCCTGCAGACCTCGGCTGGTTTGGGCCTCTGGGGTTGTGGTTGGGAGCTGGAAAATGCATTTCAGTGTGGGATTTGTGTGCTAGGTTTGAGCTTGGATTAATTCCTTGGGGTTTGAGCTTGGATTAATTTATTGGGGTTTGAGTTGGGTGTAATTCCTTGGGGTTTGAGCTTGGATTAATTCCTTGGGGTTTGAGCTTGGATTAATTTATTGGGGTTTGAGTTGGGTGTAATTCCTTGGGGTTTGAGCCTGGATTAATTCCTTGGGGTTTGAGCTTGGATTAATTTATTGGGGTTTGAGCTTGGATTAATTCCTTGGGGTTTGAGCCTGGTGTGATTCCTTGGGGTTTGATCTTAGATTAATTCCTTGGGGTTTGAATCTGGCTTAATTTATTGGGGTTTGACCTTTGATTAATTCCTTGGGATTTGAGCCTGGTGAAATTTATTGGGGTTTGAGCTTGGATTAATTCCTTGGAGTTTGAGCCTGGCTTAGTTTATTGGGGTTTGATCTTAGATTAATTCCTTGGGGTTTGAGCTTAGATTAATTCCTTGGGGTTTGAGCTTGGATTAATTCCTTGGGGTTTGGGCCTGGTGAAATTCCTTGGGTTTTGAATCTGGTGTAATTCCTTGGGGTTTGAGCTTGGATTAATTCCTTGGGGTTTGAGCCTGGTGAAATTTATTTGGGTTTGAGCCTGGTGCAATTCCTTGGGGTTTGAGTCTGGTATAATTCTTTGGGGTTTGAGCGTGGTGTAATTCCTTGGAGTTTGAGCTTAGATTAATTCCTTGGGGTTTGACCTTGGATTAATTCCATGGGGTTTGAGCCTGGTGTAATTTATTGGGGTCTGAGCCTGACTTAGTTTATTGGGGTTTGAACCTGGTGTAATTCCTTTGTGGTTTGAATTTGGTGTAATTCTTTGGGGTTTGAGCCTGGTGTAATTTATTGGGATTTGAGTTTGGTGTAATTCCTTGGGGTTTGAGCCTGGTGTAATTTATTGGGATTTGAGTTTGGTGTAATTCTTTGGGGTTTGAGCCTGGTGTAATTCCTTGGAGTTTAAGCTTAGATTAATTCCTTGGGGTTTGAGCCTGGTGTAATTTATTGGGGTTTGAATCTGGTGTAATTCACTGGGGTTTGAGTTTGGTGTAATTTATTGGGGTTTGAGTTTGGTGTAATTCCTTGGGGGTCTGAGCCTGGTGTAATTCCTTGGGGTTTGAGCCTGGTGTAATTTATTGGGTTTGAATTTGGTGTAATTTATTGGAGTTTGAGCCTGGTGTAATTCCTTTGGGGTTTGAATTTGGTGTAATTCTGTGGGATTTGAGCCTGGTGTGATTTATTGGGGTTTGGGCCTGGTGTAATTCCTTGGGGTTTGAGCCTGGCATAAGTCACTGGGGTTTGAGCCTGGCTTTCTCCATTGTGGTTTTAGCCCTTCCCAACCTCCTGCTCCCCCTTCTCTCTCTGTTTCCAGCCCCCTGGACATCCCAGCCATGAGGGAAGCAGCCAAATTCCTGCTGGGCACTCACGACTTCAGCACCTTCCGCTCGCTGAGCTCCGAGAGCCCCGGGCAGAGCCCGGTCAGGACCCTGCTCCAGCTGGAGATCCTCCCTGCCCCCGGCTTCCTGTCCCACCACTGCCAGCACAGGTGACAGCCCAGGCACTCAAAGTTTCTCTAAAATTCTATTTCCAGTGGTTTGGGGTTTTTTGGGAATTGATTTCTTGCTTGCCCCATGCTGTGGGTTCTGCTGAGACAGCTTGGCCACATTTCTCCCCTTTATTTTCCTCAATCTCCTCCTTTTTTAATCCTCAATATTTTTCTTCTCCTTTTTTTTTTTCCTCAATTCCCCCTTTTTTTTTCTCCACAATATTTTTCTTCTCCTTTTTTTCCCCTCAATTTCTCCTTTTTTTCCCTCAATATTTTCCTGAAGGAAAAAGATGAGCAGGACTGAGGGCAGGGAAGCTGTTCCAGCTGTTTGGGCATGGAAAAGCCAGGATGGGACAAGCTGGAGTGTGGAATTCGGCAGGATTTGGGATGTTTTTGTACAATTTTGGCTCATTTTAGTGGTTAAAAACCATCTCTACCAAGGGATTGGGTTTTGCTTTTTCCTTCAAGCACAGGTGACAGCCCAGGCACTCAGCTTGTCCCTAAAAATCTGTTCCCAGTGGTTTGGGGTTTTTTGGGAATTGATTTCTTGCTTGCCCCATGCTGTGGGTTCTGCTGGGAGACAGCTTGGCCACATTTCTCCCCTTTATTTTCCTCAATTTCCCCCTTTTTTTTCCCCTCAATATTTTTCTACTCCTTTTTTTTTCTCCTCAATTTCCCCCTTTTTTTTTCTCCTCAATATTTTTCTTCTCCTTTTTTTTCCCCTCAATGTTTTTCTTCTCCTTTTTATTTTCCTCAATTTCCCCCTTTTTTTTCCCCCCTCAATATTTTTCTTCCCCTTTTTTTCCCTCAATTTTCCCCTTTTTTTTCCCTCAATATTTTTCTTCCCCCTTTTTCCCCCCTCAATTTCCTCCCTTTTTTTTCTTCCCTCAATATTTTTCTTCTCCTTTTGTTTTTCCTCAATTCCCCCTTTTTTTCCCCTCAATATTTTTCTTCTCTTTTTTGTTTTTCCTCAATTCCCCCTTTTTTCCCTCAGTATTTTTCTCCTTTTTTTTCCCTCAATTTCCCCCTTTTTTCCCCTCAATATTTTTCTTCTCTTTTTTATTCCTCAATTTCCCCTTTTTTTTTCCCTTCAATATTTTTCTTCTCCTTTTTTTTCCCCCTCCATTTCCCTCTTTTTTTTCCCCTCAATATTTTTCTTCTAATTTTTTTTCCTCAATTTCCCCTTTTTTTTTTCCTCAATATTTTTCTTCCCCTTTTTTTCCTCTCAATTTCCCCTTTTTTTTTCCTCAATATTTTTCTTCTCCTTTTTATTTTCCTCAGTTTCCCCTTTTTTCCCCTCAATATTTTTCTTCTCCTTTTTATTTTCCTCAATTTCCCCTTTTTTCCCCTCAATATTTTTCTTCTCCTCTTTTTTTTCCTCAATTTCCCCTTTTCTCCTTTCAATTTCCCCCCTCCTTTTTTTCCCCTCAATATTTTTCTTCTCCTCTTTTTTTTCCTCAATTTCCCCTTTTTTCCTTTCAATTTCCCCCCTCCTTTTTTTCTCCTCAATATTTTCCTGAAGGAAAAAGATGAGCAGGAATGAGGGCATGGAAAAGCCAAATGGGACAAACTGAAATGTGGAATTTTATTGGAACCACCTCCACCAAAAAAAAAAAATAAAAATCGGTATTTTTGTAGCATTTTCTTTCATTTTGGTGGCTAAAAACCACCTCAGCCAAGGGATTATTTTATTTTTCCCTTCCTCTTTGCCTAAAATTTGGGAATAGAAGGAAAACCACCCAGCCAAGAGATCCCACCCAGTTCAAACCAGTAACTCCAGTGCCTTCCCAGGGATGCTGATGAAGGGAAATCCAATATTCCTCAGTTGTTAAATAAACAAAAAGAGTTGAGGATCAGGTTCTTTCAGGGCCAGGTCTTGCAAGTATTGAAATGAAGTGGCTGAATTAAACAGAAACTGGAGATTTTTTCCCAGAAAGATCATGGATATTTATAATTTTATTTGTTTTTCATTATTTATTCTCTCTGTTGTGTCTCGGCTTGAAAGCAAACCCATCTCAAACTGGGTTTTGCTGCTTTTTAATTGGGGAAAATCCCATTTTTTTGGGGGAGTTTTCCCAAAGATCCTCGATTAAATTTGGATTTTTGTGAGCTGGAACAGCAAGAGCCACGCTGCAAAACCTCAAACCTCAAAAATTATTTCCAAACCACTTTTTCTCCTGTTTTGCCATTTTTTTTTTCCAGCTCAGAACTGGAAGGGATTTTGGGAAACACAAAAATCTGTTTGCCCTGAGTTCTGCTGCTCTTCCAGCTCTTTCCATCTTCACCAATTCCTGCTTTTTTTGCCAAAAACCAGAAGGAAATTCAGGAAATTTGAGTAATTTGGGTAATTCCAGGTGGGAATGGGCAGCTGGAAAAGTTTCCCTGTTTATTGGAGCTATAAAATTTCCATGGGGAAAAGGAATTTTTGTCCTTCAGGAGGTGGCAGAGCCCCCCTGGAAATCCTGGGGACCTTCAGCTCCAGCCCAGTGGGCTCAGCTGGGATTTAAAACACTTTTTAATTCCTTTATTTTAATGGAAAACAGGAAAATTGACTTTTTTTGTGTGATTTTCAGCACAAACCCATCCCACACGAGGTCAGGAACAGCTCAGGGAGAGGAATTTTTTTCCCTAAAAAAAAAATGGGGAAAAAAACCCCACCAGGCTCCTTCCTGCTGGGATAAATTTGGTTTTGGTGACACATGAAGGCAAATTTGTGTTTTATAGTGATATAAATATTTTATATCAAATTATATATTTGATATAAATATATAATAGATATATAATATTATAAAACAATTATAATATTTTTATAATTAATAAGTGGATAATTAATATAAAGAAAAATATAATAAATATATAAATACATATAAATATAATTGTATAAATATAATATATTATATCTATTATAATATATGAATATATAACATGTATAATTATATATAACACATAATAGAATAATTTATACATTTATAATTTATATATTTATATATAAAAAATGTATAAATACATATAATAGATATAATTGTATAAATATAATATATTATATTTCTTAAAATATATCAATATATATTATATAACATGCATAGTTATATATAATATATTAAAAAAAATTTATAAATTTATAATTTATATAAATATATACAATAAATATATAAATATATATAATAGCTATAATTGTATAAATATATCTATTATAATATATAAATATATATTATATAACATGTATATTATATAATATATAATAGAAAAAGTATAAATTTATAATTTATATATAAATATATAATAAATATATAAATAGATATAATAGATATAATAGTTTAAATATATCTATTATAATATATAAATATGTATTATATAACATGTATCATTATACATAATATATAATAGAATAATTCATAGATTTATAATTTATATATATAATAAAATATATAAATATATATAATAGATATAATTGTATAAATATATTATATCTATTATAAGGTATAAATATATATTATATAACATGGATAGTTATATATAATATATAATAGAATAATTTATAAAGTTTTAATTATAAATATATAAAATAAATATTAAAATGCATATAATAGATATAATTGTGTAAATATATTATATCTATTATAATATATAAATATGTATTATATAACATGTATAGTTATGTATAATATATAATAGAATAATTTATAAATTTATAATTTATAATTTATATATAAAATCTATTATAAATATATATAATAAATATATAAATATATATAATAGATATAATTGTATAAATATAATATATCTATTATAATATATAAATATATAACATGTATATTATATAATAGATAATAGAAAAAGTATAAATTTATAGTTTATATATAAAAAATATAAATATATATAACAGATATAATAGTTTAAATATAATATATAAATATGTATTATATAACATGCATAGTTACATATAATATATCATAGAATAATTTATAAATTTATATTTTATATATAAATATATAAATACATATAATAGATATAATTGTATAAATAGAATATATCTATTAAAATATATAATTATGTATTATATAACATGTATAGTTTTATATATAATATATAATAGGATAATTTATGAATTTATAATTATATAACATATATATAATAAATATAGAATATATAATAGGTATAATTGTGTATATAATACAATATATATTATATTATATTATATTATATTATATTATATTATATTACATTATATTATATATGAAAATACATATTATATAATGTAAAGTTTTAATATAATATTTAATTTTATATATAATAAATATAGAAATATATATAAATATATATTAAAATATCTCTATATTTATAATTTATATATTTATTAGTATAAATTCACTTTTAAGGAGTGTTTAGGCTGAAAGGTGTTGGCTCTGAGCAGCACTAGAATACTTTAATAATAACCACAATTGTGATTTAGAGGAATAAAATTATTTGGGGCTTTGTGTCAGTCTTTTATTCCTTTATTTATTCTTTTTTTATTTACAGTGTCCTGATTCCTTTGGACCTGTAAAAATCTGAGAACATTTCCAGTGATGGAGCTCAGGGCTTGTTTGCAAATAAACCACCAAATATCCCTCAAATAATTTGATTTTTTTCACTGCAGGAGGCGAATGAACCCTTCCTAAAGGGCTAAAAAACCTTATAAATAGAATTTCTAACTATTTTATTTCCCCCAGCCTGATCTAAGGAGGTTTATTTGCTGTCCCAGAAGGAGAAACTCCATTTCTGTGCCACATAAAGCAGCTTTTCTTCCCAATTCTTCCCTTCCTTCCTGAATTGGCCACTTGTCTGCCCATGGAAATCTTTCCTCCCATCCGTCCCAGTTGCTGAGCAACGCTGGAGTGTCCCAAAAAATCCTTTGGAATGCTCAGGATGTGCCCACTCTGTCATTTTTATTCCCTGCAAGGTGCTGGAAAAAAAAAAAAAACCACAGCTGGGATTTTTTTTAATCTGTGAGATTGATAGAAAAAAAAATCAAAATTTCACACTTGGAAAAAGAAAAAAAAAAAGTGTTTTGTTTTCTTTCAAAGCCTTCAGGATTTTTTTTTCCTAAGGATTTTGAGCCTTTTTGTGGAGCTTAATGGATTTTAATGCAAGGGGCAGGAAAATCTGGGATGAGGGAGGTGGATGCAGTTTGGAGAGAGGGAATTTGGGGAAAAAATGGCTTTTTAGGTAACAGCAGAGCTGGGTTGAGCCCCGGCCTCGGTGTGAGGGGAGTGGGATGGGATGGAAGTGATGGGAACTCCTCATTTCCAGTTCTCCACCCCCAAATCATTTCCAGTTCTCCATCCCCAATTCCCCATTTCCAATTCTCCACCCCAAACTCTCCAGTTCCAGTTCCAATTCTCCATCCCCAATCCTACATCTCCCATTCTCCCCCCAAAATTCTCCCCAGCTCTCCATTTCCAGTTCCAATTTCTCATTTCCAATTCCCCATTCCCAGTTCCCCATCTCCAATGCTCCATTTCCAATTCCCCATTCCCAATTCCCTATTCCCAATTCCAGTTCTCCATCCCCTCTTCTCCATTTCCCAATTCCAATTCCCCATTTCCAGTTCTCCATCCCCTCTTCTCCATTTCCCAATTCTCCATCCCCAATTTCCCATTTCCAGTTCCCCATCCCCAATTCCCCATTCCCAGTTCCCCATCCCAAACTTCCCATCCCCAATTCCCCATTTCCAATTCCCCATTTCCCAGTTCCTGTTCCCCAATTCCCCATTCCGAATTCATTTCCAATTCCTATCCCCAATTCCCCCCTTCCAATTCCCCATTCCCAATTCCCCATTCCCAATTCCCCATTCCCAATTCCCCATCCCCAATTCCCCATCCCCAATTCCCATTCCCAATTCCCCATCCCCAATTCCCCATCCCCAATTCCCCATCCCCAATTCCCATCCCCAATTCCCCATTCCCAATTCCCCATTCCCAATTCCCCATTCCCAATTCCCATTCCCAATTCCCCATTCCCAATTCCCCATCCCCAATTCCCAATCCCCATTTCCAATTCCCCATCCCCATCCCCAATTCCCCATCCCCAATTCCCCATCCCCAATTCCCCATCCCCAATTCCCATTCCCAATTCCCCATTTCCAGTTCCCCATCCCCAGTTCCCCAATTCCAATTCCCCATCCCCATTTCCAATTCCTCAATTCCAATTCCCCATTTCCAGTTCCAATTCCCAATTCCCCATCCCCAATTCTTGATTTGCCCAACTGCTGCAACCTTCCCCCCAGGGATGTCCAAAATCAGGAATTTATCCTTAAATATCTGGGAAAAACCAGCTCGGGGCTGCTCACTGCACTGAATTTTCAGTGTCTCTCTTATTGTTCCCTTTATCAAAGTGGGCAGGGTGGAATTTTGGGATGCAGGCTCTGCTCATTCCTCTGTGTGGCACCTCGATTTGTGTCTTTTTTAGATATTTAATGTGAATATCAGAATTTTTTTTCATTTTTAGGAAAGATTTGTGTCCCAGGTGCTGTTTCAGCTTAATTAGGGCACTGCAGGTTAATTACCCTCACTCACCTGTGACTTGTGTGTTAAAAAACCACTCAAAATTTGATTTAATTGTTTTATTTTTGCTTTTTTTTAGGGAATTGGAGTTCTGGGAGGTGAAGGTCAAGGGCAGAGCTTTCCTTTACAAACAGGTACTGCTGCAAAACCCAAATTTTAATGCTGCCACTCTAAAAATTGATTATTTTGGTGATGTTCCAGCTGTGTGACACTCACAGGCACCTGGAATCAGCAGGGTGAGGATCTGGGCTCTTTATTTGATCCAAAATCTCCTAAATTTGTGCCCAAAACCCTGAGAAAATCAATGTGGGAGGATGGAAAAATTGTGTTTGCTTTGCAGTGGTAAAACTTCTTTTTAATGTTTTTTTTGCTCAGTGGATTTGAGCCTAGGAAAAACTGCTGGAATTTCACTTCCTGGCTTATTTTTTTTGGGAAAAAAAAGAGAAAAAAAGCTTTTTTTTTTTTGCTGCACAAATTGCAGGAATTCTCCTTCTGCCACAAAACTCCCCTGGATTGATTCTCTTGGAAATAATTCCAAATTATTCCCATTTTTGGAGGGGTTTGCTGTGCCCTCAGCTGTTCCCAAATTCAGGAATTATTCCCAGCTCTCCTGGCCTTGGAGAGGGAGGGAAGAGGAGGAAAAAGTTGATTTTTTTGGAGGAGAGGGGGCGTTTTGTGGGAACAGCAAGCAGCTATTTTTTAACTCTGTTTTGATGTTTTGACAAGCTGAATTTGTGGGATTTTATCCAGTGCCAAGCAAAGCTCTGGCAGAGGAGCAAGGCAAGGATAACAAATTCAAGGAGGGCAAGGATTTGGTGCCAAGGTGACAATAAAAAATTGCCTTTAGCATTTTAAAATTTTAATAATAATAATAATTTTAATAATATTAATATTTTGACTATTTTTATCTCGTTTTAACCGTGCAAGGCTTTAAAAAGGGAAAAATTAAGAGGGAAATTCTAATTAGTGACAGAAATTCCTGATGTTCCCCTCAGGGGTTTGAACACCTCAACCTCAGCATCTCCTTTTTCCCTGATCTCACCTCAACCTGGGGGGTTTTATTGGAGAAAAAGGTGAAAACACCTCAAGAACTGGATGTGGATATTTTTTGGTGAAATGTGGAGGCTCCAAGCCTGGAGGAATATTTGGGATAAGTGATTTTAATCTGATTTTTCCTGCTTAATTCCCCATCAAAACCAAAGTCGTGGCATGCAATGACCTCTAGTGAGGGTGGATAAAATAACACAGAGGGAGGATTGGAGCTGCTTGGAAAAAAATTCTGGGCATTCCAAGATCCCAGAATTTCCCTCTGGAAAAATCTGGTTTTATCCAGTTTCCCTCTGGATAAAACCACCTTGGATTGTTGGAGCTTTTTTTAAGGATAAGCACGACCAGGTTGCTCAGTGGGCTTTGGTTTATTTTTGTTAAAATTAATTTAAAGTCACAAACTCAGCTGGATTCATTCCAGCACTGCAGGAAGGGTTTTGGAGAGTTTGGAAAGGTGGTGAGTGGAGGGAATGTTTGTGAAGTCCAAATGAGGGATGGGTGTGGGCACCACACAGGGAGAGAAAATTGGGAAAATTGGGGATGGAAAATTGGGGATGGAAAATTGGGGATGGAGAATTGGAAATAAATTGGGGATGGGGAACTGGGGATGGGGAATTAGAAATAAACTGGGGAATTGGGAATTGGAAATAAATTGGGGATGGGGAATTGAAAATAAATTGGGGATGGGGAATTGGGGATGGGGAATTGGAAATGGGGAATTGAGGATGGGGAATTGGAAATAAATTGGGGATGGGGAATTGAAAATAAATTGGGGATGGGGAATTGGAAATAAATTGGGGATGGGGAATTGAAAATAAATTGGGGATGGGGAATTGGAAATAAATTGGGGATGGGGAATTGGAAATAAATTGGGGATGGGGAATTGGAGTGGAATGATTTGGGGATGGAGAATTGAAATGGAGAATTGGGGATGGGGAGTTGGAGGTGGAGAATTTAGGATGGAAAATTGGAAATGAATTGGGGATGGAGAATTCAGGATGTAGAATTGAGCATGGAAAATTGAAATAGAGAATTGAGGATGGGGAGTTGAAGGGAGAATATTGGAAATTAATTGGGGATGGAGAATTGGAGGGGGAAAATTGGGGATGGAAAATTGGAAATGAATTGGGGATGGAGAATTGGGGATGGAGAATTGGAAATTAACTTGGGATGGAGATTTGGAGGTGGAGAATTGGAGATGGGGAATTGAAATGGAGAATTGGGGATGGGGAACTGCAGGTAGAGAATTTGGGATGGAGAATTTGGGATGGAGAATTGGGGATGGAGAATTGAAATGGAGTACTGGGGAATGGAGAATTGGGGATGGGAAATTCAGGATGGAGGATTGGGGATGGAAATTTGGAAATTGAGAATTGAGGATGGAGAATTGGTGATGGAGAATTGAATATGGGGTACTGGGGAATGGAGAATTAGGGGTAGAGGATTGAGGATGGAAAACTGGAAATGAATTGGGGGTGGAGAATTGGGGATGAAGAATTAGAAATGAGGAATTAGAGACAAAGAACCACATTTGGGGTGCAGGTGGCTCTGGCAGCCCCAAGTTCTTGGTGCTCCTGAGGATCCAGGAGGGATTTTTTTTGAGCCAGGAGGAATTTTTTTGAGCCAGGAGGAATTTTTGTGAGCCAGGAAGATGCTGAGGAGTGCGAGGTGTCTGTGAGTGTGAGCTCTCTGCCCACCCAGCAGCTCTGGGATTGCTGTGAGGGGAAGCTGGGACAGCAGGGGGAGGCTGTGAAGCTGTGAAATCCCACATTCCTGCCAGCCTACCTTTCCTGGGGGAATTTTTTCCCACTCTTTTTCACTTTTTTGAGGGAAAAGCCAAACAAAGCCAAGCTCCTGCACAGTGCCTGGGTGAAATCAGCACTGCTGGCTCAGGAGCTGCCTCAGAGCTGCTGAAACAAAAAAACCTCCCTGAGCTCAGCTCCCTCCCACACTGAATTGTGAGGGCACTTCAGTGCAGCTGGAGGTGATTTATAAACTTTTTAAATGTCTTTCATTGCAGGGAGGGAATAATTAAAGGAAATGGAGTCGTTTTGCTGTTTATTTTTCCCTTTCCACCAGCTTTGAAGATGCTGCTGCACATGGCAGGCGGGCTGGGAATGTCAGCACAGCCCTGCAATCCCTGCTGGAAGGGGAAAAACTGATTTTTTTGGAGATTTTGGGGTGGCTGTGGCTGCTGGGGTGGGACCAAGGGGCTGAAACCCTCCAGGACTGCCATGGGGTGATGCCTTGGGAAGGCTGAGCTGGAACAGAGACTGAACACAGCTGGAAAATAAAGGAGAGATTTATTGAAAGGTCTTTAAGGGACACTTTGGGCAGGACAAGAGCCTGGCCAGGGCTGCACCCAAGGTGGGCACAAAATGGCCACAAAATGGTCACAAAATGGTCTCAAAATGGGAACAAAATGAACACAAAATGGTCACAAAATGGGCACAGAATGGGCACAAAATGGACCCAAAACGGACAATAAAATGGACCCCAGATGGACCCAAAATGGACCCAAAATGGACCCAAAATGGGCACAAAATGGTCACAAAATGGGAACAAAATGAACACAAAATGGTCACAAAATGGACCCAAAATGGACACAAAATGGTCACAAAATAGGCACAAAATGGACCCCAAATGGACCCAAAATGGACCCAAAATGTCTGACCGGTCATGAGGTCTCACACTTTTATCAGTTTTGGTCCATTTGCACATTGGGGTTGAATTGTCCAACCCCAGCTCCAGGCTGTGAGCTCCCATCCTTCTTGTTCCTCCCTCCAGCCACCCCTGTTTGTGCTGTTGGGCTGAAAGTTGTCCTTGGTGTGCAGCAGGACAAGGATTTGTTTTGTGTCCCTGCTGTGTGCAGAGAGCTGAGTGACCCTGACTGTGAGCTCAGAGCTGCACCCTGGGCACCACAGAACATGAAATACATGGAAAAAACACCCCTGGGCACCACAGAACCTGAAAATATGAAAGATAAAACTTGAGGCATCAATACCAGGCTGTGACCAGGGCACTTCACACCTCACCCAAAAAGACTTCAGGGCATTCCTGGCCGATCCAAACTGGATTTTTTTCCTGATCCCAAACTGTGTCCTGTGCTTTTCCCAGGTTCGGAGGATGGTCGGGGCTCTGGTGGCCGTGGGCCAGGGGAAATTGTCCCCTCAGGACATCCAGGAGCTGCTGGAGCTGAGGGATTCCCGAGCTTTTCCCCCTTACGCCATGGCCCCACCCTCGGGGCTCTTCCTCAAATCCGTGGAGTACAGCCAGGCAGGTGGGGTTTCCAATTATTATTATTATTATTATTATCATTATCATTATAATTATTATCATTATCATTATTATTATTTTAATTGTTATTATTATTACTTAGCATTATTAATGTATATTATTATTATTATTATTATTATTATTATTATTATTATTATTATTGTTATTACATTTTTTGGACCCAGGGATAGGGCAACTGAGAAGCATTTTAAAAACTTTTTTATTTTCAGTCTCTTGTGAAGGGTAAGACAGTACAGATGTTATAATTTACGCTGTCACAATTAGAAGCTGCACTATTTATACTATTAAATTTTTACATTTTGTGTATTTTTATATATTTTATATTTATGCAATATACATTATATATACAATATATAATACATATATTTAATATATATATATAATGTATACAATATAATATATATATTTAATACATAATATATAATATATATAATATATAATGTGTATATGTGTGTATATATATATATAATTTATAGTATATTTTTACACTATTAAAATACATTATAAGCATTTCTTGGCCTATCAGCTTTTGCCACACAATGCTGTTGATGCCTTAAATCCAATCCAATTTAAAATTACCCTTCTTAGGGTAAAAATGACCCTAAGGTAATGAAAAAATAGGATAAGAATAGGGTAAAAATAGGGTAAAAATAGGGTAAAAATAGGGTAAAATTACCCTTTTGTAGTAGGTCTTACTAAAATGCATTTTAGCATTTAAATCAGCATTTACAGAAATAGTTTTATTTATCTAAAGTCTATTTGCAAGGCCATCACTTGAAACTTGTTTCCAGTTCCATTTCTCTCTCATCAATATCTGTGCTATCCTATGGAATTTTTAAGTCAGCATTGTTTATTTTAAAGTTTGCATAGTGAGCTACAAATGCTTATACACCATTGTAGGAAGGCTGATAATTTTTGCCTGCAATCAAAATTAAACATCACACAAACAAATTTATAATTTTTGCAACATCTCTTGCTTTGCATTTGATTCAATCTTCTTTTCCTGTCACCAATCTTGATCCAATCTTTGTAACTTTTTTTTTTACACATTTCCTGGGCTCTGCAGGATGAATATTTAATATTAATTTTATTTTTTTTGTTTATTATGTAAACTTTTTGAGGTTTTTTAAGCCTAAAAAAAGGCAGAAACAGCAAATGGAAGTTGGGCATCCCTGATAGGAACAGCAGGAGCTCAGAGTGCAGGGATTGAGCTGCAGAGCCCAGGAAATGTGAATACACAAAACACTTTTTGGGGTTTTTTAGCCTAAAAAAAAGGCAGAAACATCAAATGGAAGTTGGGCATCCCTGATAGGGACAGCAGGAGTGGCTGCAGGAGCTGCCAGGGTGAAAGGAAAAACCATTTTGGGCTTTTTTATCCATGAGGGCAAAAGGAAGAACAGTTTTGTGCTTTTTTGCCCATGTAAACTTTTTTTTTGCACATTTCCTGGGCTCTGCAGGATGAATATTTAATATTAACTTTATTATTATTTTTTAATATGTGCCCTGTAAACTTTTGGAGGTTTTTTTAGCCTAAAAAAGGGCAGAAACAGCAAATGGAAGTTGGGCATCCCTGATAGGGCCAGCAGGAGCTCAGAGTGCAGGGATTGAGCTGCAGAGCCCAGGAAATGTGGATACACAAAACACTTTTTGAGGGTTTTTTAGCCTAAAAAAAGGCAGAAACATCAAATGGAAATCCTTGATAAGGCCAGGAGGAGCTCAGAGTGCAGGGATTGAGCTGCAGAGCCCAGGAAATGTGGATACAAAACACTTTCTGAGGTTTTTTAGCCTAAAAAAAGGCAGAAACATCAAATGGAAGTTGGGCATCCCTGATAAGGCCAACAGGAGCTCAGAGTGCAGGGATTGAGCTGCCTGTGGTTGATGCAGAGCCCAGGAAATGTGGATATAAAGCACTTTTTGAGGGTTTTTTAAGCCTAAAAAAAGGCAGAAACATCAAATGGAAGTTGGGCATCCTTGATAAGGCCAGCAGGAGCTCAGAGTGCAGGGATTGAGCTGCAGAGCCCAGGAAATGTGGATACAAAGCACTTTTAGATCTTCCCCAGCTCAGCAGACACCCAGGTGGTGTGGAAGGAGCCAGAAGGGAAAGGGAAGGAACAAAGAGGAGCTGGAATTTCAGCTCTGCAGAGGCAGCTGCTGCTTTTGTCCCTCTGCTCACAGGGGGGAAGTGGAGCTCATCTCAAGTGCTTTCAGGTGCCTCCAGAGCCATCCTTCCCCCTAAATCAATGTTTTCTTTCTCCTCTCCCCTCTCAGATCTGGTCACTGCAGAAGAGGAGCTCTGTGGGCTCAGCTGAAAGGACTCTTGTGGCTCTGGGCTGGGAATTGGCCTCAATAAAAACCATTGACTGTGGCTGCAGGAGCTGCCAGGGTGAGAGGAAGCATCATTTTGTGCTGTTTTTATCCGGGAGGGCAAAAGGAAGAACCATTTTGTGGGTTTTTTTTACTCATGAGGGCAAAAGGAAGAACAATTTTGGGGTTTTTTTTTTACTCATGAGGGCAAAAGGAAGAAACCATTTTGTGGGGTTTTTTTTACTCATGAGGGCAAAAGGAAGCATAATTTTGTGATTTTTTTGCTCATGAGGGCCAAAGGAAGAACAGTTTTGTGCTTTTTTTTTTACTCATGAGGGCAAAAGGAAGCATAATTTTGTTCTTTTTTATCCATGAGGGCAAAAGGAAGCATAATTTTGTGATTTTTTGCTCATGAGGGCAAAAGGAAGAATCATTTTGTGATTTTTTGCTCATGAGGGCAAAAGGAAGAATCATTTTTTGATTTTTTTGCTTGTGACGGCAAAAGGAATCACCATTTTGTGCTTTTTTGTCCATGAGGGCAAAAGAAAAAACAGTTTTGTGCTCTTTTGCTCATGAGGGTAAAAAGAATAATAATTTTATGCTTTTTTTGCCCACAAGGACAAAAGTAATCACCATTTTGTGATTTTTTGCCCATGAGGGCAAAAGGAAGAACCATTTTGTGCTCTTTTGCTCATGAGGGTAAAAATAATTTTATGCTTTTTTTGCCCACAAGGGCAAAAGGAATCACCCTTTTGTGATTTTTTGCTTGTGAGGGCAAAAGGAAGAGCAATTTTATGCTTTTTTGTCCATGAGGGCAAAAGGAAGAACAGTTTTGTGGGTTTTTTTTAACTCATGAGGGCAAAAGGAAGCATAATTTTGTGATTTTTTTGCTCATGAGGGCAAAAGGAAGAACAATTCTGTGCTTTTTTGCCCATGAGGGCCAAAGGAAGAACAGTTTTGTGCATTTTTTTATCCATGAGGGCAAAAAGAAGAATAATTTTATGCTTTTTTTGCCCACAAGGGCAAAGGGAATCACCATTTTGTGATTTTTTTACCCATGAGGGCAAAAGGAAGAACCATTTTGTGCTCTTTTGCTCATGAGGGTAAAAATAATTTTATGCTTTTTTGCTCACGAGGGCAAAAGGAAGAACAGTTTTGTGATTTTTTGCTCATGAGGGCAAAAGGAAAAACAATTTTGTACTTTTTTGCCCATGAGGGCAAAAAGAAGAATAATTTTATGCTTTTTTTGTCCATGAGGGCAAAAGGAAGAACAATTTTGTGCTTTTTCTGCTCATGAGGGCAAAAAGAAGAATAATTTTATGCTTTTTTGCCCATGAGGGCCAAAGTAAGAACAATTTAATGCTTTTTTACCCATGAGGGCCAAAGGAATAACATAATAATTTTGTGCTTTTTTGCCCATGAGGGCAAAAAGAAGAATAATTTTATCCCTTTCTTGCCCACAAGGACAAAAGGAATCACCATTTTGTGATTTTTTGCCCATGAGGGCAAAAGGAAAAACAATATTATGCTTTTTTGCCCATAGGGCAAAAAGAAGAATAATTTTCTTCTTTTTTGCCCATGAGGGCCAAAGGAAGAACCATTTAATGTTTTTTTGCCCATGAGGGCCAAAGGAGGAACAGTTTTGTGCTTTTTTGCCCATGAGGGCAAAAGGAAGAACAATTTTATGTTATTTTGCCCATGAGGGCCAAAGGAAGAACCATTTTGTGCCTTTTTTTTACCCATGAGGGCAAAAAGAAGCATAATTTTCTTCTTTTTTACCCATGAGGGCCACAGGAATCACCATTTTGTGATTTTTTACCCATGAGGGCCAAAGGAAGAACAATTTTATGTTTTTTTACCCATGAGGGCCAAAGGAAGAACCATTTTTTGTTATTTTACCCATGAATACCCACAGGAATCCCCATTTTGTGCTGCTCTCTTTCTCCTGGCTCCTCTCTGAGGTTCTGCTGCCTCCTCAGGAGCAGGAAGGAGTTGGGCCTGATGGTTTTTTTTTATATTTTGAAGAGGCTGGGTGGTTTTTTTATATTTTGGGGTGATTTTCTTCCTGTGAGGTGTGTGGGAGGGAGGTGGGCTGAGAGCAGAGGAGAAAATGCTCTCAGCATTTCCTGCTCTCCTCCCCAGCCCTTTGTGAGGGTGGTTTTGTTGGATGAAGGATTTACAGAAAAAACCTTTGGGAGTGCTCAGGTTTTTCCTCTCCACATCTCCCAGGAGTTTTTTGATTTCATCCTTCAGCTCTTTGTGATGTTGTTGCTCTCCCAGGGCATCAGCAGGGAGCCCATATTTGTCTTAAAATAAAATAATTTAAAATAAAATCATCTCTTAATTATTATATCGTATATACACATTGCATGTATTATATAATATATAGTAATATATAATTAATATATTAGTATAGTATATTAGTATATATAGTAACTATAGTAATATAGTAATATATAATAGTAATATATAATAATATATAACACAATTATTATATAATGTATAGTAATATATGTTATTTTTTATATATATATATATATGTATATATATGTATATATATATATATATATATATATATATATAAATAATTTTAACCACTCCGCTCTGCCTGCTTACCCAGGCAAGAAAATAAACATTGGGTTGGCTTTTGGGGGAGATTTTGGTGCCCCCACTGTCTTTACTCCCTCAGGGCTGGGATTTTTGTGCCCCCATTGTCTTTACTCCCTCAGGGCTGGGATTTTTTTGTGCCCCCATTATCTTTATTCCCTCAGGGATGGGATTTTTGTGCCCCCATTGTCTTTATTCCCTCAGGTAATAATTCCCAGCCCAGTTTTGGAGGAATTCTGCTTCTCTTGGTGCTGTTTGGGGCCTTGTTGTGCTTTGATAAAATTGGGAATGCAGCCCCAGGCCCAGCTGGTAGTTAGTCAGGGGTGGTTCCAGAGGAATCTGGGCTGGATTTGGGGGGATTTTTGTGCCCCCACTGTCCTTATTCCCTCAGGGAAAAATTCCCAGCCCAGTTTTGGAGGAATTCTGCTTCTCTTGGTGCTGTTTGGGGCCTGGTTGTGCTTTGAGAAAATTGAGAATGCAAATCCAGGCCCAGCTGGGAGTGGGTCAGGGATGGTTCCAGAGGGTTCTGGGCTGGGATTTTTGTGCCCCCACTGTCTTTATTCCCTCAGGACTGGGATTTTTTGTGCCCTCATTGTCTTTATTCCCTCAGGACTGGGGTTTTTTGTGCCCCCATTGTCTTTATTCCCTCAGGTAATAATTCCCAGCACAGCTTTGGAGGAGTTCTGCTCTCTTGGTGCTGTTTGGGGCCTGGGATTTTCCAGCTTTTTCCAACCTTATTTGTGTTTCCAGCCAGCAATTCTTCTGAAAAATGGGAATTTTTCTCCTATTTTTCCCTGCCTTTGAGAAAATTGGGAATGCAGCTCCAAACCCAGCTGGGAGTGGGTCAGGGCTGGTTCCAGAGGGATCTGGGCTGGATTTGGGAGGATTTTTGTGCCCCCATTGTCTTTATTCCCTCAGGGCTGGGATTTTTTGTGCCTCCAATGTCTTTATTCTCTCAGGTAATAATTCCCAGCCCAATTTTGGAGGAATTCTGCTCTCCTGGTGCTGTTTGGGGCCTGGTTGTGCTTTGAGAAAATTGGGAATGCAGCTCCAGGCCCAGCTGGGAGTGGGTCAGGGATGGTTCCAGAGGGTTCTGGGCTGGGATTTTTGTGCCCCCATTATCTTTATTACCTCAGGACTGGGATTTTTTGTGCCCCTATTGTCTTTATTCCCTCAAGGAAAAATTCCCAACCCAGTTTTGGAGGAGTTCTGCTCTCCTGGTGCTGTTTGGGGCCTGTGGTTTGATAAAATTGAGAATGCAGCTCCAGGCCCAGCTGGGAGTGGGTCAGGGATGGTTCCAGGGTGGTCTGGGCTGGTTTGAGGGGATTTTTTATGCCTCCATTATCTTTATTCCCTCAGGGCTGGGATTTTTTATGCCCCCACTGTCTTTATTCCCTCAGGAAATAATTCCCAACCCAGATTTGGAGGAGTTCTGCTCTCTTGGTGCTGTTTGGGGCCTGGTTGTACTTTCATAAAATTGGGAATGCAGCTCCAGGCCCGGCTGGTTCAGGACTGGTTCCAGAGGGATCTGGGCTGGTTTGGGGGGGATTTTTGTGCCTCCATTGTCTTTATTCCCTCAGGGCTGGGATTTTTGTACCCCCATTGTCTTTATTCCCTCAGGGATGGGATTTTTGTGCCTCCATTGTCTTTATTCCCTCAGGGCTGGGATTTTTGTGCCCCCATTGTCTTTATTCTCTCAGGTAATAATTCCCAGCCCAGTTTTGGAGGAGTTCTGCTCTCCTGGTGCTGTTTGGGGCCTGGTTGTGCTTTGATACATCTGGAACCCGGGCCCAGCTGGTCAGGGCTGGTTCCAGAGGGATCTGGGCTGGATTTAGGGGGGTTTTTTTTGCCTCCCTGCTGCAGAGGATTTTTGGGGAGCCCCAAAGCCCCACTGGGGCTCCCTGCCCAATTTCGGGGACGTCTCAGTGACAGCTCTTGGTGACTTCCTGTGGTTTGTGTCACTCTGCAGTGACATCCCCAGAGCAGCTGAGCTGGGACCCGACAGCCAAACTCCCCCTGTGCACCAGCTCTGAGCTCTGGTAAGTCCAATTTCTACCGAAATTTATCATTTTAGTCTTTAAAAGGCACATATTAAAAATAATTTTAAAAATTAAATATGAAATCTTCATCCTGGTTGGGGTTTCATCGAGCTGCAGGCTCAGGTCTGTCCCCTTTTTACAGCCACAGTGCAGAAATTGCTGCAGTTGAGGTTTTTGCAGTTGTTTTTCAGCTTCTGGCCCAATAAAAACTCAAATTTATCTGAAGTTAGAAATAAATTACCTGGCAAAAACAGCTGCTAAAACAGCTATTGAGGTTTTGGGGTTTTTTTAAATTTTTTTTTTTACATCCTTAAGCAGCTGTTAAAAATAATGTAATAATAATTATTTTTCATTAATAATAAATTCAATAATAAAAGCTGTTAAAAATAATGCAATAATCATTTTTCATTAATAATAAATGTAATAATAAAAGCTGTTAAAAACAATTTAATAATAATTATTTTTCATTAATAAATGTAATAATAAAAGCTGTTAAAAACAATTTAATAATAATTATTTTTCATTATTAATAAATAATAAAAACTGTTAAAAATAATGTAATAATTGTTCCCTCAGCAGAGAATTTCTGCACAAACTCCCAAGCTCAAATAGTTTTGATGTCCTTCATTAATCCTCATTATCAGGGGGATTTTTTCCATTATTTTCCTGTTTATATTGTGACATTATTGGTCCTTTTCAGCTGATTCAATTTGAGCACCCCCTGCATGGGGGAATTGTGACAGTGATGCTTTAAAATCAGAATAAAAATCAGAAAAAAAAAATCAGAAAAAAACCCCACAATTGACCAAAGTTTAAAGACTCAACCACATTAAAAAATTACATTTTTATATGAAAAAATATAATTATTTCATCAACTCCAAACCCAGTGGGAACTTTGATGTTTCAGGTGTGATTGTAAATGAAATAATGTCCAAAAAAAAGGAGATCAGGTGGGCTTAAAATGAAATCACTTTTTTTTCTCTTTTCTCATGTTCTTTTATCATTTTTTTGTTTCTTTTCTCATGATTCTGTAATTTTTTTCTCTTTTCTCATGTGTTTATCAAGTTTTTGTCCCTTTCCTCATGTTTTTCTCATGTTTTTTTGTCTCTTCTCATGGTCTTTTCTCATGTTTTTATCATTTTTGTGTCCTTTCTCATGATTTTATCATGTTTTTGTATATTTTCTCATGTTTTTATCAAGTTTTTTGTCTCTTTTCTGGTGTTTTTATCATGTTTTTTGTCTTTTCTGATGTTTTTATCATGTTTTGATCATATTTTTGTCTCTTCTCATGTTTTTATCATATTTTTTTATCTCTTTTCTCATGTTTTTATCATTTTATCACATTTTTGTCTCTTTCCTCATGTCTTTCCAATATTTTTTCTCTTTTTGCATGTTCTTTTCTCATGTTTTTGTCCCTTTATGTTTTTCTCATTTTTTTTTCTTTCTGCACATTTTTACCATGTTTTTTGTCTCTTTTCTCATGTTTTTTTCATGTTTTTGTCTCTTTCCTCATGATTTTAATCATGTTTTTGTCTCTTTTTTCACGTTTCTACCATTTTTTTGGTCTCTTTTCTCATGTTTTTTTCATGACTTTGTCTCTTTCCTCATAATTTTACCATGTTTTTTGTCTCTTTTCTCAAATTTCTATAATTTTTTTGTCTCTTTTCTCACATTTCTATAATTTTTTTGTCTCTTTTCTCACATTTTGTGTATCTGGGGCAGCTCTGCCTTGGAGATAAACAACTCTGGGACGGAAATGTGAGTTCAGAGCTTCCTTTGGAAAGCACCCCCAGCCCTTGTGCCTCATTTTGGGGACACTCTGCACCTCGTGGGTGGCTTTAATTCCTCCCTGCCTGCCAGGGGCTCTGTTTTGGTGCCACAATTTGATTTTTTTGGTGCCATAATTTTGATTTTTTCACTCAGATTTCTTCCCTGTTTGATGGGAGCTGTGGTGTTGGGGTGCAGTTCATTGCTGAAGTGACCTGGGTGAGAATTCTGCTTGTGCAGTGCCTCTTTCCCCTATTTCAGACACAAAATTCAGTTCTTCAGGCTGATTTTGGAGCAGATTTCTCCCTGCACAGGTTTAGGGTGCTAAAAATCCACCCCATGTGGAAATTTCCCATTTTCCCTCACCTTGGGGTGGTTTTAATGCCACTAAATGCTCTGTCCACTGGGGAAAAAAATCAATTATTTGTGGTTTAAATGGTTTATTTTTTCTTTTTTAGGGTCACTGCTTCCCAACTCTGACCCACATGGGCTGAAACTTCAGCTCCCACCCACAAGGGATGAAATAAAACTCCAGGAGTGAGAGATGAGTTCAGACTTCACCCCAGTTGAAGGGAATGACTCCTGAAGGAAATAATTCCTGAAGGAAATAATTCCTGAAGGGAGTAAATTCCTGAAGGGAGTAATTCCTGCTCTCCAGCAGGGATTTCCTGGCCTGAGGGAGTCTCCAATGGGACAAATTTTCTAATTTCCAATGTGATAAATGCCAGCTCAGGAGTTTTGGGAGCAGATTTGCAGCATTCCAACATGACAAATTTCCTGATTTCCAATGTGATAAATGCCAGCTCAGGAGGCATTTTGGGACCAGATTTGCAGCATTCCAATGGGACAAATTTTGTGATTTCCAATGGGACAAATTTCCTAATTTCCAACATGACAAAAACCATCTCAGGAGGCGTTTTGGGAGCAGATTTGCAGCATTCCAGTGGGACAAATTTTGTGATTTCCAATGGGACAAATTTCCTGATTTCCAACATGAAAAAAGCCAATTCAGGAGGTGTTTTGGGACCAGATTTGCAGCATTCTAATGGGACAAATTTCCTCATTTCCAATGGGACAAATTTCCTAACTTCCAACATGACAAAAGCCATCTCAGGAGGCGTTTTGGGAGCAGATTTCCAGCATTCCAACGTGACAAATGCCAGCTCAGGAAGCATTTTGGGAGCAGATCTGCAGCATTCCCTGCTTGCTGTCACCTACAGCCTGATCCTGCTGCTGGGGCTGGCTGGCAATGCCCTGTCCCTGTCCCTGCTGCCCTGCAGGGTGAAGCCCCTGTCCCACTCCTACATCCTCCTGCTGCACCTGGCCCTGCTGGATGTTCTGTTCCTGGCCGTGCTGCCCTTCCACATCCACTCCCAGCTGCTGGGGGACACCTGGAGCTTTGGGGACACGGCCTGCAGGGTCACCAGGGCTCTCTGCTGCCTGCACACATCCCTCAGCGTTGCCTTTTTCAGCTGCCTGGGTGTGGATGTGTGGCTGGCAGTGCTGCACCCCTTCACCTCCATCCAGCTCAGGGCCACCCATTACCTGCTGCTGGCCACAGCCCTGTGGGTGGTGGCCTTGGGTGGCACCATCCCGCTGGTGCTGCACCCCACAGAGCTGAGGAGCTGCTTTGGGAGCTTCCCTGAGAGCTGGGCTCACCCCACAGCCCCTCACACCATCCTGGCTCTCATTTTGGGGGCTCTTGTCCCCTTTTCCATGGTGCTGCTGGGCTCAGTGGCCGGCAGCGTGTGGCGGAGCAGGCGCAGGGCTGCCAGGAGGAAGGCCCTGGGCATCATCTTCATCATGCTGGGCATCTGTGCCCTCTGCTTCCTGCCCCAGCACCTCACCCAGCTGCTGCAGGGCATGCAGGGGATGCATTTCCTGCAGCTGCAGAGGGTGAGTGAGGCCCTGGCCAGCTGCAGCTGCTGCCTGAACCCTGTCCTGTATCGTTTCCACTGCTCCAGCAGGGCCTGGCACTGCCCCTGCAGGCTCAGGCTCAGGCCTAAGAGGGTGTTCACCATCTGTGACCACAATTTTGGGGACCCTTCCTGGGACTACAAACCTGGGCAGAGGCGTGGGAAGGAAAATCCACGGGGATGGGATCGACTGATCAGCTCCAGGTACACCCAGAGCTGATCTTGCTGAGTATTTCATTAAAAACAAGCCTGGAAAACACTTTTTTTTTCCATGCAGATGGAAATTTTGATCAGAAAAATTAGATTAAAGCAGCTGGAGGTTTTGATCAGAAAACTGGGACAATCCTTGGGGGAGCTGGAGCCTTGGACAGGCCCCCAGAGCACTCCTGGCTCTGTTCAATTCTTCAAAATCAAAATTCTTCTGTTCAATTCTTTCAAAATCTGTTGAATTTTGGGGTTGGTAGAACCTGGGGGTGTTTCCTGTGAAGCAGCACATCCCAAAAAGGGGAGACTGAAAGGAAATCCAGGAAATTGCTGGATCCAGGCAGCCCTGCTGGGCTTTTCCCATTTTCCTGCTCCACATTCCACAGCCAAATAGGGCCTTGGAATATTCCAGAAGCTCCAGGCTGTGGCTCCAAGTTGGGACACTGATTCATGGATGTTTAGAAGGGAGCAGACATTTGATAAACCCCAGGATTTACCAGAGCTCCTCTGCCCACACACTCAGCTCTTTGCACTGTGTGGTCTCCAAACGTCCAAAGTTCATTTTTTCCCACTGACATTTGGTGATATAAACACAATTATCTGCCCTTCTCTTGTGTTAACACAGCCCACGTGGCTGCTGAGAGCTGAGTTTCCATCCCCTGAGAAACGTGAGGCTCTGGGGAGGATTTTTTTTTTAATTTGTGGGTGATTTTTGAGACAGAAAACCACATAAAAACCTGCTTAGAATTGAATTTCCTGCAGAGGATGTGGGGCTTTGGGTGTCACACAGGCACAGGATCAGTTCTGCTGCTGCTTCAAACAAAATCTGAATTTCCAAGTTCAGCCTGAACTTCACCCTGTGCTCAGGTGTTTGTCCTTGATTGGTTTAAAAGTAATTAAATTGGGTTTAATTACTTTTAAACCCCCAAATTGAGCTCTGGCCTCTCCCTTCCTTTTTTTTTTTTTGCTCTTATCTCAGAGTAATTTTTAAATCTTGCTGAGAGAATCAGCTCCAACTTTTTTAAACTCTGAAAAATTCCAATCCCTGGGAAGATTTGATGAAAATCCAAAGAGCTTCAGAGAGAGCCCAAAAGAATCCTTTACCTTTAACAGAAATTGCTATTTTTATCCCAATTCCAGGCTGTGGAAAACCCTCCCAGCACTGGAGGGGGATTGGTTTGATCAGCCAAGCACAATCTTTGTGGATAAAAGTAAAAAAAAATTGATTGGAGGCTCCTTGCAGCTGGTCCTGAGGGAAGGATGGGGAATTAAATGAATTTTGCTGCTCAGCTAGCAGCACATTTGGGGATTTTTTAACTTTCTGTGATGTTTTTATGCTTTGAATTTGAATTGTTTCAGGCAGCACTGAAGGGATTTTAAGGGAAATCAGCTGTGGGAGGGGAGAACACTGAGTAACTTTTACTTTAAGGTGTAAACAACTCAAAAATTACTCCTCAGCTCTGTTCCAAAACAGGTTGAAACTCCCTGGATGTTTTTTTTTCCAAGGGGAAAAATCCCAATGCTGGAATTGGACAAACACTGGAATTCTTTTATTAAAACCAAGCAGAAAAAAGCCTTACCAATGTAAACAAAATAAAATTTGCCTCTGTGAGCCACCCTGGGCTGGGCTCTGCTCTCAGGGGGTGCCCTGGGGCAGCCCTTTCTTCAGGAGGGATGTCAGATAACTGCCAAGCTCTTCATCCTGGAAGGGATAAAAAAAAATAGGATGAGAGCAAAAATCTTCCTTTGATTGTCCCATTTGGGGCAGTAAATTCAATTTTGGTACCTAGAAATGGGCTGAGAGAATTCCTGGACCTTGGAAGGTTTAATGTCAGCTGAGTTTAAAAATTTAAACAATCCAAAAATTCATTTCTGGCTGTTCTTAAAAACTGTTTGTGTGAAACTCCCATTTCTCAAAGGAGCTGAGGCGTTTCCTTTGAGGAAAATCCCCATTTTTGCTTGAAATCAAGAAATAAACTGATTTTATTGCTTTGCCTTCCCAAGGCATTTCCTTGCTGTCAAGAAAGAGTTTAGAGAAGTTGGTTTAATAATATAACATTATTAAACCTAATCAGAGATTATCTAGATCTTTTTATTCTTTTATAAGAAATATATTTATTTATTATAAAAGAATAAAATCTAATTAAAGATTATGAAAAAATAACCCAGCCACAGGAAGTGAAGATAATGGGATGCCTGTCAAATAAAAGAATGTTAAGATCAGAAATAATTCTCTATTCATTTTAAATTTGCCAAGTAACAAATAAAATGTGAAATACTCAGCAGAGCTCAAAAACACAGAATTGAATTAACTGGAATTAAGTGGAATTAATTGTAATTAATTGTAATTAATTACCCCAGAAGTTCTCTGCTGCAGTGGGCCCAGGGAGCTCCTGTAAAACCATTTCTGCTCCAAAATGGGCAGAAAAGAGCAGGGAGTGCCCTCATCTCCACAGTCACCCAAAGGCAGGGGAGGGAGGCTCAACCCAGTGCAGGAGTGGTTTGGGATTGGGGAATTCAGGTGAGAAATCAGGAATTCAGGGCAGAAATGAGGAATTCAGGGCAGAAATGAGGAATTCAGGGCAAAAATCAGGAATTCAGGGCAGAAATGAAGAATTCAGGGCAGAAATGAGGAATTCAGGGCAGAAATGAGGAATTCCCACCTGCCAAGTCCAGGACACAAGCAGGCTCACCCCAGTGCAGGAATGGTTTGGGATGGGAGGAATTCAGGTGAAAAATCAGGAATTCAGGGCAGAAATCAGGAATTCCACCTGCCAAGTCCAGGACATGAGTAGGCTCACCCAAATTGTAGGAATGGTTTGGGACTGGGGAATTCAGGCCAGAAATGAGGAATTCAGACCAGAAATGAGGAATTCCCACCTGGTAAGTCCAGGACATGAGCAGGCTCAACCCAAATTGTAGGAATTGTTTGGGATGGAAGGAATTCAGGGCTGAAATGAGGGATTCCCACCTGGTAAGTCCAGGACATGGTATCCCCCAGTGCAGGAATGGTTTGGGATGGGAGGAATTCAGGCCAGAAATGAGGAATTCTGGCCAGAAATCAGGAATTCTGGCCAGAAATGAGGAATTCATACCAGAAATGAGGAATTCCCACCTGGTAAGTCCAGGACACGAGCAGGACTTTGGTTCCCTGATCCTCCGAGTGCGCCGTGGCCTGGATCAGGATGGACTCCACGGTGATGGAGCCATCAGGGAGGTGCTGCACTGAATAATCCTTCAGGACCCTGCAGAGAGAGCAGAGGGATGGGTTTGGGATGCTGCCTCACCCATCTCCATCCCAAATCCCAGCCTGGTCCTCTCCTGGCTGTGTCAGAGCCCAGGGAAGGGGGAAGGGGCTGATCCCAAGCTTGTCCTGCTGTTTCTGTTAATCACATGAGGATTTATTTCCTGCAGAAATAATTCCTGCAGAGTTTATCCCTGGCTCTGCAGCTCCAATCTGAGCCCTGTTGTGAGCAAAGAACTCAGCCTGAGGCAGCTGCACTGAGGGAAAAACAACTTTAGGGTTGTTCAGAAAAACTGAGGGAAAAATCAGCTTTCAGAGTTGTTCAGAAAAAATGAGGGAAAAATCAACTTTCAGGGTTGTTCAGAAAATGTGAGGGAAAAACAACTTTCAGGGTTGTTCAGAAAAACTGAGGGAAAAATCAACTTTCAGGGTTGTTCAGAAAAAATGAGGGAAAAATCAACTTCCAGGGTTGTTCAGAAAAACTGAGGGGAAAAACTTTCAGGGTTGTTCAGAAAAACTGAGGGGAAAAATCAACTTTTCAGGGTTCTGCTGCTGTCTGTTCAGAAAAACTGAGGGGAAAAATCAACTTCTCAGGGTTCTGCTGCTGCTTGTTCCCTGGTTGGGAACAACCAATTCCATCCTGGGGGATAAAAAAGTCAATCCCATCATTCCTGAGGGATTAAAAACCTTTCCCAGGTGTGGGAACCCTGGGCACTGAGAATTTTGGGCTTTCTGTGGTGAATTTTAGGCGCTGATCCCCAAGCAAACACTGCATTGACCTGAGGCCGTGGAAAAGGCTTCCAAAATTGAGTGACAGCACTGGGATTGTGGGTGTGGAGTTAAATAGAAATGTGTGATATCACAGGGTGGAAAACTTAGATTTTAAGGGTTTAGAATATAGAAATATATAGAGAGAAAAATGGAGGATTTAGGGCACAGGCTGAGTCCTTCTTTTTCACCTCCTTCTTCATGGCTTTGGGTGGGATTTTGTAACTGGGTAGAAAAATCTGCATTGCAGGCCACATGGTGGTTGGTTATTGGGTTAAAATAAAAATAATTTAGGTGTCGTTTCATAATTGGATAATTTATGCTTAAAAGGCCTTGGAAAGAGATCGAGACAGAGCCATTTTTCACTTTGTTAGCCAGAACTCACAGCTTCTGAGACTATTAATGTCACTATAGGACACAAAATGATGGCATGGACAGCAGAGCTTCTCAGCAAGGAGCAGGAGAAGCCTGAGAAAGGGAAGTTTATTTTGAAACTTCATTATTTATAGATTTAGAAAAATAACAGTGGATTGGAGGGTGGTTTGCCCACCTCTCAACCATGTGGGTTATCAATCAAGATTCTCCTCCTTTTACAAAGTACATAAACAACAACAGTAGCTGTGAAAACATGGGATTGTTTATATGAAAGGTGTGAGAAAGTGAGAACTGTGACTCTGATATCTTAGAGTCATCTGAGATATCTTTGTATCTTCTGAGAATTATCAGAAGGCTGGAAAAATCAGGGTGACAGTAATATAGATAAGAATTAGATATATCATCTATATTATAATATAGATAATATATAAAAATATCTATATTATAATTATATTATATATTATATATATTATATGTATTATAGATAATATATATAATTATCTACATTACAATTACATATTATATAATATATAATAATTAAATTATATATATAATTATATCTATTATATATATTATAGATAATATAACTATCTATATTATAGATAATATATATAATTATCTACATTACAATTATATATTATATAATAATTATATCATATATTATTATATAATATGTACATTATATATTATATTATCTATATTATAATATAGATAATATACATAATTATCTATATTATAATATAAATAAGAATGAATAAATATCATGAGTTTGAACAGGAACTGCATCACTCGAGCATTGAATCTCGGCTTTGACAGTAAAGAAAATGAAAAAAAAAAAGAAGAAAAATAACAAAAGAAGAAGAAAAATAAAAAAAGAAGAAGAAAAATAAAAGGAGAAGGAAGAAAAGCCCCCCAGGAGCCCCGGGCTCACCCCTTGAGGTGGTTGTAGACCCTGAGCACGGTCTCGTGCTCCTTGCGCGGGTCCTGGATGTGCACGCGGCAGGTGAAGCGCAGCTGATGCTCTGCCAGCCCCAGCTCCTTCAGGGCCTGCTCAGGAGAAACCAGCCGGAAACTCTGCAAGGAAAAAAGGGATAAATCCATGGGGAAGGAATCCTCAGAGCTCTGGGGGGTTGTGTTGCTGACCTGGGGTCAGGGGGAGCAGGGAAAGTTGTTTCCATCCCGTGCTGAAACCCTCAGCGTTCCATTCGTCACCCCTCAGCACCCAGAGCTGAGGCTGGGACAAAACATCCAGCTAAAATAATAATAAATCAATGTTTAACACCATCAAATTGGTCTCTGGGAGATGGTTGAACCTGCAGCAGGGGAGGGATGTTTGAAAAAAATAAAGATGAGGTTGATGAGGCATCGGTTTTGTGAGGAGGCAGAACTGCCCATCGTGATTTGGGTTCCTTGTGCACCTAAAATGTGACACCACCTTCAGAGGTACCAAAAACAGCCTCAGAGGGCACAAAACAGCCTGAGGGCACAAAAAAATACTCTCAGAGGGCACACAACAGCCTCAGAGGGCAAAAAACACAGAGGAAACAAAAAAACACCTTCAGAGGACACAAAACACACCGAGAGGACACCAAACACAGAGGGGACAAAAACCGCACACTCAGCACAAAAAACCACACTCAGAGGACAGGAAACACCCTGAGAGGACACAAAAAACACCCTCAGATGACACAAAACAGCCTCAGAGGGCACAAAATGCCCTGAGAGGGCACAAAAAACACTTTGAGAGGGCACAAAAAAACACCCTGAGAGGGCAGAAAACAGCCTCAGAAGGAACCAAAACACAGAGGGCACAAAAACCACCCTGAGAGGGCACAAAAAACCCCTGAGGACACAAAAAACAGCCTCAGAGGACACAAAACACTCTGAGAGAACAGAAAACACCCTGAGAGGACACAAAAAACCCCTGAGGACACAAAAAACAGCCTCAGAGGACATAAAACACTCTGAGAGGACAGAAAAGACCCTGAGAGGACACAAAAAACAGCCTGAGGAAAGACACAAAAAAACCCCTGAGGACACAAAAAACCAACCTCAGAGGACACAAAAAACACTCTCAGAGGGCACAAAGCACCTGAGAGGACACAAAAAACACCTTCAGAGGGCACAAAACACCCTCAGAAGGCACAAAAATCACCCTCAGAGGGCACAAAACACAGAGGACACAGAAAATCACCTTCAGAGGACAAAAAAACCCCACCCTCAGAGGACAGAAAACCCCCTGAGCGGCCACAGGACGAGCACAGGGACTGTTTTACTCACGTTGTCCTTCATGAGCAGCGAGCCGTGCATCAGCTTCGGCTTCTTGGCATCTGGCAAGGGACCTGCAGCAAGGCCAGGGCAGAAAAACACCTCAGAACACCTGAAAATACCTCAGCACACTTCAAAACACCTCAAAACTCCTCAGAACTCCTCAGCACACCTCAGAGCACCTCAGAACTCCTCAGGAACACCTCAAAACACCTCAGAGCAACTCAGAGCACCTCAAAACACCTCAAAACACCTCAGAGCACCTCAGAGCATCTCAAAACACCTCAAAACACCTCAGGAACACCTCAGGAACACCTCAGAGCAACTCAAAACACCTCAAAGCACCTCAGAAACACCTCAAAACACCTCAGAGCACCTCAGAGCACCTCAGGAACACCTCAAAACACCTCAGAGCACCTCAGAGCACCTCAGAGCTCCTCAAAACACCTCAGAGCACCTCAGGAACACCTCAAAACACCTCAGAGCACCTCAAAACACCTCAGAGCACCTCAAAACACCTCAAAACACCTCAGAGCGCCTCAAAACACCTCAGAGCACCTCAGAGCGCCTCAAAACACCTCAGAGCACCTCAGAGCACCTCAGGAACACCTCAAAACACCTCAGAGCACCTCAAAACACCTCAGAGCACCTCAGAGCACCTCAAAGCACCTCAAAACACCTCAGAGCACCTCCGAGCACCTCAGGAACACCTCAGGAACACCTCAGGAACACCTCAGGAACACCTCAGAGCTCCTCAGCGCTCCTCAGCACTCCTCAGCACTCCTCAGCACTCCTCAGCACACCTCAGCACACCTCAGCACACCTCAGCACACCTCAGCACTCCTCAGACCACCTCAGCACACCTCAGCACACCTCAGCACACCTCAGCGCTCCTCAGCACTCCTCAGAGCACCTCAGAGCACCTCAGCACACCTCAGCACACCTCAGCACACCTCAGCACACCTCAGCACACCTCAGACCACCTCAGAACTCCTCAGCACACCTCAGACCACCTCAGAACTCCTCAGAACTCCTCAGAACTCCTCAGCACACCTCAGCACTCCTCAGCTGCTGCTCTGTCACCCCAAACCGCCCCAGGGCCGAGGCTCTGAGGCTCTGCTGAAGTTCAGACATTGAAATTTTACATTTTTATTCTCATATCTGAGAGTGTTTAACCGTTATCAGAAATTTTGACAGCTCAGAAATAATATTTAGTGATCCAGCAACTCCCCTCTCTTCCTGATGTAATTATTAGGTTGTATTTCTACAATTCACTTTATAAAAGTAATTCCAGCTTTCCCAAAGACACCTCAGAAATAATATTAATGATACAGCAACTCCCCTCTCTTCCTGAGGTAAGAATTAGGTTGTTTTTCTAAAATTCACTTTATAAAAGAAATTCCAACTTTCCCAAAGACACCTCAGAAATAATATTTAGTGATACAGCAAATTCCCACTCTTCCTGATGGAAGAATTTGGTTGTATTTCTAAAATTCACTTTATAGAAGAAATTCCAGCATTCCCAAAGACATCTCAGACCCTCTCTTCCTAAGAATTAGGTTTTTTTCTAAAATTCACTTTATAAAAGTAATTCCAGCTTTCCCAAAGACACCTCAGAAATAATATTCAGTGATCCAGCAACTCACCTCTCTTCCTGAGGTAAGAATTAGGTTGTTTTTCTAAAATTCACTTTATAAAAGAAATTCCAGCTTTCCCAAAGACACCTCAGAAATATTTAATGATCCAGCAACTCCCCTCCCTTCCTGATGGAAGAATTAGGTTGTTTTTCTAAAATTCACTTTATAAAAGTAACTCCAGCATTCCCAAACCAAGCTGCTACCAGCACACACCAGGCAGGGTGTGCATATTAAATTTAAAAAGTTATTAAATATCAATTTTTCAGCTTTCTACCATCACCAGCACTATAAAAAGCAGTATATTTTTGGGTGGAAGTGTCACCTATGGCAGTTTCCCTCTTGAGGAGGCCCAGGGAGATGTCCACAGGGATGCAGGGGTTGGTGAGGATGGTGGTGGTTTCTCCATTGGCTGGCATGAAGCAGCTGACATCTGCAAAGGGGACAGAAACAACAAAACTTCAGCTCCAGGGGGGTCACTGCAATTAATTAATGATAATTAGGGTGTTACAGGAATAATTTCCTTGAGGGGAGGTGTAAATGCCACCTCACCTAACCATGCTGAGGGCTCAAAAATGTGATTTTCGAGCTTTAATGCCATTCCTTCCCATGGAAAATAACCCTAATTCCTGTCCAAGGGGGTCACTGCAATTAACTGGGATTAATTAAGGATAATTAAGGGGTTACAGGAATCATTTCCTTGAGGGGAGGTATAAATGCCACCCCACCTGAGGGCCAAAATGGATCCAAAATGTGATTTTAAGGACTTGATGCCATTCCCTTCTCTGCCATGGAAAACAATCCTAATTCATGTCCAAGGGGGTCACTGCAATTAACTGGGATTAATTAATGATAATTAAGATGTTATAGGCATCACTTCCTTTTAGGGAGGTGTAAATGCCACCCCCCCCAGCTGTGCTGAGGGCTCAAAAATGTGATTTTAAAGCTCTGATGCCATTCCTTCCACAGAAAACAATCCTAATTCATGTCCAAGGGGGTCACTGCAATTAACTGGGATTAATTAATGATAATTAAGGTGTTATAGACAATTTCCTTGAGGGAAGGTCTGAATGCCACCCCACCTAACTGAGGGCCACAATGGATCCAAAATGTGATTTTAAGGACTTGATGCCATTCCCTTCTCTGCCATGGAAAACAATCCTAATTCATGTCCAAGGGGGTCACTGCAATTATTAGAGCTTAATTAATGATAATTAAGGTGCTACAGACTATTTCCTTGAGGGGAGGTGTGACTGCCACCCCACCTAACTGTGCTGAAGGCCACAATGGATCCAAAATGTGATTTTCCAGCTTTGATGCCATTCCATCCCATGGAGAACAACCCTAATTCCTGTCCAAGGGAATCACTGCAATTATCAGGGCTTAATTAATGATAATTAAGGTGTTACAGACATAATTTCTTTGAGGGGAGCTGTAAATGCCATCCCACCTAACTGAGCTGAGGGCTCAAAAATGTGATTTTAAAGCTCTGATGCCATTCCTTCCATGGAAAACAAAACTAATTCCTGTCCAAGGGATCTTGCAATTATCACAGCTTAATTTATGATAATTAAGTGTTACAGGCATCACTTCCTTTCAGGGAGGTGTGAATGCCACCCCACCTAACCCTGCTGAGGGCTCAAAAATGTGATTTTAAAGCTCTGATCCCATTCCTTCCCATGGAAAACAACCCCAATTCATGTCCAAGGGGATCACTGGAATTAACTGGGATTAATTAATGATAATTAAGGTTTTACAGGCATCACTTCCTTTCAGGAAGGTATAAATGCCACCCCACCTAACCCTGCTGGGGGCTCAACAATCTGATTTTAAAGTTTTGATGCCATTCCCTCCCCTTTCCCTGGATACCCACGGAATTCCTGCTCGATTTTCTGCTTCAGGAACTCCATTTTCTTGGCCTCCCCGTGCACCAGCAGCACATTCCTGGGCTCAGCCTGCCTGATCAGCTGCATGATGCCCTTGGCGTCAGCGTGGGCACTGAAGGACATGTACTCCACCTGCATCTTCACCTCCAGCTGCCAGGAGCACAGAAAAACCAGAAATTGTCTTAAAAATAAAATGTTGGAGCTTAAAGGCTTCAGTTGTTCCATTTCAAATTATATTTGTCACATGAGCGAAACAAAATTGTTTTGTTATCTAAATCTGCTTCAAAATTTTATATAAAAATTGAAATTTAAAATTAAAAATTTATCAATTTTATCAGCTCCAGCTGTCAGGAGCACAGAAAAAAACCTTAAATTGTCTTAACAAAAAAATGTTGGAGCTTAAAGGTTTCAGATGTTCCATTTCGGATGATATTTGTTACATGAGCAAAGCAAAGTTGTGTTTTGTTATCTAAATCTGCTTCAAAATTTTATATAAAAATTGAAATTTAAAATTAAAAATTTATCAATTTTATCACCTCCAGCTGCCAGGAGCACAGAAAAAAACAGAAATTGTCTTAAAATAAAATTTTGTAGCTTAAAGGTTTCAGCTGTTCCATTTCGGATGAAATTTGTCATGTGAGCGAAGTAAAATTGTGTTTTGTTATCCAAATCTGCTTCAAAATTTTATCCAAAAATTGAAAATTAAAATTTTAAATTAAAAACATCTATCAATTTTATCACCTCCAGCTGCCAGGAGCACAGAAAAAAATCTAAATTATCTTAACAAAAAACTGTCCTAGTTTAAAGGTTTCAGCTGTCCCATTTTGGACGATATTTGTCACATGAGCAAAGCAAAATTGTGTTTTGTTATCTAAATCTGCTCAAAATTTTATCCAAAAATTGAAAATTAAAATTAAAAATTGATAAATTTTATCACCTCCAGCTGCCAGGAGCACAGAAAAAACCTAAATTGTCTTAACAAAAAAATGTTGGAGCTTAAAGGTTTCAGCTGTTCCATTTTAGATGGTATTTGTCATGTGAGCGAAGCAAAATTGTGTTTTAGTACCCAAATCGGCTTCAAAATTTTATCCAAAAATTGAAAATTTATCAATTTTATCACCTCCAGCTGCCAGGAGCACAGAAAAAACCAGAAATTGTCTTAAAAATAAAATGTTGGAGCTTAAAGGCTTCAGCTGTTCCATTTCAAATGATATTTGTCATGTGAGCGAAGCAAAATTGTGTTTTATTATCTAAATCTGCTTCAAAATTTTATCCAAAATTTTAAAATTGATAAATTTTATCACCTCCAGCTGCCAGGAGCACAGAAAAAACATAAATTGTCTTAAAAATAAAATGTTGGAGCTTAAAGGCTTCAGCTGTTCCATTTCAAATGATATTTGTCATGTGAGCGAAGCAAAATTGTGTTTTGTTATCCAAATCTGCTTCAAAATTTTATCCAAAAATTGAAAATTAAAATTTAAAATTAAAAAATTATCAATTTGCTTCATGGGGCCTCATTATTAAACAGTGTAAAGTGCCCCTAAAGGTTTTATGGCAGAAGCAAAGGGTCCCTCTAAATTTTTGTCACATGAACGAAGCAAATTTTACCCAAAAATTTAAAATTAAAATTTAAAATTTAAAAATTTATCAATTTGCTTGATAGGGCCTCATTATTAAACAGTGTAAAGTGTTCCTAAAGGTTTTTATGGCAAAAGCAAAGGGCCCCTCAAAGGTTTTTTGACAGAAATTAATGCAAAAATGGTAAAAAAACCCCAAACAAATCCAGATTTGCTACAGGAAAAGGGAAAAAAAACCTAAACAAGTGCAACTCTAAATTAAAGATTATTTTGAGTGTTTTTAGTGCTGAAAATTGAAATTCCAACTCACAATTTGTCTTCCTTCCATCTCCAGCTTCCTCTGCCCACTGAGGATTTTGTGGCCCACGGTTCCCTGGACGCAGTACCCAGGCATGATCACCTGGGGAAAAAAAAACCAGGAAAATCAGGAATTCCATGGATTTTGGTCACAAATTTAGAGTTTGGATGTTCTGCTTCAAAGAGGATTTTGTGTTCTTTAATTCCAGCTCTTCAGGAAAAGCTTGGCTAAAATCTCAGTATTTAAAATTCACATTAACAGAAAATATCACCCCCCAAAAATCCCAATTTCTTACCATGTTCTTCTCATTCCCTGCCCATTTCCTGAAGATTTGGAGGGATTGTCCTGCATGGAGCATCCCAGGGGTTGCAAACACCACCTGGAAGTCAAAGATGTGCCATAAATCATTACAAAAAACCCATTTTTTCCATGATTTCTATAAATACCCCAAATCTGTGCAGAGGATCCACCAACACCCAACACAAATAGGGATTTTTCCTCTTTGGTTTTCTTCCCATTTGATTTTCCTCCTATTTTGATTTTCTTCCCATTTGATTTCCCTCCCATTTGATTTTCCTATTTTGATTTTCTTCCTATTTCACTTTCCTCCTATTTTGATTTTCTTCCCATTTGATTTTCCTCCTATTTTGATTTCCCTCCCATTTTGATTTTCCTCCTATTTCATTTTCCTCCTACTTTGATTTCCCTCCCATTTTGATTTTCCTCCTATTTTGATTTTCTTCCCATTTGATTTTCCTATTTTGATTTTTTTTCCTATTTCATTTTCCTCCTATTTTGATTTTCCTCCTATTTAATTTTCGTCCTATTTTCCTATTTCATTTTCCTATTTTGATTTTCTTCCCATTTGATTTGATTTTCCTACCATTTGATTTTCCTATTTTGATTTTCTTCCTATTTCATTTTCCTATTTCATTTTCCTATTTCATTTTCCTATTTCATTTTCTTCCCATCTGATTTTCCTCCTGTTTCATTTTCCTCCCATTTTGATTTTCCTCCTATTTTCATTTTCCTCCCATTTAATTTTCCTCCCATTTAATTTTCCTCCCATTTTGATTTTCCTTCCCATTTGATTTTCCTCCTATTTTGATTTTATTCCTATTTTGATTTTCCTCCTATTTCATTTTCCTATTTCATTTTCTTCCCATCTGATTTTCCTCCTATTTCATTTTCCTCCTGTTTCATTTTCCTCCTCTTTTCATTTTCTTCCTATTTCATTTTCCTCCTATTTTGATTTTCCTCCCATTTCATTTTCTTCCCACCCTCTCTAAAATTCCCAGCAGCTGAGCCACTGCTTTAAAATAAACTGAAATAAAAACACCGAAATAAAACCAATATTCCCTATTTTAGGAAATATTTTTGAGCATCCCCAGAGTCTGACAGAAAACTCTGAATGGGTTTTTTTAAATTGTAAAAAAATCAAATCAACCAAGCCAGAATTAAAGCAGCAACCAAAGATTGTGTGGAAAAAAAAATCCTGCTTCCAATCAGGATTTGTAAATGACATAAACATGCAAAATTTTAATTTTCTCTGGGTGTTTCACCTTTAATGAAATAAAAATCAGAGAGAAATTTAATTTTTACACAGATGCCCTGACCACCAGAGGTTTTTAGGTGAGATTGATGGGCTGGAGGATGCTCAGGAAGATTTTCCCACCAGGATTTGGGATTAAAAACTGGAATAAAACAATTCCCAAACCCCACAAAAACCCCTACCATGGGCCCAGGGTTGTCTGCAAAGGCTCTGTCGAAGGCTTTGATGTGTTTGAACTCAAACATGTTCCTCTGCACAAAAGTTTTCCTGATTTTCTGGTTCGTCCAGGTGATGAAGAGTTTGTAATAATGGTTTGCCTTCTCTGTCAGGCCCGTGGAGAAATAAATTGGAGCTTTCAGGTTCATCCTTTCCCTGCAAAACAAGGGAGCTGTGAGGGGTAAAGGCAAAAATCTGGATATTCATAAAGGTGGGGAATGTCCCAAGGGTTTTTTGTGTTTTTCCCAGTTTTCATGAGCTATAAATCAATATTTTAACAATACAGGTTTAGTGCCTTTTTCGTTCTCACTACAGACAAATTTTTCAACATTTATCAGACACAAAGGATCCCAAAAAAGGATCCCCAAAAAAGATCCCCAAAAAAGGATCCCAAGGGTTTTTTGGACCTGTTTTCAGGAACTATAAATCAATATTTTAACAAAAATTTAAATCCTTTTTTTTTAACAATGCAGGTTTTAGTGCCCTTCTCCTTCTTACTACAGACAAATTTTCAACATTTATCAGACACAAAGGATCCCAAAAAAGATCCCAAAAAGGTCTCCCAAGGGTTTTTTTTTTTTGTGTTTTTCCCTATTTTCATGAGCTATAAATCAATATTTTAACAATGCAGTTTTAAGTGCCCTTCTCCTTCTCACTACAGACAAATTCCTGCTATTTTCAGCTTTCATCAGACACAAAAGATCCCAAAAATTATCCCAAAAATGATCCCAAAAAGGATCCCAAAAAGGATCCCAAAAATGATCCCAAAAAGGATCCCAAAAAGGATCCCAAAGGTTTTTTGGGGTGTTTTTCCCAATTTTCAGGAGACATAAATCAATATTTTAACAATGCAGGTTTTAGTGCCCTTCTCCTTATTACTACAGACAAATTTTCAACATTTACCAGATGCAAAAGATCCCAAAAAAGTCTCCCAAAGATTTTTTTGGGGTGTGTTTCTCTGTTTTCATGAGCTATAAATCAGTATTTTAACACTGCGGGTTTCAGTGCCCTTCTCTTTCTCACTACACACAAATTTCTGCCATTTTCAGCTTTCACCAGCCCCAAAGAACCCCAAAAACCAGGTGGGCCATGCCCAGGCTGCACTCACCAGAACGTTTCCAATAAAATACAAAGCTCCTGGGCACGTCCAAGGGCAAAAACCGGGATGAGAACCTGGAACAGAGCTGGAATTCAGAGATCTGAGAAAAAACCAAACAGCACCAAACGCTCTGTGCTTTTTATTTCTCAACAAAATATTTCCTCTCTCACTTCTTGACAATTCCTAGGGAATTTATTCAATTCCTAGGGAATTATTTCAATTCCTAGGGAATTATTTCAATTCCTAGGGAATTATTTCAATTCCTAGGGAATTATTTCAATTCCCAGGAATGTTCTGCAGTTTGGAATGAAAGGCACAGCTCTGGGTATGATTTCTCTGCTCTCTCCATATAAATTCTCCACTCTGAAGGGAATTTCTGTGCTGGAGGATTTAAAATGAAGGTGCTGAGAACAAACAAATCTCTCTGTCACAGAGGTCAGTGTACCTTGCCTCCTCTCTCCACAGTCTCGTGGACTTTCTTGAGGAAATCCCTCTCCCTGCAGCGTTTGGAGTCCCTGATGGTGGTGGCGTAGGTGGATTCTGTGATCAGCAGGTCAGGGCGGCATTTATCGATCCAGGCAGCTCTGAACAGAAGGAATTCCAACCAAAAATCAACTTAAATCCATCAAAATCCACTCAGGGAATGGTTCCTGCTGGGTTTTAGCTCAAGGTCTTCAAGGTGGCTTTGGGGATGTTGTTGTGCCCACAGGAAATGGGAATAAAGCAAGGCTTGGGAATTCTTGAATTTTATTATTCAATTAAAATAATTCAGCTCAAAATTGGAATTACTGACCTTGGAGAGCAACATTTATCCAGTCTATTATCATATAGAAATATCTATTATTATACTATTATCTATTACTATTATTTATTACTATTATCTATTACTTATTATCTATTACCTATTATCTATTAATTACTATAATTTATTACTATTAACTATTACTTATTATCTATTACCTATTATCTATTAATTACTATTATTTATTACTATTATACTATTATTGTACTATTATCTCCTATTACTATAGTAGATAATAGTATAATAGTATAATAGTTACTATATATATAATAATTACTATATTATTATATCTATTACTATTATATTACTATTATATAAAACTATTATACCTGTTACTATTATATGTTACTATTTTATTATATCTATTACTATTATATATTACTATTTTATCTATTACTATTATTTACATTTTTATATTATATATTTTTATCTATATTATATATTCTTAATATATTTTTTCTTATATATTTTATATATTACTATTATATTATATATTACTATTATATATACTATAGATATAATAATTATTATATCCATTACTATTATTATATATAACCATTATATCTATTACTATTATATATTACTATATATAGTACATATATAGTAATATATATATTACTATATATATGTACTATATACAGTAATATATATATTATTATATATAACATATATAATAGTATTATATATATTATTATATATAACATACATAATTATATATAACATATAATTATATATGTTATATATTACTATATATAATATATAGTATATATATTATATATTACTATTGCTATTATATATTACTATTATGTCTATTGCTATTAGTAATTATTATGTTATTATATCTATTACTATTATATATTACTATATTATTATATCTATTACTATTAACAATTACTATATTATTATGTCTATTATTATTATATATTACTATTATAATCTTATTATTTATATCTATTATAATATAAAACATCTATTGCACTATCCTATTAAAATATTTACTGCATGAAAATATTCATCTGACTAACAGGGATGTTATAAATCTCTTATATATGGCAGTGAAAATACAGATATGAGAGATTTATGATTGCACAAAATTCAGTTTGGGTGGCTTAAATTAAAAAAAAACCCAAAATTGTTGAACAGAATTCAGCTTGGGAGGCTCAAATTAAAAAAAAATCTACTATTATTACATTATTATATTATTATATCTCCTACTATTATATATCCTGTTATCTTTATCCATTATCATATAAAATATCTATTTCATTATCATATTAAAATATTTACTGCATGAAAATATCATCTGACTAGCAGGGATGTTACAAATCTCATATATTCCAGTGAAAATACAGATATGAGAGATTTATAATGTTATGAGTGTTGAAGTTTGTCATTAATAATCTCTTAAAAAGTAAAAACACCATGAAAAAAATATTTCAAACATTGACAATAACCTAAAAATAGATTAATGTGAATATTCAGATGAATTAAGGTCTAGCTGGTAGGTTTAATGTAAATATCTTCACTCTCAGAATTCAAAAATACATTTTTATTTCCAGCAGTCATCATTAAATATTCCAAGTTATTAAAGTTGATAAACCCCTACTATTAACAACAGCTGTGCTGAAATCTTCCACTAAAAAAATCCTCAAAAACTGACAAAAATTCAGCTTTTTACTCACCCCAAGTGCCTGTCTGGTGTCATGTTATAATCACCCTGAGGGGAGAACAGAAACCCAGTGATAGTTTTTGAGCCAGTGGAGGGATTTGTAAATATTTTTGTAATATTTGTAAATATTTTTTGTATTTCCCTCTTTTTTAAATCTAGAAACATTTACAAATGTAATTCTAATATAGAGATAATATTCTAATATCTCAAATATTTAGAAATAATTTGAAATCCTGCCATACTCACAGTGTACACCACAGACTCACAGCCAACCTTGATCTGGAACATGGCAGCTCCCAGCACGTGCCCTGCATAGTAAGCTTTGATCTCCAGCTCCTCATCCACCTGCCCCAACAGCAAAACTCTGCATTAATGAGAATATTTTCAATTTAAATTAAATGTTTTGGGGATTTTTTGTCTCTTTTCACCTGCCCCAACAGCAAAACCCTGCATTAACGCCAGTATTTCCAATTTAAATTGGATTTTTTTGCCTCTTGTAACAGCCCTTTCACTTGCCCCAACAGCAAAACTCTGCATTAATGAGAATATTTTTCATTTAAATTAAATATTTCAGGCTTTTTTTGTCTCTTTTCACCTGCCCCAACAGCAAAACTCTGCATTAATGAAAATATTTTCAATTTAAATTGGATGTTTTGGGGTTTTTTTTGGCTCTTTTCACCTGTCCCAACAGCAGAACCCTGCATTAATGCAAATATTTTCCATTTAAATTGGATTTTTTTGCCTCTTGTAACAACCCTTTCACCTGCCCCAAAAGCAAAACTCTGCATTAATGATAATATTCTCAATTTAAATTGGGTATTTTGGGTTTTTTTGTCTCTTTTCACCTGCACCAACAGCAAAACCCTGCAGTAACACCAATATTTTCCATTTAAATTGGATTTTTTGGGGTTTTTTTGTCTCTTTTCACCTGCCCCAACAGCAAAACCCTGCATTAACACCAATATTTTCCACTTAAATTGGATTTTTTGTTTTGCTCCAACAGCAAAACTCTGCATTAATGCCAATATTTTCAATTTAAATTGGATGTTTTGGGGGTTTTTTTGGCTCTTTTCACCTGCTCCAACAGCAAAACCCTGCAGTAACACCAATATTTTCAATTTAAATTGGATTTTTTGGGGTGATTTTGTCTCTTTTCACCTGCCCCAACAGCAAAACCCTGCATTTATGAGAATATTTTCCATTTAAATTGGATGTTTTGGAGGTTTTTTGTTTTTTGTTTTGCCCCAACAGCAAAACCCTGCACTAATGATAATATTTTCCATTTAAATTGGATGGTTTTTTGTTTTTTGTTTTGCCCCAACAGCAAAACTCTGCATTAATGCCAATATTTTCAATTTAAATTAAATGTTTTGGGGGTTTTTTGGCTCTTTTCACCTACCCCAACAGCAAAACCCTGCATTAACACCAATATTTTCCATTTAAATTGGATGGGTTTGGGTTTTTTGGGGTTTTGTTTTGCCCCAACAACAAACCTCTGCATTAAGGCAAATATTTTCAATTTAAGTTGGGTGTTTTGGGTTTTTTTTGTCTCTTTTCACCTGCCCCAACAGCAAAACCCTGCATTAACACCAATATTTTCAATTTAAATTAAATGTTTTGGGGTTTTTTTGTCTCTTTTCACCTGTCCCAACAGCAAAACCCTGCATTAATGAGAATATTTTCCATTTAAATTGGATTTTTTGGGGTTTTTTTGTCTCTTTTCACCTGCCCCAACAGCAAACTTCTGCATTAAGCCAAATATTTTCAATTTAAATTGGGTGTTTTGGGTATTTTTTGTCTCTTCTCACCTGCCCCAACAGCAAAACCCTGCATTAACACCAATATTTTGCATTTAAATTGGATGTTTTGGGGTTTTTTTGTCTCTTCTCACCTGCCCCAACAGCAAAACCCTGCAGTAACACCAATATTTTCAATTTAAATTGGATGTTTTGGGGTTTTTTTGTCTCTTTTCACCTGCCCCAACAGCAAAACCCTGCATTAACACCAATATTTTCCACTTAAATTGGATTTTTTGTTTTGCCCCAACAGCAAAACTCTGCATTAATGCAAATATTCTCAATTTAAATTGGATGTTTTGGGGTTTTTTTTGTCTCTTTTCACCTGCTCCAACAGCAAAACCCTGCAGTAACACCAATATTTTCAATTTAAATTGGATTTTTTGGGGTGATTTTGTCTCTTTTCACCTGCCCCAACAGCAAAACCCTGCATTTATGAGAATATTTTCCATTTAAATTGGATGTTTTGGGGTTTTTTGCCCTTTCACCTGCACTGTCTGGTGGAGGTGCACAGCCACCACTTTTTTCATGCAGTCTTTGATCATCTGGGAGGTGAAGAAATTGGTTTCCCCTTTCTTGTCCACGGTGATTTTCCTGTAGTCCTCCAGCAGGATGGGGCAGATGGCCTTTGTGGGGTGGGTCATGTAGATGGGGCCATCGTAGCCAACCATCTCACTGAAATAGGGCAGGGCCCCACAGTGGTCCAGGTGGAAATGGCTGCAAAAATTAGAAAAAAATCACAATATTTGCATAGAATCCTGCCTGAGTGGCTCAAATTAAAAAAAAAACTCAAAATGATTGCACAGAATTCAGCTTGGGTGGCTCAAATTTAAAAAATACCCATAAAATTCAGCTTGAGTGGCTCAAATTAAAAAAAAAACCCTCACAATGATTGCACTAAATTCAGCTTGGGTGGCTCAAATTTTAAAAAAATCACAATATTTGCAGAGAATTCAGCTTGGGTGGCTCAAATTTAAAAACAACTCCACAATGATTGCACAAAATTCAGCTTGGGTGGCTCAAATAAAAAAAAAAATCACAATATTTGCATAGAATTCAGCTTGGGTGGCTCAAATTTAAAAACAACCCTACAATGATTGCACAAAATTCAGCTTGGGTGGCTCAAATTTAAAAAGAAACCAAAATGGTTGCACAAAATTCAGATTGAGTGGCTCAAATTTAAAAACAACCCCACAATGGTTGCACAGAATTCAGTTTGGGTGGCTCAAATTAAAAAAAAAAAAAATCACAATATTTGCATAGAATTCAGCTTGGGTGGCTCAAATTTAAAAACAACCCCACAATGGTTGCACAGAATTCAGCCTGGGGGGCTCCCAGATTTTTCAGGCTCTGCAGGATGTGGCAAAAGCAGCTCAGACCTGAGGGATGGGGTTGGGAAGGGTTTGGGATGGCAGGGACAGCCCAGGACAGAGCTGGGACAGGGCAGGGGCCTCACCTGATGATGACACAGTCCAGGAAATCAGTCAGCCGCCCGTTCTGGGTGATGTAGGAAAAGTCAGGGAAACGTCTCTGTGGGGAGAGAGGAACTCCATCAGGAATGATCCCAAAAATCCATGGAGGGAATGGCCTGGGGAACTGGGAATGCGCTGAGCCCTCTCCAACCAGCAGCAGCATCACTGATGCAAAAAAAAACATGGAAAGAAGGGCCTGGGACTCTGGGAATGTGCTGAGCCCTTTCCAGGTAACACCAGCATCATTGAGCCAAGAAAAACAACATGGAAAGAAGGGTCTGGAACTCTGGGAATGCACTAAACACCCTCCAGGGAACACCAGCATCACTGATCCAAAAACTCCATGGAGGGAAAGGCCTGAGACTCTGGGAATGTGCTGAACACTCTCCAGGCAGCACCAGCACCAGTGATCTAAAAAACCCACGGAAAGAAGGGTCTGGGACTCTGGGAATGTGCTGAGCACTCTACAGGAAACACCAGCATCATTGAGCCAAAAAAATCCAGGGAAGGAAAGGCCTGAGACTCCAGGAAAGTGCTGAGCCCTCTCCAGGTAACACCAGCACCAGTGATCCAAAAAATTCATGGAAGGAAGGGCCTGGGACTCTGGCAATGTGCTGAACACTCTCCAGGCAGCACCAGGATCATTGAGCCAAGAAAACAACCTGGAAAGAAGGGTCTGGAACTCTGGGAATGTGCTGAGCTCTCTCCAGGCAGCACCAGCATTGGTGATCCAAAAAATCCATGGAGGGAAAGGCCTGAGACTCTGGGAATGTGCTGAGCACCCTCCAGGCAGCACCAACATCACTGATCAAAAAAAAAACCATGGAAAGAAGGGCCTGGGACACTGGGAATGTGCTGAGCCCTTTCCAGGTAACACCAGCATCATTGAGCCAAGAAAAACAACATGGAAAGAAGGGTCTGGAACTCTGGGAATGCACTGAGCACCCTCCAGGTAACATCAGCATCACTTGAGCCAAAAAATCCATGGAGGGAATGGCCTGGGGAACTGGGAATGTGCTGAGCACTCCCCAGGTAACACCAGCATCACAGAGCCAAAAAATTCAGGGAAAGAAGGGTCTGGGAATGTGCTGAGCATGCTCCAGGTAACACCAGCATCACTGAGCCAAGAAAACAACCTGGAAAGAAGGGTCTGGAACTCTGGGAATGTGCTGAGCTCTCTCCAGGCAGCACCAGCATTGGTGATCCGAAAAATCCATGGAGGGAAAGGTCTGAGACTCTGGGAATGTGCTGAGCACCCTCCAGGCAGCACCAGCATCAGTGATCCAAAAAAGCCATGGAAAGAAAGGTCTGGGACTCTGGGAATGTGCTGAGCCCTCTCCAGGCAGCATCAGTGATCCAAAACATCCATGGAGGGAATGGCCTGGAACTCTGGGAATGTGCTGAGCACCCTTCAGGCAGCACCAGCATCACTGATCCAAAAAAAAAACCATGGAAAGAAGGGCCTGGGACACTGGGAATGTGCTCAGCCCTCTCCAGGCAGCATCAGTGATCCAAAAACTCCATGGAGGGAAAGGCCTGAGACTCTGGGAATGTGCTGAGCACCCTCCAGGCAGCACCAGCGATCCAAAAAACCCGTGGAAAGAAGAGTCTGGAACTCTGGGAATGTGCTGAGCACTTTCCAGGTAACACCAGCATCAGTGATCCAAGAGAAAAATCCATGGAAGGAAGGGCCTGGGACTCTGGGAATGTGCTGAGCCCTCTCCAGGCAGCACCAGCATCAGTGATCCAAAAAAGCCATGGAAAGAAGGGTCTGGGACTCTGGGAATGTGCTGAACCCTCTCCAGCAGCTTTTGTGTGCAAGGAGAGGCAGAAAGGAGGGGACAGACAGAACTGAGCCTTTCACAAATAGATCATTTTATCTTCCAGGTCAGACAGGTGCTGAACACATCCTGGCTCTGAGGCACAAAGCCCCAAAAGCTCTCCTGTCACAGCACATTTGCTGCTGGAACTCAACCCTACAAAATATTTGTGCCATGATTCCTTTCCTGCTGTGCCAGGGAACCCAAAATCAGGAATTTCCTGGAGCATCAGGATCCCACGTGGAATGAACTGCCCCAAAGCTAAGGACAGGATTCCTGCTTACACAGAGTCCAACCCCACCTGGAATGCAGCATTTGCAGCTACATTAATAATAAAATAAAAACATTTTACAAAACCCACGAGTCAAGGGAAGGAGGCTGGATGTGGCATTTCATGGAATATCGAGGGCAGGGATGTTCTGGCAGATTTCTGAAGGGGAAAGAGCAGCTCTGCCACAGCTCAGCTGACAGAGGAGCCCAGAAATGCTCCCAAAAATCCCAAAAAACGTGGGACAGGAGGAGGTGACTGCAGCTGGCCCAGGGGACACTCACATCATCGTTGTAGCCCATGTGCATCCCACAGTCCAGCATCACATTCTTGCCAGCAATGGACACCAGGATGCAGCTCCTGCCCACGTCCTGCCCGGCACCTGGACATGGAAAAACAGCAGGAAAACATCACGAAAATAACAATAAAACAACAGCAAAACAGCAGGAAAACACCAGCAAAATATGAGCAAAACAGCAGTAAAATACCAATGAAGCAGCAGTAAAATACCAATGAAGCAGCAGTAAAATATGAGCAAAACACCAATAAAACACTGGCAAAATACGAGTAAAAACCAGCAAAACACCAAGAAAATACCAATGAAACAGCAGCAAAACACCAGCAAAACAACAATAAAAAAACCAGTAAAACATCAGAAAAATACCAGTAAAAATAACAATAAAACAACAGCAAAATATCAATAATACACCCGCAAAACACCAATAAAAAACCCAGTAAAATACCAATGAAACACCAGTAAAACAGCAGCAAAAATACCAGTAAAACAGCAGCAAAAAACCAATAACACACCAGCAAAACACCAAAAAAACCCAGCAAAACACCAATAAACCACCAGCAAAATACCACCAAAACACCAATAAAGTACCAGGAAAACACCAGTAAAACACCAGCAAAACACGAGTAAAATACCGATAACTCACCAGCAAAACACCAATTAAAAAACCAGTAAAATACCAGCAAAACACCAATAAAGCACAAGCAAAATACCAATGAAACATCAGCAAAACACCAACAAAATACCAATAAAATCACCAGTAGAACACCAGCCAAAACACCAATAAAGCACCAGTAAAACACCAGTAACACACCAGCAAAACACCTCTGGGAAAAGCTGCAACTCTTTCAAAATAAAGGCAGGTAAAGTCTGCACAAACTTCCTGCAATTGCAGTTTCAGGGAAGAGAAAAGAATCCTTTTTCTGGCAAGGATCAGAGCTCAGTTTCCAGCTGCTCTGCCCTCCTTAAGCTTCATTAAATTAAACCCACAGCAAGCCTGATAATTATCTGTGGGGATAAAGCATTTCTGCTCATCCTCTGCCCTCTAGCTGCAGAACCCAGGAAAATAAAGATTAAACACGGAAAAACGAGAAATATTTTCTTCCTGTGGCTCTTGGGCACTGTAGGTGAATTTATGCTCTACCACAGAGCATTTATTAGAATGAATTCATTAATCCTGATTAATTAATCCAAATAGTTATAACTCACTGGAAAAAAACCAAGAGAGATGCTGACAGGAATCATCATCTCCAGCATATTGCTCCAGGAATCATTGCTCCAGCAATATCACCCGAAATTCCAAATCCCACAGGTTTTCAGTTGTATTTCAAGACAATTTTAGGCTGGGCTTACCCAAGGGAGTGACTTTGATCTCGGGCATTTTTACCCCACTCCACGTCTCAAATCCGCACAGAAAATTACTCCAGCAGCAGATCCGTGAGGGACACAAAAAGAGAGGATTTCGCTGTTTTTACAGGCGCCATTCCAATTGTTTTCCAGGATCTGTCCGAAGACTCGAGCAGAGGCCAAACTTTTTCCTGAGGCGAGACAGAAAACACGGCTGAGGTGATAAACAACAACCTGTGGGAAACCGGCTCTGTTTGGCTTCGATATCCACCACCACTGCTGAGAGCCGGGAGAACGCATGTAGAAACACACTAAAAGAGACAAAAAAGGAACAAATCACAAAGAAAATCGCATAAAAACGTCTAAAACGTTGCAAACTCACCAGGGCCCGCCCGCAGCCCCTCACAGCTCCCGGCGACTCCTCTGCGCCTGCGCGGCTCCGCCGGGCCCCGCCCCTCGCGCACCCCGCGCGGATTGGCCGAGCCGCCGTGACGCTCGCAAAGCGGATTGGTCCGCGGGGAGAGGCGGGTGACGGACGCGGCGCTGATTGGCCGAGCCGGCGGTGCGCAAGGAGGAGCAGGAGGCGGCGCCGCGGAGCGATGGCGGCGGCGGCCGCGGGCGCGTTCAGCCTGAGGGAGGTTCTGGACGCTTTCCGCCGGTGCGTGACGGAGCAGCGGGAGGTGCTGCTGGAGCCTTACCTGAGCGGCTGGCGGGGGCTCATCCGGTGAGTGCCCGGCTGCTTCCCTGCTTCTGTGGGCCGAAGGATGCAGTGACAGCACAGGGGGTGATGGCCTCACACTGACAGGAAAGAATCCCGGTCACTTTCTGAGGAAGATCCTCCACAGCACAGCTTTGGCCCACATCAGAGAATATTTCCCTGTAATATTTGTAGCAGTTTAGGGCAATTTCCTCAGTTTAACCCATTTAAAGGAGCTGTGGCCCTTTCCAGCACTGCAGCTGACAGGAAAGATGGAAAAAAAATATTTACAAGAGCCTGGCTGGGTAGGACAAGGAGGAATCATTCACACTGACAGAGAGGGGAATTTAGGTTGGATTTGGGGGCGGAATTCTTCCCTGGGAGCGTGGGGAGGGGCTGGGATGGATTTTCCAGATTTGCTGTGGCTGCTCCATCCCTGGCGGTGTCCCAGGCCAGGCTGGAGCACCCTGGGGCCAGCGGGAGGTGTCCCTGCCCATGGCAGGGGTGGCACTGGGTGGGACTGAAGGTCCCGTTCAACACCGGCCGTTCTGTGGTTTTGGCACTGAATTCCTGGGAGCTTTGCAAGGCTTCACCCTCCAAGGTTAAAGTTTTAAATGCAGAATGGCCGGGGAGGTGCAGTCCCTGCTCTGGGCTGGGATCTCAGCAGGTTCCAGCAGGATTTCCCCTCCTGGCCCAGCCGGTCCCTGGGAATGTCCTGCCCAGCCCTGGGGCAGCTTTCCCGGGATCGGGGGATGTGCAGCACTCCTGAGGGCAGCCCTGGGGCTCAGGGCTTCGATTTGGGGTTCTCCTTTTACCCCTGAGGAGTTTTTGGTTCTCCTTTCACCCCTGAGCTGGTTTTGGGGTTGACTTTTCATCCCTGAAGTAGTTTTGGGTTCTCTTTTCACCCCTCGGGTGGTTTTGGGGTTGCCTTTTTACCCCTCATGTGTGTTTTGGGGTTCTGCTTTCACCCCTGAGGTGGTTTTGGGGTTGTTTTCCCCCTCAGGTGTTTTTTGGGCTGTCTTCTCATACCTGAGCTGGTTTTTGAGGTTCTCCTTTCACCCCTCAGGTAGTTTTGGATTCTCTTTTCACCCCTGAGATGGTTTTCGGGTTCCTCTTCACCCCTCAGGTGGTTTTTGGGGTTCTCGTTTCAACCCTGAGGTAGTTTTTGGTTCTCTTTTCACCCCTCAGGTGGCTTTGGGGTTCTCTTTTCACCCCTCAGGTGGCTTTGGGGTTCTCTTCCCTCCTGAGGTGGTTTTTGGGTTCCTCTTCATTCCTCAGGTGGGTTTTGAGGTTCTCCTTTCATCCCTCAGGTAGTTTTGGGTTCTCTTTTCACACCTGAGGTGTTTTTTATGTTCTCTTTTCACCCCTCAGATGTTTTTTGGGGTTCTTTCTTCACCCTTGGAGTGGTTTTTGGGGTTCTCTTCCTCCCTCAGGTGTTTTTGGGGTTCCTCTTCACCCTCAGATATCATTGGGGTTCTCTTTCCCCCTCAGGCGTTTTTGAGGTTCCTCTTCACCCCTCAGGTTATTTTTGAGGTTCTCTCTTCACCCCTCAGGTGGCTTTGGGGTTCTCTTCCCCCCCCCCCCCATTCTGGTTTTGGGATTCTCTTTTCACCCCTCAGGTGTTTTTTAGGTTCCTCTTCCCCCTGCAGGTGTTTTTTTGAGGTTCCTCTTCACCCTCAGGTGCCATTGGGGTTCTCTTCACCCCTCAGGTTATTTTTGAGGTTCTCTCTTCACCCCTCAGGTGTCATTGGGGTTCTCTTCCCCCCTCAGGTGGTTTTGAGGTTCTCTCTTCACCCCTCAGGTATTTTTTAGGTTCCTCTTCACCCCTCAGGTGTCACTGGGGTTCTCTTTCCCCCTCAGGTGTTTTTTAGATTCCTCTTCACCCCTCAGGTGGCTTTGGGGTTCTCTTCCCCCCCCCATTCTGGTTTTGGGATTCTCTTTTCACCCCTCAGGTGTTTTTTTGAGGTTCCTCTTCACCCTGCAGGTGTTTTTTTGAGGTTCCTCTTCACCCCTCAGATGTTTTTTGGGGTTCTTTCTTCACCCTTGGAGTGGTTTTTGGGGTTCTCTTCCTCCCTCAGGTGTCATTGGGGTTCTCTTTCCCCCCTCAGGTGTTTTTTAGGTTCCTCTTCACCCCTCAGGTATTTTTTAGGTTCCTCTTCACCCTCAGATGTCATTGGGGTTCTCTTTCCCCCTCAGGTGTTTTTTAGGTTCCTCTTCACCCCTCAGGTTATTTTTGAGGTTCTCTCTTCACCCCTCAGGTGTTTATTAGGTTCCTCTTTCCCCCTCAGGTGTTTTTTAGGTTCCTCTTCACCCTCAGGTGTCATTGGGGTTCTCTTTCCCCCTCAGGTGTTTTTTAGGTTCCTCTTCACCCTCAGGTTATTTTTGAGGTTCTCTCTTCACCCCTCAGGTGTCATTGGGGTTCTCTTCACCCCTCAGGTGTCATTGGGGTTCTCTTCCCCCCTCAGATATTTTCTGGGTTCCTCTCCCCTCATCTCCATTTTAGGCTCTCCAACCCCTGACCCCTCTCCCCCCTTTCTCCCCCAGCTTCCTCCAGAGCTTGGGCGCCGTCTTCTCCTTCATCACCAAAGACGCCGTGGCCAAGGTGACTCTGCTGGAAGGGCACTGCCAACAGCAACATTTTGTGTCCCTTCAATCCATGGTGGAGCGGGAGCTGGCGGCGGGGCCGGCGGCGCTGCGGGCCCGGCCGGACTCCGGCTGCCGCACGGTGCTGCGGCTGCACCGCGCCCTGCGCTGGCTGCAGCTCTTCCTGGAGGGGCTGCGCTCCGGGGACCCGCGCACCTCGGTGCTCTGCACCGATGCATACAATGCATCGCTGGCTCCTCACCACCCTTGGGTGATCCGCAAAGCCGCCACGTTGGCTTTTTGCGCTTTGCCTTCCCGGGAGGCCTTCCTGGAGATCATGAACGTGGGCCCGGCCGAGGAGGCGGTGGCGATGCTGGGGGAGGCGATCCCGTACATCGGGGATGTGTACGGCATCACCCAGGAGCTCTTCGAGAGGCACCGGCTGCTCGACCTGCCCTGAGCGAGAGGAAAATTGGATTTTGGGGGGTGAAAATGGTGGTTTTGGACTGAAAAATCGCATTTTGGGGGTGAAAAATGGTGGTGTTGGACTGAAAAATGGCATTTTGGGGGTGGAAAATGGTGGTACTGGACTGAAAAATCGCATTTTGGGGGTGGAAAATGGTGGTTTTGGACTGAAAAATCGCATTTTGGGAGGTGAAAATGGCATTTTTCAGGGTGAAAATGGTGGGTTTGGGGTGAAAATGGCATTTTTCAGGGTGAAAATGGTGGTTTTGGGGTGAAAATGGTATTTTTGGACTGAAAAATCGCATTTTGGGGGTTGGAAAATGGCATTTTCACCAGTGAAAATGGCATTTTTGGGCTGAAAAAACAGCAGTTGCAGGGTGAAAATGGCATTTTTTGAATGAAAAAATGGCATTTTTCAGGGTTGAAAATGCCATTTTGGGAGGTGAAAAATGACATTTTTCAGGGTGGAAATGGCATTCTTGGACTGAAAAATCGCATTTTGGGGGGGTGAAAATGGCATTTTTGGGGTGAAAATGGCATTTTTGGGATGAAAAATGGCATTTTCAGCAGTGAAAATCGCATTTTTTGGTTTGAAAATGGCATTTTTGGGATGAAAAATCGCATTTGGGGGGCTGAAAAATTGCATTTTTTGAGTTGAAAATGGCGTTTTCAGCATGAAAAAAGGCATTTTTGGGATGAAAAAATCACATTTTCAGGGGTGAAAATCGCATTTTTTGGTTTGAAAATGGCATTTTTGGGATGAAAAATCACATTTTCAGGGGTGAAAATCGCATTTTTGGTTTGAAAATGGCATTTTTGGGATGAAAAATCACATTTTCAGCTCAAAAATCGCCTTTTGGCAAAAGCACAACCCCTCCCCACCCCAGTCCCCAGCACCATCCACTTTTCCTTTCCAGCCTGGAGCTGAGTTGGCCAAATAATTCACTTTATAAACGTGGACCAGTTCTTTATATATATTTTTTTTTTAATATCTGTTAGTCTGTGTGTAGAACTCTATGGTTAGGAAAAAAAAAAATCCACATTTGGACGAGCTGCTAAGGGAATTTTTGTTTGTTTATTTTGGTTATGGTGAGGTTTATTTTTCATTTTTTGGGGTTTTTTTGTTGTTGTTGTCAGAAAAAGTTTTTATTTTCAAGCCAAACTTCAGCAGCTTCTGTGCATTTCCAGCCTGGTGTGACAGCACAAATTTGAGTTTTTTTACATCTCAGTTGGCCACTTTGAAAAGAAAAAAAACAACAAAAAAAAAACCCACCTGGAGAATTTTATTAAAATTAAATTAAATAAATTAAAATTTATTTCAAGGAAGTTGTTTCCTGCCACAACCACCTCACCCAGGAGCTGAAGGATGTCATTAAATTGGGAATATTCCAGCAGCATTTTCACTTTTCTGCCACATCCCAGCCCTTTGAATCCATTTTTTGCACTTGGGATGTGCAGGTTTTAATTTAATTTAATTTAATTTAATTAATTTAATTGTGCTGCACAATCCCCTCTGGCCAGCCCAGCTTGGAGCTGTTTGAGTTGTGTTTTTATATATTTGATTTATTTTATTTTAATGAATGTATTAAATACCTAAAAAAAGGATTTTTCTACCTTTTTTTGGGGAGAAAAATCCACATTTGTACTGTAAAATCACTGCTTGGTGAGGCTGCTGCCTTCTCCTGCAAAGCAAGAAGAACCAAAGGATGTCAGGTGGGATTTCCTGATTTTTTGGGAAAGCTGGAAAAAACATTTCAGGGTTAATCCAGGACTTGTGGGGGATAAAATCCCACAGGTTCTGACAAGGCTGATTGTCTTTTTGGGCTTCATGTAACACTGAAAAAAAAAATATTCAGGAAATGAATATTTTTCTCTTAGCTCATGGAGAGTGGTCAAAGTGCAAATTAAATTATGTGAACAACGTGGTTGTGAGAGTTTCCTTTGTGGGGTCACACTGGTGGAAGGGACAGGATTTACACCTACACAGGTTGTTTTTACCTAAAAAATCTGATTTATTTCCCTAAAAAATCTGTTTTATTTCCCTAAAAAAATCTGTTTTATTTCCCTAAAAAAATCTGTTTTATTTCCCTAAAAAAATCTGTTTTATTTCCCTAAAAAATCTGTTTTATTTCCCTAAAAAAATCTGTTTTATTTCCCAAAAAAATCAGTTTTATTTCCCTAAAAAAATCTGGCTTTTTTCCCTAAAAAAATCTGGCTTTTTTCCCTAAAAAAATCTGATTTATTTCCCGGGAGATCAGGCCAGCTGATATTTCAGGAACTGAAATGCATTTAAACTAAAATAATGTGTTGAAAAAAACAGGTTTAGATCTCTCAAACCCCATTTTTTTCCCTAAAAAATCTGATTTATTTCCCTAAAAAAATCTGATTTATTTCCCTGGAGATCAGGCCAGCTGATATTTCACCTCTACAGGGAATAAAATGCCTTTAAACTAAAATAATGTGTTGAAAAAACCACAAAAAATGGGTTTAGACCTCTTAAATCCCATTTTTTTCCTTATAAAAATCTGATTTATTTCCCTTAAGATCAGGCCAGCTGATATTTCAGGAACTGAAATGCCTTTAAATAAAATAATGTGTAAAAAAACCCACAAAAAATGGGTTTAGACCTCTTAAATCCCATTTTTTTCCCTAAAAAATCTGATTTATTTCCCTAAAAAAATCTGATTTATTTCCCTGGAGATCAGGCCAGCTGATATTTCACCTCTACAGGGAATAAAATGCCTTTAAACTAAAATAATGTGTTGAAAAAAATGGGTTTAGATCTCTCAAACCCCATTTTTTCCCTAAAAAAATCTGATTTATTTCCCTGTAGATCAGACCAGCTGATATTTCAGGAACTGAAATGCCTTTAAACTAAAATAATGTATTAAAAAAACCACAAAAAATGGGTTTAGATCTCTCAAACCCCATTTTTTCCCTAAAAAATCTGTTTTATTTCCCTAAAAAATCTGTTTTATTTCCCTTAAGATCAGGCCAGTTCATATTTCACCTCTGCAGGGACTGAAATGCCTTTAAACTAAAATAATGTGTAAAAAAACCCACAAAAAATGGGTTTAGACCTCTTAAATCCCATTTTTTCCCTAAAAAATCTGATCTATTTCCCTAAAAATATCTGTTTTATTTCCCTTAAGATCAGGCCAGCTGATATTTCACCTCTGCAGGGAATAAAATGCATTTAAACTAAAATAATGTGTTGGAGAAAAAACCCAAAAAATGGGTTTAGATCTCTCAAACCCCATTTATTTCCCTAAAAAAATCTGTTTTATTTCCCTAAAAAAATCTGTTTTATTTCCCTAAAAAAATCTGTTTTATTTCCCTAAAAAAAATTGTTTTATTTCCCTTGAGATCAGGCCAGTTCATATTTCACCTCTACAGGGAATAAAATGCCTTTAAACTAAAATAATGTGTAAAAAAACCTATGAAAAATGGGTTTAGATCTCTCAAAATCCCATTTTTTCCCTAAAAAATCTGATTTATTTCCCTAAAAAAATCTGATTTATTTCCCTGGAGATCAGGCCAGCTGATATTTCACCTCTGCAGGGAATAAAATGCATTTAAACTAAAATAATGTGTTGAGAAAAAGCACAAAAAATGGGTTTAGATCTCTCAAACCCCATTTTTTCCCTAAAAAAATCTGTTTTATTTCCCTAAAAAATCTGTTTTATTTCCCTAAAAAATCTGTTTTATTTCCCTAAAAAAATCTGATTTATTTCCCTAAAAAAATCTGATTTATTTCCCTTGAGATCAGGCCAGCTGATATTTCAGGAACTGAAATGCCTTTAAACTAAAATAATGTGTTGAAAAAACCACAAAAAAAATGGGTTTAGATCTCTCAAAATCCATTTTTTTCCCTAAAAAATCTGTTTTATTTCCCTAAAAAAATGTGTTTTATTTCCCTTAGGATCAGGCCAGCTGATATTTCACCTGTACAGAAAATAAAATGCCTTTAAACTAAAATAATGTGTAAAAAAACCCACAAAAAATGGGTTTAGATCTCTCAAACTCCATTTTTTCCCTAAAAAAAATCTGTTTTATTTCCCTAGAAAAATCTGTTTTATTTCCCTTGAGATCAGGCCAGTTCATATTTCACTTCTACAGGGATTGAAATGCCTTTAAACTAAAATAATGTGTTAAAAAACCACAAAAAATGGGTTTAGATCTCTCAAATCCCATTTTTTCCTTAAAAAATCTGATTTATTTCCCTAAAAAAATCTGTTTTATTTCCCTAAAAAAATCTGATTTATTTCCCTTAAGATCAGGCCAGCTGATATTTCACCTCTACAGGGAATAAAATACCTTTAAACTAAAATAATTTTTTTGGAAAAAACACAAAAAATGGGTTTAGGTCTTGTCACATTCATTCTAAATATTCTTCTTAGGGAATAAATATTAATATTGAAAAGGAATTTGCCCAAAATTCAGAATTGTGTTTAGATTTTATTTTTTAAGTAAAAGTTTTATAGTTAAAGTTTAAATAGTCCAGTAAAGGGAAAGAATTCTTAAAAAAATAAAAATTAAATCAGCCAGTAAAAACTTCCTAAAAAAATCAATTTTTTGATTCCTAAAAAAAATCAATTTTTTGATTCCTAAAAATCAATTTTTTGATTCCTAAAAATCGATTTTTTATTCTTAATCAATTTTTTGATTCTTAAAAATCAATTTTTTGATTCTTAAAAATCAAATTTTTGATTCCTAAAAAATCAAATTTTTAATTCTTAAAAAATCAAATTTTGATTCTTAAAAAACCAATTTTTTGATTCTTAAAAAATCAATTTTTGATTCCTAAAAATCAATTTTTTGATTCCTAAAAATCAATTTTTTGATTCTTAGAAAATCAATTTTTTGATTCCTAAAAAAAATCAATTAAATATCAATTTAAGCTCACCAAAATTAATTAACTCACAAGATTAATTAAATTATGACCCTGGAATGGCCTCTCCAGTCAAATTCCTGCCCTGCCCCGAGGAAGATTTGATTATTTCCATGGTGAGGTGACCTCGAATTTAAAAAATAAATCAAGAAAAATTAAAAAATAAATCAATAAATCTGAATTGTGTGAGAATTACCAGAATCTGAGTGAGGCTCTGGAGTTTTTATCACTTCTCCCAAAGAAATCCAAATTTCCACGGCTTTGATAATAAATTTGTGAATTCTGAGCAAAATTTGCTCCCTGAAATAAAGGAAATCAGCAGCCAGGTGCCCTCATTTTATTACCCACTAAAATTAATTTAATGGATTTTTTTATTCCCCATTAAAATTAATTTAATTGATTTGGTTATTGCTCATTAAAATTAATTTAATGGATTTGGTTATTGCCCATTAAAATTAATTTAATTGATTTGGTTATTCCCCATTAAAATTAATTTCATGGATTTTTTTATTGCCCACTAAAATTAATTTCATGGATTTTTTATTCCCCATTAAAATTAATTTCATGGATTTGGTTATTGCCCATTAATTTAATTGATTTGGTTATTTCCCACTAAAATTAATTTAATTGATTTGGTTATTGCCCATTAAAATTAATTTAATTGATTTGGTTATTCCCCACTAAAATTAATTTAATGGATTTTTTTATTGCCCATTAAAATTAATTTCATGGATTTTTTTATTGCCCATTAAAATTAATTTCATGGATTTTTTTATTGCCCATTAAAATTAATTTAATGGATTTGGTTATTCCCCACTAAAATTAATTTCATGGATTTGGTTATTGCCCATTAAAATGAATTTCATGGATTTGGTTATTGCCCACTAAAATTAATTTCATGGATTTTTTTATTGCCCATTAATTTCATGGATTTTTTTATTCCCCATTAAAATGAATTTCATGGATTTGGTTATTGCCCATTAAAATGAATTTCATGGATTTGGTTATTGCCCATTAAAATGAATTTCATGGATTTGGTTATTGCCCATTAAAATTAATTTCATGGATTTGGTTATTCCCCATTAAAATGAATTTCATGGATTTGGTTATTGCCCATTAAAATGAATTTCATAGATTTGGTTAAACAAATTCCTCCCTGTGACTGAAATCCCTCCGAGCTTTATTTAAAGAGACTTCCCAGGAAAAGCTGTGCCTGGATTCCCTGCTGCTCCTCCTTTTCCCAGGTTTTTTCCCCTAAAATGAAGATCCCAGGACTCTGGCTGTGCCTGAATTCCCTGCTGCTCTTCCCAGGTTTTTTCCCCAAAATGAAGATCCCAGGGCTTTGGCTGTTCCTGAATTCCCTGTTCCTCTTCCTTTTCCCAGATTTTTCCCCCAAGCTGCAGCTCCCTGGGCTTTTGCTGTCCCTGAATTCCCTGCTTTTCCTCCTTTTCCCAATTTTTTCTCCCAAAATGAAGACCCCAGGACTCTGGCTGTGCCTGAATTCCCTGCTGCTCTTCCTTTTCCCAAATTTTTCCCCCAAACTGCAGCTCCCTGTGTTTTTGCTGTCCCTGAATTCTCTGCTCCTGTTCCTCTTCCCAAACTTTTCCCCCAAGCTGCAGCTCCTGGTGCTTTTGCTGTGCCTGAATTCCCTGCTTCTCTTCCCAAATTTTTCCCTCAAAAAGCAGCTCCCAGGACTCTGGCTGTGCCTGAATTCCCTGTTCCTTTTCCCAAATTTTTCCCTCAAAAAGCAGCTCCCGGTGCTGCTGCTGTGCCTGAATTCCCTGCTCCTCTTCCTTTTCCCAAAATTTTTCCCCAAACTGCAGCTCCCTGTGCTTTTGCTGTCCCTGAATTCCCTGTTCCTCCTCCTTTTCCCAGATTTTTCTCCCAAAATGAACATCCCTGGGCTTTGGCTGTCCCTGAATTCCCTGTTGCCCTTCCCAAATTTTTCCAAGCTGCAGCTCCCGGTGCTGCTGCTGTGCCTGAATTCCCTGCTCCTCTTCCCAAATTTTTCCCTCAAAAAGCAGCTCCGAAGACTCTGGCTGTCCCTGAATTCCCTGCTCCTTTTCCCAAATCTTTCCAAGCTGCAGCTCCCGGTGCTGCTGCCCTTCCCAAATTTCCCCAGGCTGCAGCTCCCGGTGCTGCTGCTGTCCCTGAATTCCCTTCTCCTCTTCCCAAATTTTCCCAAGCTGCAGCTCCCGGTGCTGTTGCTGTCCCTGAATTCCCTTCTCCTCTTCCCAAATTTTTCCCTCAAAAAGCAGCTCCCCGTGCTGCTGCTGTCCCTGAATTCCCTGCTCCTGTTCCTTTTCCCAAATTTTCCCAAGCTGCAGCTCCCGGTGCTGCTGCTGTCCCTGAATTCCCTTCTCCTCTTCCCAAATTTTTCCTCCAAGCTGCAGCTCCCCGTGCTTCTGCTGTCCCTAAATTCCCTGCTCCTCCTCCTTTTCCCAGATTTTTCCCCCAGGCTGCAGCTCCCTGCGCTTTTGCTGTGCCTCAATTCCCTGCTCCTCTTCCCAAATTTTTCCCTCAAAAAGCAGCTCCCGGTGCTTTTGTTGTGCCTGAATTCCCTACTGCCCTTCCCAAATTTTTCCCCCAAGCTGCAGCTCCCGGTGCTGCTGCTGTCCCTGAATTCCCTGCTCCTGCTCCTTTTCCCAAATTTTTCCAAGCTGCAGCTCCCGGTGCTGCTGCTGTCCCTGAATTCCCTGCTCCTCTTCCCAAATTTTTCCCCCAAGCTGCAGCTCCCTGTGCTTTTGCTGTCCCTGAATTCCCTGCTCCTGCTCCTTTTCCCAAATTTTCCCAAGCTGCAGCTCCCAGGGCTTCTGCTGTCCCTGAATTCCCTGCTCCTGCTCCTTTTCCCAAATCTTTCCAAGCTGCAGCTCCCGGTGCTGCTGCTGTCCCTGAATTCCCTGTTCCTTTTCCCAAATCTTTCCAAGCTGCAGCTCCCCATGCTTTTGCTGTCCCTGAATTCCCTGCTCCTGCTCCTTTTCCCAAATTTCCCCAGGCTGCAGCTCCCGGTGCTGCTGCTGGCCCTGGGCTGTGGCTGTGCAGCCTCCCCCAGCCCCTCGTGTCTCTCGGCGCAGTTCCAGAGGCCGGGGGATTTCATCCTGGGGGGGCTGTTCCCCTTTGGGAAGGACACGGTGAACCTGACAGCTCGGTCCGAGCCCACCCTGCTGCTCTGTGAGAGGTAAGAGCAGGGGAAGGGAAAATGAGAGGTAAGAGCAGGGGAAAGAGAAAAAAAGGAAAATGAGAAGAGAAAAAAAAGGAAAATGAGAGGTAAGAGCAGGGGAAAGAGAAAAAAAGGAAAATGAGAGGTAAGAGCAGGGGAAAGAGAAAAAAAGGAAAATGAGAGGTAAGAGCAGGGGAAAGAGGAAAAAAAGGGGAAATGAGAGGTAAGAGCAGGGGAAAGGGGAAAAAAATGAGAGGTAAGAGCAGGGAAAAAAGGGAAAATGAGAGGTAAGAGAAAAAAAAGGGAAAATGAGAGGTAAGAGAAAAAAAGGGGAAATGAGAAGTAAGAGCAGGGGAAGGGAAAAAAAATAAGAGGTAAGAGCAGGGGAAAAAGGAAAAATGAGAGGTAAGAGCAGGGGAAGGGAAAAAATGAGAGGTAAGAGAAAAAAAAGGGAAAATGAGAGGTAAGAGCAGGGGAAAAAGGAAAAAAAAGGGGAAATGAGAGGTAGGAGCAGGGAAAAGAAAAAAAAAGGGAAAATGAGAGGTAAGAGCAGGGGAAAGAGGGAAAAAAAGGGGAAAATGAGAGGTAAGAGCAGGGGAGAGAAAATAAAAGGGAAAATGAGAGGAAAGAGCAGGGGAAAAAAAAGGGAAAATGAGAGGTAAGAGCAGGGGAAAGGAAAAAAAATGAGAGGTAAGAGCAGGGGAAAGAGAAATAAAAAGGGAAAATGAGAGGGAAGAGCAGGGGAAAGGAAAAAAAGGGAAAATGAGAGGTAAGAGCAGGGGAAAGAGAAAAAAGACAGGAAAATGAAGTGATTCTGCTGGAGGACAGAGCAGAGTTTGAGGGGTGAGGCATCAATTGGTCCCAAAATGGAAATGGTTTTGTGTTTTCTGTCAAATTTTAACCCAGTTTTGAGGAAAGCTTTTAGCAGCTTTTGGTTTCTTTAGGGCTTGAATCAACCACTTAAATTGCAATTTAAAATAATTAAAATAATTAAATTTTGGTTCCACACACGGATGGGTGACGCTGTTTTTCACCACAATGCCACGGATTCTGATGATTCAGAAAGATATAAATTATTATTTAGGGATTTGCCTCCCTTTTATACTATTTTAGACCAATTTGATTGGTGAAACAAAGGAAAAACTCTTCAAGCACATTGGTCAAACCAGAGGGATATCAAGAGGAAACCCCTCCTGTGAGAAAAATGAATAATTTTTAGTCACAAAAACATTTCCTTTGCTTACAGAAAATTGTCTGGGAAGAGAATTTTAGAAACCAAAACATCTGAGGTGTGAAATCAGGGCTATGGATGGGGAGATCACTTTGGGATGGGAGGAAAAAGGACACTCAGGCACAGGAACCAGGTGTGAATGTCACAAAGGTGACAAAGGCAGCACTGCCAGGTGTGAGTGACACAAAGGTGACAAGGGGCAGCACTGCCAGGTGTGAGTGACAAAAAGGTGACAAAGGCCAGCACTGCCAGGTGTGAATGTCACAAAGGTGACAAGGGCAGCACTGCCAGGTGTGAATGACAAAAAGGTGACAAAGGCCAGCACTGCCAGGCCATGAGTGACAAAAAGGTGACAAGGGCAGCACTGCCAGGTGTGAGTGACAAAAAGGTGACAAGGGCAGCACTGCCAGGTGTGAGTGACACAAAGGTGACAAGGGCAGCACTGCCAGGTGTGAGTGACAAAAAGGTGACAAGGGCAGCACTGCCAGGTGTGAATGTCTAAAAGGTGACAAGGGCAGCACTGCCAGGTGTGAGTGACAAAATAAAGGTGACAAGGGGCAACACTGCCAGGTGTGAGTGACAAAAAGGTGACAAGGGCAGCACTGCCAGGTGTGAATGTCACAAAGGTGACAAGGCCAGCACTGCCATGCCATGAACCTCAAAAAAGAAGGTGACAAGGGCCAGCACTGCCAGGTGTGAATGGAAATAAAAGGTGACAAGGGCCAGCACTGCCAGGCCAGGGATGTCACAAAGGTGACAAGAGCCAGCACTGCCAGGTGTGAGTGACAAAAAGGTGACAAGGGCAGCACTGCCAGGCCAGGGATGTCACAAAGGTGACAAGGGGCAGCACTGCCAGGTGTGAATGTCACAAAGGTGACAAGGGGCAGCACTGCCAGGCCAGGTCACTCCTGTCCCCTCTGCCCTCAGGCTGTTCACGGATGGGCTGATCTGGGCTCTTGGAATGAGGTTTGCCATCGAGCAGATCAACAATTCCAGCTCCCTGCTGCCGGGAATCACGCTGGGCTATGACATGTACGACACCTGCTTCGAGCCCCTGGTGGCCCTGCAGCCCAGCCTGCTCTTCCTGACCCGCAACGGCACCACGGGCATCGGGGTCCTCTGCAACTACACCGAGTACCAGCCCCGCGTCACCGCCGTCATCGGGCCCCACAAATCCGACCTCTGCCTGGTCACAGCCAAGCTCTTCAGCTCCTTCCTGATCCCACAGGTAAAAACCTCTCTGGAGAAGCAGGAATCCTCCTCACTTTTAGGTTCAGGAAACAAAACAACCTCTAGAACTGATATTTGATATGAATATCAACTATCAATTTGATATTTATGCATCCCTCTGGTCACAGCCAAGCTCTTCAGCTCCTTCCTGATCCCACAGGTAAAAACCTCTCTGGAGCAACAGGAATCCTCACTTTTAGGTTGAGGAAATGAAACAAACTCCAGAATTGATATTTGAGATGAATATCGAGTATCAATTTGGTATTTGATATGAATATCCAATATCAATTTGGTATTTGTGCATCCCAGCACTCTGGCCACAGCCAAGCTCTTCAGCTCCTTCCTGATCCCACAGGTAAAAACCTCACTGGAGCAACAGGAATCCTCCTCACTTTTAGATACAGGAAATAAAACATCCTCCAGAACTGATATTTGATATGAATATTGAATATCAGTTTGGTATTTGTGCATCCCTCTGGTCACAGCCAAGCTCTTCAGCTCCTTCCTGATCCCACAGGTAAAAACATCTCTGGAGAAACAGGAATCCTCACTTTTAGGTTGAGGAAATAAAACAAACTCCAGAATTGATATTTGAGATGAATATCGAGTATCAATTTGGTATTTGATATGAATATCGAATATCAATTTGGTATTTGTGTATCCCAGAACTCTGGTCACAGCCAAGCTCTTCAGCTCCTTCCTGATCCCACAGGTAAAACCACTCTGGAGAAGCAGGAATCCTCCTCCCTTTTAGGTTCAGGAAATGAAACATCCTCCAGAACTCATATTTGATATGAGTTTCATATTTGAATATCAAATATCAGTTTGATATTTGTGCATCCCAGCACTCTGGTCACAGCCAAGCTCTTCAGCTCTTTCCAGATCCCACATGTAAAAACCTCTCTGGAGAAGAAGGCATTCTCCCTTTTAGGTTCAGGAAATGAAACAACCTCCAGAACCCATATTTGATATGAATATCAAGTATCAGTTTGATATTTGTGCATCCCAGCACTCTGGTCACAGCCAAGCTCTTCAGCTCTTTCCTAATCCCACAGGTAAAAACCACTCTGGAGAAGCAGGAATCCTCCTCCCTTTTATGTTCAGGAAATGAAACATCCTCCAGAATTGATATTTGATATCGAATATTGAATATCAGTTTGGTATTTGTGCATCCCTCTGGTCACAGCCAAGCTCTTCACCCTGTGCTAGACAAGAACACGTACCGTGTACGTGTAGCTACAGTACCCTGTAGCTGATACTGATGCCTGAATAAAGCTCCTGGTGCATCTCCCGGCAGTGAAAACCGTTTGTGAAAATCACCAACCCATTCCCTTCCCCTGTGCTCCACCTGCAGGTGAGTTACGGTGCCAGCAGCGAGACCCTGAGCAACACGGAGCTCTACCCGTCCTTCTACCGCACCGTGCCCAGCGACAAGAACCTGGTGGAGGCCGTGGTGCTGCTGCTCCACCAGTTCGGCTGGAACTGGGTGGCCACGGTGGGCAGCGACGATGAGTACGGCCGGGGCGCCCAGGCTCTGTTCCTGAGCATGGCTGGCACCGACAACATCTGCATCGCCTTCGAGGGGCTCATCCCCACCGACCTGGCCGAGCCCAGCGCCAGGAAGCAGCTGGAGGACACGGTCAGGATGATTAACAGCACCAAAGTCAACGTGGTGGTGCTGTTTGCCTACAGCACGCCAGCCCAAGCCCTGCTGGAGCACAGCATCAGGATGGGGCTGGGTAAGAAGGTCTGGGTGGGCACCGAGGCCTGGATGCTGTCGGACATCGCCGCCTCCACCCCCAACATCCAGAGCGTTGGGACGGTGCTGGGCTTTGTCATGAGGACAGGGACTGTCCCTGGCTTCCAGGAGTACGTGGCCGAGCTCTTCAGCTCCGTGGAGCAGGAGGAATTCTGCCGGCGCTCCAGGGAGCTCAGCAGCCTGATGAACGCCGAGGTGTTGGACACGCGCTGCCAGCAGTGTGACCGTGTCACCCTCGGGGACATCTGGCCCATGCTGGGGGTGACCACGGTGCAGCCGGTGCACGTGGCCGTGTACAGCGTGGCCCACGCCCTGCACAGAGCCCTGGGCTGCACCTCCAAAAGCTGTCCCAAAACACCCATCAGGTCCTGGCAGGTGAGGAAAGACCCAAGGGGGAAAGAGCTGGGGTTTGTCACATCGCAGCCTGCAGCTCTTTGCTCAGTCTGGTTTAGTGGTTTTGGGTTGTGTTTTGCTGCAGTTGTAGGTAGATTATAACTGCACAGATTTTTGTTAATATCAAAATGGGTTCTAAGCTTTCTGTGCAGGGAAGAGGCATTTATACCCAAACCTTACATGTTTTAGATAGTGGGAATGTGAAAGTATCTAAGGGGAGATTCAAGAGGTTCATTCAGTGGTTGTCTTTTCATCTGCCTCAGTTTGCCCAGCAGAATGTGAGTTCTGTTTCTGCCTGAGACAAAGTTAGAACACTATTACCATCTAGGTTTGAATCTAGAGTAGAACAAGGAGATAAACCAGCACCTAAATTCCAAACTTAGCACAGTTCCTGTGCTCTCCAGGGGTCTGGTCTAGGCTAGCTCTAGACCCTGAGTGCACAGCTCGGGTAAGGGAACAAAGACAAAAGCCAAGAGGTGCTCTTCCTTCTTCTTGTACAGTCCCAGCTTTACTCCTTCCAGAACCTTCCCAGGGAGCAGAAAAAGAGTTTGCCCCACTTTGCAAAGGGTTTTCTGTGCTCTGAAAAGGGGAGAGGGGAAGGAACCACAACTAATGGGGGACAACCTGAGGGAGGGGTGAGGGGAGGAGCCAACAGGAGAAACCAAAACTGAAACCTAAAGGGGCTGTGTGGGACAATCCATTGTGCAAAATACACTAAACTATGTGTGTGTAAAAATCACTTTGTGCAATAACAAAACAAACTATTTAGTGCAATGCAACATCAGCCAGGTTGTCACCATCTTAGCCCACCTAAGGGACAGCTGGTTCCAGAACTGCAGAATTATCGTCCTACAAACAAGAACTGTACCAAAATCCATTTTGATTCTGTTTCCTCCCCAGCTGCTGCACTTCATGAACACCCTCCCGTTCGAGGTGAACGGTCAGAGCTTCAGGTTTGATCAATCCCATGGCACAAACACGGGGTACAAACTCATCTTCTGGGCCTGGAGGGACGGCACCCTGACCTACCTGCCCGTGGGGGACTATGACCAGTCCCTGTACATCCGCAGGTCTGAGATCCAGTTCCACACCGCAGATAAGAAGGTAAAAAATGGCACAGCTCATTCTGATTTGTTTGAGATGATAATTCTGGCTGATGTTCATTCCTGCCCTTGCCAGGAGCCCACATCCGAGTGCTTCAGGCGCTGCCAACCAGGACAATTCAGAAGAATCAAAGGATTCAACCTCTGCTGCTATGACTGCACAGACTGTTCAGAGAACACCTTCTGGAGCAGCACAGGTGAGCTCTGGGGAATTGGAAAGGTTCAACTGGATTATTCTGTCTCCTGGCTGAGCTGGGAGCTCTCCTCCACCAGCACTGCCAGGTGTTCCCCTCCCTGTTCTGCTCTTCACTGGGGACCTGCCCCTGTTGGGCCCAGAGGGAAGGAAGGAGGACTGGGAAGGCTGAGCTGGAACAGAGACTGGGCAGAGCTGGAGAATAAAGCAGAGATTTATTAAAATGCCTTTAAGGATATACCTCGGGCAGGAAAAGAGCCTGGCCAGGGCTACACCCAGGGTGGACCCAAAATAGACCCAAAATGGGCACAAAATGGGCACAAAATGGCTGCCCAGTCATGAGGTCTCACACTTTTATAAGTTTTGGTCCATTTGCACATTGGAGTTTAATTGTCCAATTACAGGTTCAGATTATGAAGTCCCATCCTTCTTGTTCCTCCCTCCAGCCACCCTTGTTTGTGCTTTTGGGCCTGAAAACTTATAACTGTTGTCCTTGGTCTCCAAGACAAATCCAAAAAGGATTTGTTTTGTCACCTACTCTGAAGAGAGCTGGATAACACTGAATGTGAGGCTCAGAGCTGCACCCCTGGGCAGCACAGAACCTGAAAAACATGAAAGCTAAAACTTAAGGCATCAGGACAACGTTTATGTTTTATCTGCAGATGTAGGAGACAGGGGTATGATGCAATTCTGGGGGCATGGTTGGAAGAGAGGCACAGGGTAAAATTCTGAGATTGCTGGGGAAGGGAAACAGAGGCAAGAAATACAAGGATCCTTCAGGGAGGAGGATGGAAAAGTATAGGGAGAACCACCACAAGCTTTGGAGATCCAACACACCTTGGAGGGAGGAAAATGGACAAAATACCCCCCAAAACACCACCCCAAACACCCCCTAATCCCTGTATGACCCACCCCCAAGGCCTGCCAGCAGTGACAAGTCCCCAAAACCTGCAGGGTGCTCACCAGGCTCTCTCTGCAGACAGCACCAGCTGCTCCCCATACCCACAGCACCAGTGGGCCCCCGCCCACAGCAACATCCAACACACCTCGGAGTGAGGGAAATGGACAAAACACCAACCAAAACACCCCCTGATCCCTGTCTAATCCACCCCCAAACCCTGCAGGGTGCTCACCAGTCTCTTTGCATAGAGCACCAGCTGCTCCCTGTGCCTACAGCAACATCCAACACACCTTGGAGGGAGGGAAATGGACAAACCAGTACCCAAAACACCCCCCAATCCCTGTCTGATCCACCCCCAAGGCCTGCCAGTGGTGGCACATCCCCAAGGCCTGCAGGGCGCTCACCAGGCTCTTTGCAGACAGCACCAGCTGCTCCCCGTGCCCACAGCACCAGTGGGCCCCTGCCTGCAGCAACATCCAACACACCTTGGAGGAAGGGAAAACAGGCCTCAAAACACCCCCTAATCCCTGTCTGATCCACCCTCAAGGCCTGCCAGTGGTGGCACATCCCCAAGGCCTGCAGGGTGCTCACCAGGCTCTCTCTGCAGACAGCACCAGCTGCTGTCCCCCTGTGCCCTCAGCAACATCCAGCACACCTCGGAGGGAGGGAAATGGACAAAACACCAACCAAAACACCCCCTAATCCCTGAGAACCCCCAAACCCTGCAGGGTGCTCACCAGGCTCTCTGCAGACAGCACCAGCTGCTCCCCATACCCTCAGCACCAGTGGGGCCCTGCCCGCAGCAACATCCAACACACCTCGGAGGGAGAGAAATGGACAAAACACCAACCAAAACACCCCGTAATCCCTGTCTGATTCATCCCCAAGGCCTGCCAGTGGTGGCACATCCCCAAAATCTGCAGGGTGCTCACCAGTCTCTTTGCATAGAGCACCAGCTGCTCCCTGTGCCTACAGCAACATCCAACACACCTTGGAGGGAGGGAAATGGACAAACCAGTACAAAAAACACCCCCCAATCCCTGTCTGATCCACCCCCAAGGCCTGTCAGTGGTGGCACATCCCCAAAATCTGCAGGGCGCTCACCAGTCTCTCTTTGCAGACAGCACCAGCTGCTCCCTGTGCCCTCAGCACCAGTGGGGCCCTGCCCACAGCAACATCCAACACACCTTAGAGGGAGGGAAATGGACAAAACACCAACCAAAACACCCCGTAATCCCTGTCTGATTCATCCCCAAGGCCTGCCAGTGGTGACAAGTCCCCAAACCCTGCAGGGTGCTCACCAGGCTCTCTGCAGACAGCACCAGCTGCTCCCTGTGCCCTCAGCACCAGTGGGGCCCTGCCCGCAGCAACATCCAACACACCTCGGAGGGACAGAAATGGACAAAACACCAACCAAAACACCCCCTGATCCCTGTCTAATCCACCCCCAAACCCTGCAGGGCACTCACCAGGCTCTCTTTGCAGACAGCACCAGCTGCTCCCCGTGCCCTCAGCACCAATGGGCCCCCGCCCGCAGCACGCACTGCCTGGACCGCAGCGAGCGGTTCCTGTTCTGGGACGAGCCCCTGGCCGTGGCCTTGCTGACCCTGACTGCCCTGACGGCGGCGCTGAGCTGTGGGACGGCGCTGCTCTTCCTCAAGCACCTCCAGACCCCCCTGGTGCAGGCGGCCGGGGGCGGCCGGAGCCTCTTTGCCGTTCTCTGGCTGCTGCTGCAGAGCCTCAGCTGCTGCCTGTACGTGGGCCGGCCCAGCTCGGCGCTGTGCACACTTCAGCAGCTTTCCTACGCCCTGTGCCTCAATGGCTGCTTCTCCACCTTTGTCCCCAAAGCTTTAGAGATCACCCTGGTGACGGAATTCCCCCGCCGTGCCCCGGGGCTGAGGCGCTGGGTGAGCCACGGCAGGGCCTGGCTGCTGGTGGCCGCCTCTCTCCTCACGCAGGTTTTGCTCTGTTTCTGTCACCTCCGTCTGGGCCCCGATTTTTTGGTGGCTGATTACAAATCCCTGCCCAGCGAGGTGCTGCTGGTTTGTGGCACCCAGTCCTGGGCTGCCTTTGCCCTCCTGCATGGCTACAACAGCTGCCTGGCCTTCGTCTGCTTCCTCTGCACCTTCATGGTGCAAACCCCAGCCAGGAGGTACAACGTGGCCAGGGGCATCACCTTCGCCACCCTCATCTTCTTCATCATCTGGATCTTCTTCTTGGTGATTTTTGCCACGCTCAGGACGGTCTTCAGGGCTGTGACACAGATCTGCACCATCCTGGCCACCACCCTGGGCATCCTGGCCAGTTACTTCTTGCCCAAGTGTTACATCCTGGTGGTCAGGCCTGATCTGAACACGCTGGATTATTGTCAGAATCCTGCTGAGGAGGAGCCAGAGGAGGTGAACAGACAATAAATCACAGCCTCTGTCACCTGCTCCAAGATTTTTAAGGAGAAAATCCCGTTTATGAGCACTCTGTGGCCCCAGGCACAATCACAGATGAACCAGAGGTAGGAAAGCACAGGGCTCAACAGCTGAGACCCAGAGGAGAAATCTCCATCCTCTCTGGGAACACCTTTCAGCTCCAAAAAGGAGCCAAAAAATAGGTTCAGTTAATGAAACAACCTCCTGAAATTATATTTGACATCAATCTCTCAAGTCTGGCACTGTGAGCCAGAAGCCTCACCCAAACCTGGTAACATTGCTGGTAATTTCACTTTGTTATTAAAGAACAGCTCCAGAGATACATCCAGGAATCTCTTCCCAAGCCTGGTAAGAATTTTTTCAAATCTATCCAAGAAAAGAGAAGTAAAAAGAACATTCTGGCAGGTAGCAGCAGCTGTGTGTGATTAGGGGACATTGTCCATTCAAATCCCAGCTGGCTGGATTTGTGTTCCATGGAAATCAGGGAAAGGCACAGGGAAATGAGCTCTGTGCAAATCCCACTCTGCAAAGGTTCCTCCATCCCAAAAAACAGGCAAAGAGCACCAAAAACTTCACATTGTTACCAGCAGTACCCTCAGTATCCAGTCACATCACCAACATTTTTCTTTTCCCCACTCACCTTGACAAGTAATTCTGCTCTTTTATTCCTTACAAGTTTTTCCATTCCTGCTCTTTTATTCCCTACATTAAAATTTTTCTATCTCTCCACTATGTGTTACTGGAATTTAATCAGTCCAGCTCAATTAAAGAATTTGCAAATTAATCTAAACCAGTGAATGTTTTCATTCCTTTTTTTTTTTAAATAAAGAACCTTTTGGTGCACAGCAAAGTTACTTATCCCCAATTTTTTGTGATCAGCTCCATCCAAAATTATTCCTCAGAGTGATTAAAAAAACCAAAACTCTGACCTGGAGCCTGGAGTTCTTTTTCCTGGAGCCTGCAGGAATTCTTCACACGTTGGTGCACCTGAAATTCTCAGTATTCCTTGCTCCAGGGCTGTGGTTCCATAGCAGAGAAACATTAAATAACTTTTGATCATCACTCCAGAAATAGAGAAAGGAGAAAAAAAATCTGATTTAACTCCACCAGGCCCTGCAGGAAGAGGCTGTCCAAAATTTTGATCATTTGATATTCGCCTAAATTCTGACCATTTAATATTCACTTAAATTCTGACCATTTAATATTCACTTAAATTCCGACCTTTAAATATTCACTTAAATTCCGACCTTTAAATATTCACTTAAATTCCGACCTTTAAATATTCACTTAAATTCCGACCTTTAAATATTCACCTAAATTCTGATCATTTAATATTCACCTGAATTCTGACCATTTAATATTCACCTAAATTCTTATCATTTAACATTCACCTCAATTTGGACCATTTAATATTCACTTAAATTCTGACCATTTAACATTCACCTCAATTCTGACCATTTAACATTCACCTAAATATTGACCATTTAACATTCACCTCAATTTTGACCATTTAATATTCACCTAAATTCTGACCATTTAATATTCACCTCAATTTTGACCATTTAATATTCACCTCAATTCTGACCATTTAATATTCACCTAAATTCTGACCATTTAATATTCACCTCAATTTTGACCATTTAATATTCACCTCAATTCTGACCATTTAATATTCACCTGAATTCTGACCATTTAATATTCACTTAAATTCTGACCATTTAATATTTACTTCAATCCTGACCATTTAATGGTCTTCACCTGACTGGAAAATGCTGGGATTTATGGAATTTAAATGACAATTCACTCTCCCCTTGCTGTGAGATCTGTACCAGCTGGGAAGAAGGAATCTGCCTCACCAAGCTGTGCTTGTTCTTTTTATTTTGGCTGGAAAATCAGAATCATTTAGGCTGGAAAAAAAAAAACTTTAGATCTCCAGCTGAGCCCCTCAGACCCTACAGGATGAACTGACAAACCCAAAGTTCACACAGGGCATCCCAGTGATTATTTCTGCTGCAGAGTCCAAAAAATGGGAAATATTTTATGAAATAAAATAATAATAAAATACCACAAAGAACTGAACACACACACCGTGCTTATCACATAAAATTAAAAGCTTTTTAGTGTTTAAAATAGCATTTACACATAAGCAGCTATATATTAACTATACAGACACTTGGGTTTTAATACAATATCTACAAAAAAAAGAATTCAATTATGCCATAGACATTTAACAGGAACAGTGCAGTCCATGCTAATAAAAGGTCACTCTTTGAGTAGAACCAATTCTAGGGTAGGTGATAGTCTGGGGTTTTTTCATTATTTAAAATCATGTCACTTTGTCCCTCTACTGTACATAAAATTCTTTACATGTGTTTTCTAATCACTGATTAGAATTAATAATTTTAAGTCAATCTCATTACAATCCAGTTAAAGGCAAAACAAAACAAAACAAAAATAAAATCAAAACAATGACATCAACCCATGAGAGCTGTCAAGTCTCAGGAGGGGAAAAGGGGAATAAAAATCATGGCAAAAGTCAAAGTCTGTGCATCATTGCTTGCCATCCAGTAAAACCTTTGGATAAAGTGTCCAGGGGATTGTTTCCTTGGAAAAGCAGATCATGAACAGGAGATAAAAGACACCAACATGCTTTTAAGACTATTTCCTAAAGAATTTACCCCTCAAAGTTCAAATACTGAGTGGAGACACTCCCCTGCAGATCCTGCCTCTTGTGGGTGGGAGATGAAACCCCAAAATTGTTTTCCTCACCCTTTTCTAGGATCCTCCTGCTGGATGTGTGAGCACTGAGCTCAGCTGCAGAGTAAAAAAGTCAAATTACTCCAGGCTCCTGTTCTGAGGGTGTTCCCTCAGCCAGAGCACTCGGGGGGAAATTAAATCAAAATTAAATTTCAGGCCCTGGTGGGAAAGAAATGATGGGGCTGCAGCACTCCAGCATCCAAATTTTCTTCCACTTGGCACAATTCTCACTCTGGGCACTCCATTGGCACGTTTTCCATCAGGGAATGCTGAACAGGGAATTCCCTGTTTCCTACAGGGAATGCTGAACAGGGAATTCCCCGTTTCCTACAGGGAATGCTGAACAGGGAATTCCCTGTTTCCTATAGGGAATGCTGAACAGGGAATTCCCTGTTTCCTACAGGGAATGCTGAACAGGGAATTCCCTGTTTCCTGCAGGGAATGCTGAACAGGGAATTCCCCGTTTCCTACAGGGAATGCTGAACAGGGAATTCCCTGTTTCCTATAGGGAATGCTGAACAGGGAATTCCCTGTTTCCTGCAGGGAATGCTGAACAGGGAATATCCCGTTTCCTGCAGGGAATGCTGAACAGGGAATTCCCCGTTTCCTGCAGGGAATCCAACAGGAGAGAGATGCACAAAGGATGGAAGGCAAGGATGGGATTTGGGAAATCTCTTGCCTTTCTTTCCTTGAGGAAACGGAAATCTGGCAAAAATTCAGGTCTGACCTTGCCCTGACTCAGCCCAGCTGGGGAAAGGCAGAATTTTTATCTTTGATTCCTTTCTGGTGGAGGAAAGGCAGGATTTTTGTTTTTAATTCCTTTCTGGTAGGGAAAGGCATGATTTTTATGTTTAATTCCTTTCTGGTAGGGAAAGGCAGGATTTTTGTCTTTGATTCTGGTGGGGAAGTGCAGGATTTTTATCTTTGATTCGTTTCTGGTGGGGAAAGGCAGAAATTTTGTGTTTGATTCTTTTTTGGTGGGGAAAGGCAGGATTTTTGATTCATTTCTGGTGAGGGAAATGCAGGATTTTTGTTTTTAATTCCTTTCTGGTGAGAAAACTCAGGATTTCTGTCTTTGATTCCTTTCTAGCAGGATTTTTGTCTTTGATTCCTTTCTGGTGGGGGAAAGGCAGAATTTTTGTGTTTGATTCCTTTCTGGTGGGGGAAAGGCAGAAATTTTGTGTTTGATTCTTTTTTGGTGGGGAAAGGCAGGATTTTTGAATTCCTTTCTGGCAAGGAAAGGCAGGATTTTTGATTTTAATTCCTTTCTGGTGGAGAAAGGCAGGATTTTTTTAAATTCCTTTCTGGTGGGGAAAGGCAGGATTTTTGAATTCCTTTCTGGTGGGGAAAGGCAGGATTTCTGTCTTTGATTCCTTTCTGGCAGGATTTTTCTCTTTGATTCCTTCCTGGCAGGATTTTTCTCTTTGATTCCCTCCTGGTTTTTAGATTTTTCTGTTAACTCTTCAATATTGCACTGTTTAAGAGGGGCACTGCTCCCTCCTACTCCATCTGCCACAACCCCCAGAGCATCCTCCAGCCTGATTTCCTCCAAAAAAACTTCCCCACATCTCTCAGGGACTGCCAGCCTCGTGCCAGGCTGACCCACGTGCCCAACACAGGAATTTTTGTCAACATAGCAGCAAAGACACAGAAAAATTTCTGCCAACAGCAAAACCACGAGGCAAAACCAAAGCCCCAGCAGGTGTGTGAGCTGCAGCTCTTGGAAGGACAGGAGGAAATTAAATGTGGGTGAAAGCTCATTTCCCTTTTTTTGGAAATATTTAAAGATTTTTTTTTTCCCTCCAGAGTTCTGCCTTAAACAGGGCCAGAGAAATTGTAATTTTTAAGAAGCCAGAAAAATCTAAAAGGAGATTTAATTTAAAAGTAGAACCACTAGTGATTGTCAGATCCTCAGCAGTGTCTCCAGGAGACAGAGCAGAATTCCACCATTATTTTACCCTGATTTGTTTCACTGCTTGATGTGTCAATCCTTCAGAATAATTCACCAAGCCAGGTTTGCACCTGGGAGGAGGGAAGGAAAAGAAAATTCCTGTTGGACAGTCCAGCTTTAGGCAGGGCCTCATTTGGAGGAGCCATCCGTGGATGGTGATGAAAGCTCTGCTTTCAGAACCTTTTTTTGGGGAGGTTTTTGTAAAGAAAATTAATTTAGGAGCCCAGGAATGGGCTGGGTGAGTTTCCCAAATGCCTGGCTCCCTGTGGAAGGAGAAATTGAGGCTCCACAAACATCTGGAGTCTCTGACAAAGGGAGGAGTTTGCAGGCAGAGGTGGGGGAAAAGAAGTGAAAAATCAGAATTAAATGGACATTTTGATGAGTCAGTTTTCAGGGTGACAAATTGTATAGAGTGGAAAATGTTCTCTCTTCACATCCACCCTGGATATTTACCCAAAAAGCACAGAACAGACCAAAAAGAAGCTTTTTACCAGTGGAAAAAAAGCTTATTTACAGTAAAGACTGATTTTAAAGCACCTGTCCTAAATCCTGCCAGCAGCAGGGATCCCACAAAAGAGAATTTAAATAAGGAACAGCCCCATGGTCAGATCAGAGTGGCTGCAGCTCGGAATTCAATGAGCCACTGGGGCAGAGTGTGCAACACCTTAATAAAAAAGCTTCTTAAATATCACTGAAGCTTCTTGAATTTACTTTCCAGAGCCTCAGAGCAGAAAATAGCCAGGAATTAAATCTTGGGGATATTCAACAGCACTTGCTTCAGTCTGAACTCCTCAGCATGAGGAGGAGTCAGGACTAAGGATTTCTTTTTGAGGAGCTCCAGGGTGGGTTTAACTCAGTGTCAGGGGTAATAATTTCTTTTTGAGGGGCTCCAGGGTGGGTTTAACTCAGTGCCAGGGGCAAGAATTTCTTTTTGAGGGGCTCTAGGGTGGGTCTCACTTGCTTCAAGGGTAAGGATTTATTTTTGAGGGGCTCCAGGGTGGGTTTAATTTAGTGTCAGGACTAAGGATTTATTTTTGAGGAGCTCTAGGGTGGGTTTAACTTGCTTCAGGAGTAATAATTTCTTTTTGAGGGGTGCCAGGGTGGGTTTAACTCAGTGCCAGGGGTAAAAATTTCTTTTTGAGGAGTTTCAGGGGGGGGTCTCACTTGCTTCAGGGGTAAGGATTTCTTTTTGAGAACTCCAGGGTGGGTTTAACTCACTTCAGGAGTAATAATTTCTTTTTGAGGAGCTCCAGGGTGGGTTTAATTTAGTGTCAGGACTAAGGATTTATTTTTGAGGAGCTCTAGGGTGGGTTTAACTCAGTGCCAGGGGTAATAATTTCTTTTTAAGGAGCTCCAGGGTGGGTTTAACTCACTTCAGGAGTAATAATTTCTTTCTGAGGGGCTCCAGGGTGGGTTTAATTTAGTGCCAGGGCTAATAATTTCTTTTTAAGGAGCTCCAGGGTGGGTTTAACTCACTTCAGGTGTAATAATTTCTTTTTGAGGAGCTCCAGGGTGGGTTTAACTCAGTGCCAGGGGTAAGAATTTCTTTTTGAGGGGCTCCAGGGTGGGTTTAACTCACTTCAGGAGTAATAATTTCTTTTTGAGGGGCTCCAGGGTGGGTTTAACTCAGTGCCAGGGGTAAGGATTTCTCTTTGTACCATTTCTGATCTGTTCTCAGACACCCTCACACCTCTCTGAAATGTTCCCTGGGGGATCAGACCTCTCCAGGTCTCTGTTTCAACAAAAAAAAGGGAAAGATTCTGCTCAGAAAGGAAGGAGGGATCACAACCAAGAGCCACATCCCACTGGGAGCCAGGATTTCCCAGTGCCTCTGCTGGAATGGGACAAACAGCCCCAAAAACTGACAGAACTGCAGCAATTTTCCTGTTTCTGTGGGAATAACTCTTCCAACCTGCAAGCAAGTGCACATCCAGAGGGAACAGCCACACCTGGAGCAGGGCTGTGGCTGAAATGCCCAGGAACTGAATGCAGCTGGAAAATCACTCTTGGGAAATAAAGAAATAACTGAAGGAAATCACTTTACAACTTCAGCACAATGAACACATACAGTAGCAAGACTCCAGCACCGCCTTGACAGAATATCTTAAAAACAAAAAAAACCCTTTAAAGAACCCAAGAAAGATTGATTTATACTCCCTAGTCAGCAGGAAGTTGCCACAATTGTTTTCTTCTAGGAATTGGTTGGATCCTACTCCTTTCCAAGCCCTTGTGGGTGCCATGTCTGCTTTGAGCTATGGATTCATCCAAGAAACATTCCGAGGCAGTATCCCAGATACCAGCCAGCAGTCGTTTTGTCCTTGCAAGGGAAAAAAGCAGGGAAAAAAAAAAAATCAAAGTGCTCCTATGCATTGTCAGGAATTCAGAAGTCATGTGAAATACCAGTCCTCTGATCAGCCCGAAGAGAGACACTAATTCCACTCAAGTAGGTGCCACAATGACCAAAGCTCATTAAGATGTGAATACACACCAGCCATTCACAATCCAAAACGAGACGGGGAAAAAGGGAGAGAACAAAAAAATTAAAAATAACCAAAAGATGTCGTCGATTCGCTGATATTTAACAATCCCAGGAGATTTTGCTGTTCATTTTTGTAGGCGAGGAGGGGGTTTTGTAATTTTTTTTCTCTTTTTTTGTCCAGTTCTGTTGATTTTTTTTTCTTTTTTTTGTCCCCGCGACACACTTTGCGAACAGGAAGGCGTGACATGCAAGAACAAGCCCCGACCCCCCCAAAACCCCCCCAAAACCAAAAAAACAAACCCACCCTCGTTTGTGCAGAGAGTTTTTTGTTTTTTTTGAAGGCACTTCCTCTCACATGATGTCCACGAAGAACTCGCAAGGGTTGCCCATGGCCTTCTGGAAGGACTGGCGGCTCCCGGTGAGCTCGGGCGGTACGGCGCTCAACTCGCGCACCGGCGGCCCACCGGGCGGGCCACTACTGCTGCTGCTGCTGCCCAGCACCTTGGAGCCCAGTTTGGGCAGGCTGTACAAAGGTGGCACCCCCGGGGGACCGTACGAGTGGTGGCTCTGGTGGCTCCTGTTGCTGTGGCTGCGTTGGCTGAGTTGGCTGAGCGGTCGCTCGCGCCGCGCCGCCGCCTCCGACTCGCTGCCGCCGCTGCCCCCGGACTTGCGCTCCTTCTCCCTGCCCGCTCCTCTCCTGCTGGTCTCGCTGGTGCTCCGGTTGGAGCCGCTGCTTTTGCTCCCTGCCAGCCCCAAAAAATAAAAGAGAGAGAGAGAGAAAAGGCAAAGTGAGCTGGGTTTTGTTGTGTGTCCCCCGTGTGTCAGCCCGTGGTGGCTCGGAGATGAGGGTTGTGCCATGCATGGGGACGCGCGGATGCGCCTCGGGGCTTGCATGGGGAAAGCTGCAGCTGATTCCAGCTCCTGCCTCAAACCCAGGCTGCCACGAGAGGAGAGGATCAGGAACAGGAGGAAAAAGCAAGAATTTGGGGTTTGACTTGAGCCAATGAGGTTGAATTCTAATTATTGTTGATTTGGTATTTTATACCCTTTGCCTTCAGCAGCCAAATTCCAGCTCCTGCCTCAAATCCAGCCCACCAGGAGAGAGGAGGAGCAGGAATAGGAGGAGAAAGCAGAAATTTGGGGGTTGTCTCGAGCAAATGAGGTTTATTTCTAATTGTCACTGCTTTGGTATTTTCAGGAGCTTCTAGCTCTTGCCTCAAATCCTGGCTGCCAGGAGAGAGGAAGAGCAGGAATAGGAGGAAAAAGTAGGAATTTGGGGTTTGACTTGAGCCAATGAGGTTTAATTGCAATTGTCACTGCTTTGCTTGCATGGGGAAAGCTGCAGCTAAATTCCAGCTCCTGCCTCAAATCCAGGCTGCCACAAGAGGAGAGGAAGAGCAGGAATAGGAGGAAAAAGCAGAAATTTGAGGTTTGACTTGAGCAAATGAGGTTAAATTCTAATTTTGGTATTTTGCACCTTTTCTAAAGCAACCCCTTTGCCTTCTCTGCCACCTTTAAATCCCAGAGGTTTTGTTGGCTTCAGTGGGGAAGTCCTTTTAAAAGTCCTCACTAAAGCCTTGTGTTGTTGGAGAATTCCCTGGGAAACAACTCCTGACCTGCTCAACTACAAATCAGTCACACCCAGGGTATTGCTCCCAAGAGAGGCCATTAAATCACCTTGGAAAACCAAAGGATTGCCACTGAGAATCAGCTGGGTTGTTATTAAAACCAAGCCTCACTAAACTTAAAAACTGATTTTTTATGGAAGCTGAAGTTCCTCATGCTCTGTTCCCATGACAGATTAAGAGACAGTTCCAATCTAATTATTTTTTTTTTTAAATCCAACTCATCAACCCAAATATATCCCATTAAATATCCCATGAAATTCATGCACCTTAGTGCAAGATGGACTTCTCAAAAATGATCCCCAGCCAGCAGAACAGGGGAGCAACTTTTGAGTCTAAATGAGCCCCAGAAATGGGAAAAACAAAATTATTTTGGGCTGCTCCTTGAGCTACAGATGCCCATCACTTTCTGGTTTTGGGGAGAAAGGCTGCATTCCCTGCAGAGTGCCTGAGAGATGGAAAACAGACCCCAAACCCACTGGATTTTAAATTAATATTCTAAACCTGGGTTTCTGAAGTTGTATTTGCTGATTGTCATGATTTAATGCTGCAGATAAATGAGAGAGGGCACAAAACCCCAATTTTAACACAATTTTGAGAGTGATCAGTGCTCCAGCACTCCCAACACCTGCCTGAGCCACCTGGCCATCAATTAATGGGGCACTGGCAGAGAAATCCAACCCAGAGGGGTGACACCATCATAAAATTGGAGTGTTTATTTTTTGGGGTTTTCCCACCTGATTCCCTCCCCTCTGAGGAGTCCCCCAGGTTGAGATGCCAATGTCACATCACTGTGCACTGAGACAGGTCGAGCGTCCGAGACAATTCAAAATAAAATTAAAAATCAAAACCAAAAAAAAAAACCAAAACAGCTAAACATTTGGGGGTCACAAGAATCTAAAGATGGTGACATGCTGTGAATTCATCATGGAGGCATTTGAAGCTTACCAATCCCCTAGAGTCAGCCATTCCTCTAGGAATCCTTCAGTCTAACGCTTGCTCAGGACAAAACAAGGGAATAACAGTTACAAAGCAAGAAACAGCACAGAAGTTGTTTTCCACAAGGAAAAACGTGGAAACCTTTCAGAGCTGAACAGCCTGGCACCTTTTGGGAGGCTCTCCAGAGCATGGATAAAACACCATTCCTTTCCTATTCCAGGGAGAGAATTCCTACTGCTCACAGAAGCAGCTGCCAAAAAAACACCCCCAAGTTCTGTCCAGGGCAATCAGTTTCCAGGTCTAAAAGCTCTGTGAGGTTCCTCATGGATGTTTCTGATTTTGGGATCAGGTGAGAAGCAGCTGGGCTAAAATCCCGTGAGCAAGCCCCTGTTAGAAACCCTTTTGTGCCATTCTGTAAAATCTGACTGGCTGTGGTAAACAGGGACAAGTGACATCCAAGTGATTGGATGTTCACTGTAAAAACACAAGGAATCCTCACCCCTTCTTTACTGGCAGCGTTTCCAAAAGGAAAACTCACTCTGGGAGTGATTAAAAAAAATAAATTAAAAATAGTATCTGTACAGCCAAAAATTACATAATTTTTAGTTACTGAGGTTTAAAAACAAATCAGTGTTATGCTAGGGCAGAAAAGGAGGAGGGCAGGTCTTTAATCCATGCAGAATTCCCTTCCTGTCCCTGTCACACATGCCAGCAGACACTGGGGGTAGTGTTTCAGCCCTCCCACTTGCAAAAAAAAAGTGATTTTCCTTTTGTGCTGAACCCTGAACTCAGAGCCAAGAGCAGCTCGGTTCAAATCCCTGAGCCATCAGCACAGAAATCACCTCACTTCCAGCAACACCAACCCCACTGCTGGCAATCCCTGACTGCCTTAACCTGGCAGTTTGCACAGAGAGCTGAAAGCCAAACCCACTCCTCCAGAGCCACAAACACCTTCAATCCAGTGCCTGCTGCACACAATCCATGCAGGGAGCCACCAAAACCACGGAGACAAGCACGAAGGAACTCAAGCAGATGGTGAGGGGCTAATGAGAGCTGTGGAATTCAAACCTCAATGACCCCATCTTACCTTCACTTTGCTGGCTGCCTGCACTGCCACTGCCATAGCTAAAGCCTGGGTCTTGGTAGGCTGGTGGGAAACAAGGAGGGGGCAGAGGGTATTGGTAGGGATATCCTTGGCCCAAGGGCCAGGGAGCAGCGGGGTGTGGGAGGGGAGCCAGGGTGTCCTGGTCCGAGGCGCCGCTGGAGCCGTTGTTCAGGTTCAGTGCAGCCAGATCTAGGGAAGGAAAAAAGGGGAGAACTTTGATCCAGCAGGTGAAAAATTCATTTATGGAGGTAACTGAAACTTAGGAACGCCCTGGGATCAATTTTCTCACCCAGCAGTGAGAGGTGAGAACAGGGTGAGAAAAGGATGAGAAAAGGGTGAGGACATCCAGTTTCCAGGCTGGAAACTGAGTGGGATGGACCAGCAGGGAAGGTGTGGCACCACCAGAAATAAATCCTGCTGTCCTCAGGGCTCTCCCTGATGGGTTCATCCTCTTCCAAGTGCTCTCCTTGCCTGGGGAGAGCATCAGCCATTTGTCACACAATTTCAGAGTCATGAAGGGTTCTCCTGGTCTGGGACACCTTTTGTGAAACCCCAGGAGAGCTGGGGTTGGAAGGGACCTCTGGAGATGATCCTGTCCAATTCTGGAGCAGGTGACACAGAAAGTGTCCAGCTGGGTTTGGAATATCTCCAAAGAAACTCCCGGGGCAGCTGCTCCAGACATCAGGGAGCATCAGCCACTTGTCACACAATTTCAGAATAATGAAGGGTTCTCCTGTTCTGAGACACTCTTTGTGAAACCCCAGGAGAGCTGGGGTTGGAAAGGACCTCTGGAGATGATCCTGTCCAGTTCTGGAGCAGGTGACACAGGAAAGAGTCCAGCTGAGTTTGGAATATCTCACTGGCCAGCTGCTCCAGAGCATCAGCCACTTGTCACACAATTTCAGAAAAATGAATTTCCCTGTTCTGGGATTCCTCCTTTGAAACCCCAGGAGAGCCGGGGTTGGAAGGGACCTCTGGAGATGTCCCTGTCCAATCCTGGAGCAGGTGACACAGGAAAGTGTCCAGCTGGGTTTGGAATATCTCCCTGGGCAGCTGCTCCAGAGCTCTGCCACCCTCGTGGAAATTCCTCCTCATGAAATTCTTCATTGTGAGGACACACCAGGGTCTCTGGCTTTAATTATGCATTTGTATTTAAACTTCTTTTCATTCATGAATGAGAATTTGCCACCTCAAAGGTCTGTAGTAGATTCTCAAAGTTATTGTAGATGAACTCAATTCCCCATTAATCGGAGCCACTTTGTGCTATTTCATGTTAAAATAATAGTAAAAATTATAAGAATTGAAAAATGAGCATTGTCTACAAATAGTGTAACAATATGCATTAGATCTAAAACAATAAATTGCCTTCAAAGATGAAATATCTGTGGGGAAGTGCTAAATTCACCCTCAGTTCAGAATGGGCAACAAGTGCATTTTTCAGCCTTGGATGTCTAGTAGAAATTTAATCCTTTGGCTGGATTTATTCTATGATTATGCCCTATTTCTGCTTTTCTGAGAGCCTGACATTGTGGTTACTCAGCAGTGCTGTCAAGCTGGTGTGTTGGGAACTCCTTAAGAGCTGAGGTTCAACAGCACAGCATTACCAAGCCATGTAAGCACAAAAAAACCATAAAAGGGAAGATTTCATGCCATCCTCAAGGCACAAAAGTGACACAGGGACAGCTCTGCCCCTCCCAGCAGGGACTTACTGCCACAGAGGTCTCCAAAGACGTAGTAGCACTGCTCTGAGAAGGTGATTTTGTTCACAGTGTGCCTGAGGTAGCCGTGTTTCAGCATGCTGCTGGCGTATTTCCTGGCCTCCCGGCGGTCCTTGAAGCCTTCCACGTGTGTGTAAAGCCAGTCCACCACATCTGCTCCTGAAATGGGGGCAGCAAGAGGGGACACGGGATTACCTGACCAAACTGTGCCAATTAAACATCTCCAATGGGATTATCTGACCAAAGTGTGCCATCAGAACACCTACAATGAGATTATCTGAGCCAAATTGTGACAGCTGAACACCCACAATGGATTATCTGAGCAGAATTGTGGCAGTTGAGCCAAAGGGTGCCAGATGAACACCTACAATGGGATTATCTGACCAAAGTGTGCCATGAGAACACCTACAATGAGATTATCTGAGCCAAATTGTGGCAGCTCAACACCTACAACGGGGTTATCTCATCAAACTGAGCCAGCTGAACACCCACAATGGGGTTATCTGAGCAGAATTGGGCCAGCTGAATACCTACAATGGGATTATCATACCAAAGTGTGGCAGCTGAACAGCTACAATGGGGTTATCTGACCAAACTGTGCCAATTAAACATCTACAATGAGATTATCTGACCAAACTGTGCCAGCTGAACACCTACAGTGAGATTATCTGAGCAGAATTGTGGTAGTTTAACACCTACAATGGGATGATCTGAACCAAACTGTGCCAGCTCAACACCTACAATAGGGTTATCTGGCCAGAATTGTACCAGTTGAACACCCACAGGGGGGTTATCTGAGCCAAATTGTGCCAGTTGAACACCTACAATGGGATTATTTGAGCAGAATTGTGCCACCTTAGTAAGCAAGGGATCTCCTTACCTATCACTGCGTTGGAGATGGTGATTTTTAACCACATCCTGTCCCGAATTTCAAGGCCTGAGTCTGGCAGCTGCATGACCTTGACAATAGTAGCCATGTCACTCTTCACAGTTAAGGGAGATTCTTCTAATTCTAAAAGGAAGAGAGGGCACAGGCTGCTGTGAAATGAACTGAGGCTGAAGGAACTTCTCAGCTCCCAGTCTGGATGAAAGAAAAAATACAGTTTTATCAACAGATGCAAAAGAAAAGAAAAAAAAAGACACAAAGGTTCCCAAATGCACCCTCATCCATGGAGTGAATTACAGAATTTACAGCAATTCTTCAGATTTTGGGCTCAGGGCCACCAGTTTAGTGACAGAAATGCTGAATCTCCATGTCTTGGCTTCCCAGAGCAGCTGCAGGATCCACTCTGCATCAGGAGTGGAAAAGCAAATCCCAGGATTTTTGTGATCCATCATTTCCCATTTCAATTTCCCAGGAGCAGCCCTTTCCACCCAAGGGATCACTGCATGGAGAACTCTGTGGGAACAAATTTTTGGGGTTTGTTCTTTTGGTTTGGGGCTCATTGTCAGGAGTGACATCCATCTCCATGGAGAAGGAGGATGACCATGGCTCAACCCATGTCCAGTTGGTTTTTTTTAAAGATCTGGACATTCTTGGGGAGAACTGAAATCAGGAAAGAAATCTTCCCTCATTAGAAGAAATTTCCTTATAAAAACCCTTGTGATTTCCTGATAAAAACCCTTCTCAGTGTCCCAGAGGTGGCAGCCTCACAATCCACTCCTCCCAGGATTATTTTGCCCTGCATCTTTCTTGTGGAACACTTTTTTTAAAAGCTCCCAAATGCCTCCACAGTTCATAGTTCACACCATTATGGGCAGGACTGGATCCCCAGAGGTTTCACACTTTCCTGATTGGTTTTTACAATAAAATCAGAACAGGGTTGAGGTTGATCTTGTCAAATTCTCCTTCCTGTCCCACCTTCCAGCCCTAGAAAATTCATTTTTATCTGTGTTTGTAACCCAGCAGGAATTCCAAACCCCTCCTCCCCTCCCAGTTCCCCACATCACCCACCTTTCAAAAGCACAAGGGAACAACTTTTGTCCTTTTCCAGCCACCCAACAAGTTTGGATAAAAAAAGGTACAGCAAGCGTGAAACAATGAAAACTGAAAATGCTTCTTTTCCACACATGCACTGCCAATATGCATGAAAACATCCCAGACCAGCTCTGCATGCAGCTTCAATACTTACAAACCTCAAATAAACACTAAAACTTTGCTTTTGCTTTAAGTTAGTTTGGTTAGTGGCAAAAAGCAACGTGTCTGGGGAAAAAAAAAAATACACCAACAAACGAATATTCGAGTACATGGGGAGCAATAAATTGTATTTTCTTGGAGACCTGAGACCTGCATATGAACAGAAAATTTATATTTTCTAAGTTCTGGTTGCTGTACAATTATGGTAAATTCTGAGGTGCATTTAAATGCTCCCATTTTGGTCTGAATTCAGTCAGCTGTGGAAAATTCACCCAACCCAGGTCAGGGCAGGTAACAAGAGCTGAGCTGAAGGAAGAGGCCACAATAAAAATCAAGGGTTCCCTTTATTCTCTTGCATTCCAGAAAGGAAATATTTGAAGTCGCTGGCACAGAAATGAGAAGCTGTCTCCAGAAATGTGGTTTTGCTCCCAAACACCTTTATTTTTAAAGTAAAACTGAGAGGGTGCCTGTTCCCCACACTTCCCCACCCCAGCACTATCACCAAGGCACAGGATACATGAATTGTTCAGGAGGAATGCTGAGTACAGACTTGTTTGACAGCAATCAGCAGAGACATTGCATTGTAAGGCTCAAAACACATCTCAGGATAAAGCAGCCAGCAGGAAAGGGGTTCATTTGCTTCCTGCTGCAAATTATTTCCCCTCAGTGGTGCTGCTTGATGTCTAAAAACATCTACCGAAAAAACCACCCCAACCTGGTCTTTCTCCAAGGTGAGGTGGAATTCCAGCTTATAAATCTGAGGTATTTTATAAGCAATACCACACAGGTCTTTAAAATCCTTAAAGTGTTGTTTTGAGTAAAAGGAAGGGTAAGTTAATCTTCCTTAAACAAATTTTCCAAGGTAAGGAGTTGGAGCATTGTGTTAACAACACCAAGGCTGTGGGTTTGAGACCTGTCTGGGCCATTCACTTAAAATCTGGACTCAATGACCCTTCCAACTAAAAAAATTCTGTGATTAGAGTGTTCTGAGAGGCTTTTGAATTAAAGAAACCTCTCTGAATCATGACAACCTCCTGGTTTCATGGATTTGGCTCTTTTAGACTGCCACACACTGACAAACCAGGAACAAGGTTGAACTCTAACCATAATTTCACTTGGGATGTTAAATTCGGTTTTAGCTTGCTCAATAAATTCTAAAAATATAAAAAAAGCATAAAAAAGGATAAAAAAGTATGAAAGAAGACCATGTGAATATCAGGGAAGGATTTCCCAAATGAAACACCAATATTATTGCTGAAATACAATAAAAAACAATCAAACCCAAGAAGGAACCTCTCCCATCCACCTGAGGGGATAAACCCAAACCTATCTTTTAAAATCCACCAGCAACCACTTCTCCCTGAGACAGCACCCTGACCAAACACCTCCAACATTATCAACCTCCAACCTTGACCAAAAATTCTCCTGCTTCCCCCAAGTGTGAGAAAAAAAAACCACTCAAGGCCTGGCTGGCGCCGCCGCTGTCACCGTGCCCGTGGCCGGGCCCTGCTGGCCCCGAGCTGCCCTGGGCTGGCCAGGGGGTGACTTACTTTCCGACTCGGGAATTGAGCTTGTTAGTGAGGAGCTGGTAGATGTGGTGATGCTCATGGAAGGGCTCATACCGTAACGGGGGTACGCTCCCGTCATGGCCGTGGTATGAGAGATCCACGCCGCGGGGTCGATCGGCCGCACCGGCTCAGCTGTGAGGAAAAAGCACAGAAAATCAGGTCAGAGCTGCAGCAAACAGCAAGGTTTTGAAAGATCTGAGGGGGTTTCTATTGTTTTCTTGTTGTTTCTTTGGTTTTCTGAGGGTTTCACATGAGTGAGATCCCACAGACTCTACTGCCACAAACGGACAGTATAATGGATTCAGACTTGTAGCAAACACCAAGATTTTGAAAGATCTGAGGGGGATTCTATTGTTTTCTTGTTGTTTCTGTGGTTTTCTGAGGGTTTCATATGAATGAGGTCTCTCTACACTTGTGGTAGTCTGCACCACCACAAAGGGACAGAAAACGAGGTCAGAGCTGCAGCAAACAGCAAGGTTTTGAAAGATCTGAGGGGGATTCTATTGTTTTCTTGTTGTTTCTTTGGTTTTCTGAGGGTTTCATGTGAGTGAGGCCTCATAGGTGGGAGGTCTCTCTACCCTTTGGTAGTTTGCATCACCACAAAGGGACAGAAAATGGGGTCAAGACACGCAGGAAATACTAAGATTGTCAAAGATCTGAGGGGGCTTCTATTGTTTTCTTGTTGTTTCTTTGGTTTTCTGAGGGTTTCACATGAGTGAGGCCTCATAGATGGGAGGTCTCACTACCTTTTGGTAGCCTGCACCACCACAAAGGGACACAAAATGGGGACAAGACATGCAGGAAATACTAAGATTTTGAAAGACCTGAGGGGATTTCTATTGTTTTCTTGTTGTTTCTCTGGTTTTCTGAGGGTTTCATATGAGTGAGGTCTCTCTACCCTTTGGTAGTCTGCACCACCACAAAGGGACAGAAAACGGGGACAAGACATGCAGGAAATACCAAGATTTTGAAAGATCTGAGGGGGTTTCTATTGTTTTCTTGTTGTTCCTTTGGTTTTCTGAGGGTTTCATATGAGTGAGATCCCACAGACTCTACTGCCACAAATGGACAGTGAAATGGAGTCAGACTCGCAGCAAACACCAAGATTTTGAAAGATCTGAGGGGGTTTCTATTGTTTTTTTGTTGTTTCTTTGGTTTTCTGAGGGTTTCACATGAGTGAGGCCTCATAGGTGGGAGGTCTCACTACCTTTTGGTAGCCTGCACCACCACAAAGGGACACAAAATGGGGTCAAGACATGCAGGAAATACTAAGATTTTCAAAGACCTGAGGGATTTTCTATTGTTTTCTTGTTGTTTCTCTGGTTTTCTGAGGGTTTCATGTGAGTGAGGCCTCATAGGTGGGAGGTCTCACTACCCTTTGGTAGTCTGCATCACCACAAATGGACAGAAAATGGGGTCAGACTTGCAGCAAACACGAAGATTTTGAAAGATCTGAGGGGGTTTCTATTGTTTTCTTGTTGTTTCTTTGGTTTTCTGAGGGTTTCATATGAGTGACATCTCTCTACACTTGTGGTAGTCTGCACCACCACAAAGGGACACAAAATGGGGTCGGACTTGCAGCAAACACCAAGATTGTCAAAGATCTGAGGGGGTTTCTATTGTTTTCTTGTTGTTTCTCTTGTTTTCTGAGGGTTTCACATGAGTGAGGCCTCATAGGTGGGAGGTCTCACTACCCTTTGGTAGTTTGCATCACCACAAATGGACAGAAAATGGGGTCAGACTTGCAGCAAACACCAAGATTGTCAAAGATCTGAGGGGGTTTCTATTGTTTTCTTGTTGTTTCTTTGGTTTTCTGAGGGTTTCACATGAGTGAGATCCCACAGACTCTACCATTACAAATGGACAGTAAAATGGAGCCAGACTTGCAGCAAACACCAAGATTTTGAAAGATCTGAGGGGTTTTCTCTTGTTTTCTTTTTGTTTCTCTAGTTTTCCTAAGGGTTTTGTATGAGTGAAGTCCCATAGTCTGCACCACCACAAAGGGACAGCAACACAGGGTCAGACTTGAAGAAAACAAGATTTTGAGTGGTCTGAGGGGTTTTCTTTTGGTTATACTGATTTTAGTATGGGTTTCAATGGAGTGAGGTCCTGCAGTCTGCACCAGACAAAAGGCACAGAAAATGGGGTCAGACTTGCAGAAAATACCAAAATTTTGAAAGATCTAAGGGGTTTTCTCTTGTTTCTCTGATTTTCTGGTTTCAAGGGAGCTCCCACAGTTTGCATCCCACAGTCTATTGCATTTATTCCACCCTCATCTTCTATGGACTGGGAACAAACTGGTTCCAGCACCACCAGCACAGCCCTCACCAGCAGGAGGCAGCTGAGTTTGTCACATGAGCACAGATCTTTTCCTGCTACTGAAAACAAGGTAACTTTCAAGGTGTTTTATGTGTATCCCTGCTGCTTCCCTCACATCTTCAAAACACTCAGTTTAAGTTTTCACTTCATAAAGGTTCACTGTGAGAAAATTAGGATTTTTAACACTTGGCATAATTATTTCCAAACTTTCTATGAATTGAAAGGTTGAGATCAGCTCTCAAAAGGTTAGGAGCTTGTGAACCAAGAGAAAAACTCCCAGGAATTCAATGGGCAGTGGAATCTCAGAAAAAGTATCTTGAACCCTAATACAAAAGTGAACATATAAAAGAAATGAACAGGTAGAATCTGTTAAGATGCTAAAATAGGTGAAAATATTCCAAACCTTGGGGGTTTCCCAGGAACCCAGCAAAGAGCCCAAATGTGTACTCACCCCTGGGGATGGTGAAATAACTCCTGGGAGTAGGGTCCCAACATTTGGCTACTGTTAGGCTGATAGGTCTAGGAAGAAAGAAAACAGGTAAGGATGACTCTTAATTTTCCTACAGAGTTGGAAATGCTGCAAGAACTATTTGAAACAAATTTATTCCTATCCAGAAGTTGCCAAGTACATTCTGAGAATGGTTTAGAAAAGCTTTGTAATATTTTCAGTATGAAACACGTCAGGACGTTGCTGGTTTTGCAGAGATGATGAGCACTGGTGGTGAAATCTGTTGGATAATCAGCTCCTGGGATATTAAAATGCTCATCACATAAACAAACAGTGCTGCTGAAACCAGGCAACTCCTCCTTCGTGTTGGTTTTGGCCAGAACCAACCTCACCTATTCATCATTGACACTGAGAAGTTCACAGTTGAGATCAGTCATGCTGATGGATATGAAAATGTTGATTTCTCTGAGGTTCTCCCAGCTCCAACAGCTGCAGATGGAGGATAAATAGGAGGAGGTTTTGGGATGTGCTCACCCTGGTTTGGAGACTATTTCCCGTAGAACCCGAACGGCATCGTCATTGCTCATGTTCTCAAAATTGACATCGTTCACCTGAAACAGCGCAGAAAGCAGAGGTCAGGCTTTGCAGCAGGAAACTTCAAGGTGGTTTAATTGCTTCATTAAATCCCTAATTTATCTGCCTGGTCATTGCTTCCATCCCTTTGAAATGTCATTTCTCAGAGTTCTCTCTGAGAAATCTCTCAGAGTTTAGAAGAGCAGAGAGAAGATCCCGGCTAAACTGACAGCAGGGATCAGATGAATAATTTAATTTTACAGAGTGTAATTTAGCACTTGTTTTCTAATGGGAGCAGGGCTGAGGGCAACCCTTAATGCTCATTTCTCTGAGTCCTGTCATGCTGCTGTCTTTTCTTCCACCATTACCAGAAATTCAAGGCTTGAATTGAAAGCAATCAAATAGAAATTGCTAACAGGGGGACAGTGAGGATGATTTCCTTTCACACATCCTGTTAAGTTTCATTTTGTTGTGGGTTTTTTCCAGGCTCTTCAAACTTGTAGAACTTAAAAGTGCCACATTTACATCTAAATCTTGAAGGTGTTTAAGAGTTTGGAGCATTAATTATCCTCATTTTAGAGAGACTAGAATGAGACAGAAACGGATTTGCCCAAATTAATTTCAGGAGCATGGAACAAAGCCTAGATTATTTCACACCAACTTCAGCCATCTTTGTGCCACATTTCTCTGAGGGTGAACAAATCCTGTTCCCTGGTTCCTGCAGCCCCTGGGGCTGGTGGGATGGCTGAGCACAGGGTTTGGGGACAAACCTGCAGCAGCATGTCCCCCGGCTCGATGCGCCCGTCCGCTGCCACCGCCCCTCCCTTCATGATGGAGCCGATGTAGATGCCACCATCGCCCCGGTCATTGCTCTGGCCCACAATGCTGATTCCCAGGAAGTTGTACTTTTCTAGATGGAGGGTGGGAAAAGGGGGAGGGGGAAAAAAAAGCAGATAAAGTTGTGAGAATGAGGTCAGATGGGATGGTGATGGGATGAACAGAGATGAGAGATCTCTGGAGTCCAGGCTGGGTTTGGAGCGTGCAGTTCATTGCACAGGGTGTGGGTGAAGGGCCCTGCCATGAACTGCCAGCCACAGCTCAGAGCAGAGAGAGAGTGAGGAGGAAGAGGAGAAAGGAGAGAGTGAAGAAGAAGAACACGAAGAAAAAGAGGAGAGAGAGAGCGTGCAAAGTTCCCATTACAATCCATTAAATCTTCTTCTAAACTGAATATTCTAATTTACACCAACCAATCCAGCACAAGATACAAATCCTGTAGCATTTACACACAGCCTACAAGAATCACTACACTGCCATCCTGTGTTATATTTTAAACCCTAAAAACGACTCTTGGGACCCCTCCTGCCAAGCCAGCAGGGTCTGCTCTGACCCTTGGGCTCTCGGTAAGGAGAAGGGCATTGTTTAATCAATTAATTTAATTGTTTAACCTTCAGCTGCCCATACCATTGTTTTCCAGTTGCTCAGTAACTAAAACTCGACATCTTAGACATCAAAACTTGCCTTCAACTCTATTTCACTGATAGGTTTCATATTCTCTAAAAATAAGCAGTCATATTTATAAGGCTTTCCTGTTTCATCTTCCCCAACATCAAGTGATTGGAATGATAGCAAAGAGTGAGGCTGCTTCAGCTTTGAAACATCTCAACACATCAGTAATACACCCCTGCGTGGGCATTTCTGTCTAAGGAAAGAGTTTCAGTTTGCCTTTAGACATTTTAGGAAGTTGAACTAGAAAGTTCTGTGCCTTTCTCACTGTAACTGGCTCAGTGCCAGCACAGAGGCATTAGCTGGAAAGTGCAGCTCAAAGCCTGGGGCCGATTTCATTGGGCCAGGGGCCAAACAGCCCCACTGAACCATCAAATACTGAAGAGAGAGCACAGAGGAACTCAAGGGCTTTTTGGGGTGTCTTAGCAAGGTGTCAGAGGCTTCTCAGACACCTGTGCTCGCCTTTTGCACTTTTCTAGAAGGATGTTGTACTTTTCTAGATGGATGGTGGGGAATGGGGTAAAAAAAGCAGAAAAAGTGATTGGAATGATAGCAAAGAGTGAAGCTGCTTCAGCTTTGAAACATCTCAACACATCAGTAATGCACCCCCCACCCCTGCGTGGGCATTTCTGTCTAAGGAAAGAGTTTCAGTTTGCCTTTAGACATTTTGGGAAGTTGAACTAGAAAGTTCTGTGCCTTGTCACTGGCTCAGTGCCAGCACAGAGGCATTGGCTGGGCTTGGAAAGTGCAGCTCAAAGCCTGGGGCTGATTTCACAGGGGCAGGGGCCAAACAGCCCCATTGAACCATCAAATACTGAAGAGAGAGCACAGAGGAACTCAAGGGCTTTTTGGGGTGTCTTAGCAAGGTGTCAGAGGCTTCCCACACACCTGTGCTCACCTTTTATTTCTGTATTATTATTTTATATTTCTGTCTATTATTTTTCATTTATTGAACCTTTTTTAAAACACACCTGAAGAGCCATCTTGCTAATTATTTTAAGCCATTTCTCTGCAAGGGCTGGACCCTCAGAGGTATTGGGAACCCCAAAACATGAGTGGGGCAAGGTTTGATCTGCAATGATCTCAGGCTGCTCTAATGGTGAATATTTGCCTGGCAGCTTCAGGGAAAGGCTGCTAAAGACAGGATTTTTTCATCCAAGTCAGTGTTATGTTAAAAAAAAAAACAACCTCAGCAAGAGGAAGAGCACTGAAAAGACTTGTCCACACCTGGAAATTAGCCCTGATCACATTAGGCAATGTTTGTTCCACATGTCAGAGAGGCAGGAAGGGTTTGGTGCTGCTGAAAGGTGCTGAATTCGTTGGCAGCCCTGCACATTTCTGTCTGGCTGACAAATGAAACACATGAGCAGCAGAAATGCAAAGCTCCAGTGCCCTTCTACCCTAATCCCTCATCATTAATTCCACATCCTGGAGTTCCAGCTCCTTCCCTGGAAGGAACACTGGTTTGAAAATCAGTTCTGGATCCAGGCAGAGTCAGCACAGCAGCAACTCAGCTGCTGCTCCCTTTATTCACCTGGCATCCTTTCCAACCAAGGAATTCCCTCCTGGCTCCAAAGGCTCCCTCACCATCACAAAATACATCTCTGCCACTTGAAATTCATCATAAAAAATGTGATCTGGCCTCTTACCCATGTTGAGTGTGACAGTGATGATGTTCAGGGACATGGTGGAGTCAGTAATGCTGCTGAACGAGGACGACTGCAAAACACAACAGAAAAGTCTCAGGGTTTTAAATGGTTCTGAGTAAGAACTTTGGAGGGTTAACTCATTAGAATTGATTAATAGGTTTCCAATTGAAAGGCATCCAGAAATTATTGAGGCTTCCTCAAAATTATGATTCATTTAGGAACTTTAAGGAAAGAAATCTGAGCAGAGTCTGCACTTCTTCCAAAGGTTTGATCACAAAATTCACAGAGCACGTTCCTATATTTGGGTTTCTCAACTGAACTTCCCCTGGAATTATTTCTGCTTCCTGACTATGACTGACAGGCAAACATTTAGACCCTAAAGTGCCCGGTGGAGTGTGAATTATTGCACCCACAGCTCCTCCCTAAAGGGAGGAGTGAACAGCACAGGATCCAGCAGGAAGTGAGAGACACTCCCCTGCCTCCAAAATTAAATACAAAGGCGATTATCAAAGATCTTCTAAAACACCATCCTGTCATAAAAAGTGTGTGAGGCCATTCTTTAATGTGTGAAGGCTGGGAGAACAAAACAGGAACTTCAGGAGTGGGGTCAGCCTCATCCTCCTGCCAGGGATTGGCACAGGAAAGGGCAAAGGAAAAGATTTCCTATAAACTTGGATTTCTCCTTCCAGCAGAATGTGGGTCTCAGGGTGTCTCATTCTGGAGGAGAAGCTCCTACCTGGATAAAAACTGGGACTCAGGAACAGCAGGATCTGGTTTGTTCCACCAGAGGAAGACCAGACCCATCTCAGCACCACTGGACTTTTCCTACTCCATTATCTGTACCCACAGAACTCATCTGGGATTTATTGGGGCTGCTCCCAACACCCAACACCAACAGGGGGTCAGGTCGGATCTCCGACTCTGTCAGGGTTTTCTGGGATTTTGTTGTGTTTGCTTGCTTGTCTTTGTACTACTGCATTTGTATTTTATTTTTGTATTCCCATTACAGAACTGTTACTCCTATTCCCATTAAAGAACTGTTACTCTATTCCCATTAAAGAACTGTTACTCCTATTCCCATTACAGAACTGTTACCCCTATTCCCATTAAAGAACTGTCACTCCTATTCCCATTACAGAACTGTCACTCCTATTCCCATTACAGAACTGTCACTCCTATTCCCATCTCTTTACCTGAAAGCCCCTAATTGCAAAATTATAATAATTTGGGGGGAAGGGGATTTACATTCTCCATTCCAAGGGAAGCTCCAGCTTTCCCTGGCACACAACTGCCTTTCAAAACCAAGACAGGTTGGCACCTTTAAATTCACAAAGCTCCAAGTTTTCACCCTTCAGGGTTCCAACAACCTCCTGGGACATTTCTGGTGCCAGCCTTACCCTGTCGATCTGCCTCATCCTCTGTTTCCTCCTCCGGCGTTTGTGCTTGCGGATGAGGCGGGACGAGGTGCTCTGCTCCGTGGAGCTGCTCAGCCTAGGGGGAAAGCAGAGCAAATGTCAGCCCTGCAAGGCTCAGCCACCTGCATTCCTGCCAGGAAAAGCTGATTCCTGCAGCAGCAGGAGAGGGGAAATCGCTCAGGAGTTTAGGAGAGCACAGGGAAGATTCCGGCTAAACAACAACAAGGAAGAGATGAATAATTTAATTTTACAGAGTGTAATTTACACTTGTTTTCTTCTGGGAGCAGGGCTGAGGACAACCCTTAATGCTCATTTTTTTGAGCCCAGTTTCTCTCTGAGAAATCACTCAGAGTTTAGGAGAGCACAGAGAAGATTCCAGTTCAATGACAGCAGGGATGAGATGAATAATTTAATTTTACACAGTGTAATTTAGCACTTGTTTTCTTCTGAGAGTAGGGCTGAGTGCAACCCTTAATGCCCATTTTTTTGAGCCCAGTTTCTCTGAGAAATCTCTCAGAGTTTAGGAGAGCATAGAAAAGGTCCCAGCTAAACCAACAGCAGGATCAGATGAATAGTTTAATTTTACAGAGTGTAATTTAGCACTTGTTTTCTTCTGGGAGAGGGCTGAGTGCTCTCTGAGAGCTCAGAAAAATGCTCATTTTTCTGAGTCCTGAAGAATGAGACAGAAATGGATTTGCCCAAATTCACCTGAAATAGTGCAGAAAGCAGAGGTCAGGTTTTGCGCAGCAGGAAACTTCAAGGTGGTTTAATTACTTCAATAATAATTTAGCACTTGTTTTCTTCTTGAAGCAGGGCTGAGGACAACCCTTAATGCTCATTTTTTTTGGAGCCCAGTTTCTCTCTGAGAAATCACTCAGAGTTTAGGAGAGCACAGAGAAGGTCCCAGCTAAACCAACAGCAGGATCAGATGAATAATTTAATTTTACAGAGTGTAATTTAGCACTTGTTTTCTAATGGGAGCAGGGCTGAGGACAACCCTTAATGCTCATTTTTGTGAGTCCTGAAGAATGAGACAGAAATGGATTTGCCCAAATTCACCTGAAACAGCGCAGAAAGCAGAGGTCAGGCTTTGCAGCAGGAAACTTCAAGGTGGTTTAATTGCTTCATTAAATCCCCCAATTTATCTGCCTGGTCACTGCTTCCATCCCTTTGAAATGTCATTTCTCAGAGTTCTCTCTGAGAAATCTCTCAGAGTTTAGGAGAGCATAGAAAAGGTCCCAGCTAAACCAACAGCAGGGATCAGATGAATAATTTAATTTTACAGAGTGTAATTTAGCACTTGTTTTCTAATGGGAGCAGGGCTGAGGACAACCCTTAATGCCCATTTTTTTTGAGCCCAGTTTCTCTCTGAGAAATCACTCAGAGTTTAGGAGAGCACAGAGAAGATTCCAGTTCAATGACAGCAGGGATGAGATGAATAATTTAATTTTACAGAGTGTAATTTACACTTGTTTTCTTCTGAGAGCAGGGCTGAGGACAACCCTTAATGCTCATTTTTGTGAGTCCTGAAGAATGAGACAGAAATGGATTTGCCCAAATTCACCTGAAACAGTGCAGAAAGCAGAGGTCAGGCTTTGCAGCAGGAAAATTCAAGGTGGTTTAATTACTTCATTAAATCCCCCAATTTATCTGCCTGGGCACTGCTTCCATCCCTTTGAAATGTCATTTCTCAGAGTTCTCTCTGAGAAATCAGAGTTTAGGAGAGCACAGAGAAGGTCCCAGCTAAACCAAAAGCAAGGATCAGATGAATAATTTAATTTTACAGAGTGTAATTTAGCACTTGTTTTCTTCTGGGAGCAGGACTAAGGACAACCCTTAATGCTCATTTCTCTGAGTCCTGTCATGCTGCTGTATTTTCTTCCAGTCTTACCAGAAATTCAAGGCTTGAATTGAAAGAAATCAAATAGAAATTGCTAACAGGGGGACAGTGAGTATGATTTCCCTTCACACATCCTGTTAAGTTTCATTTTCCTGTGAGTTTTTTCCAGGCTCTTCAAACTTGTAGAACTTAAAAGTGCCACATTTTATATCTAAATCTTGAAGGTGTTTAAGAGTTTGGAGCATTAATCATCCTCATTTTAGAGAGAGTAGAATGAGACAGAAACCGATTTGCCCAAATTAATTTCAGGAGCTTGGAACAAAGCCTAGATTATTAAGATACCACTACACCACCAGAGAGACATCTTTCCTCTATTGAGTATGTTAAGAATGGGGAAAAAAAAAGAAAAAGGAAAAGAAAAAGAAAAAAAAAAAAAGAAAAAAGAAAGAAAGAAAAAAAAAAGACAAAGCAATGCTCCATCATTAACCAAGATTAAAAACCCCAACCTTACAAAACACAAAACAAACAGCGCAAGGCTTTTCCCCCAGTTTCCACATCCCTGCTTTCTGTGTTCCAGCCACATGCAGGAATGTGAGAACACCTCAAAAACTCAATGCCAGCAATTCCAAAAGGAGTTTGGTGTCCTGAGAGCACAGGAAACCCCTCTGGCCTGAAATATTTTTATCAATTATCATCCCTGGAGATGCTGGAGCTGCTCAGAGGGGTGTGAATCTCCTGACGTTCCCTTCCAGCTCACACAAATATTCCAGGCATGTTAACCTCACACACTCCTGTTTTTCCCCTCCCAGCAAGGGGAATTAAAGAGCCAAGGGGTTGGATTTTTCAAAAAGAGATCCAAAATATGATAATTCCTGCTGTGTGCAACAGCTCACACAGCACCTGGGCTTGGGAGGTTTTACTTTCCAACAGGAAAAAGAAATAAGGAGGTGTCAAACCCAACGCTCCCAAAACTGGGCTGGCTCAAAAACTATCAAAGATTGACTCAAAAAATATATTTTGCTATCAATATTCTCCCCCTTCCTGCTTCCTCTCCCATTTTTTTCTCCTCCTCTTCCCTCCCAGAACATCTCAGCAGAGGATTCAGCTAAAATTTCCCTGAGGAGCACCAGGGCAAGCTGCCTGCTTCACTGTGCATTTTCCTCTCAAAAAGGGCATTTTTCTCTCAAATTAAATCATCAGCCCCAGAGTTTCTTGGCAAATCTCTTGAGTTTCTGTTGCCAGGTGCTGACATGTGAGAAGTGAAGTTGTTCTCTGTTGCATTTTTGCCATTCTGATGGGTATCAGGATGGAAGGATGAGAATCCTTAGAAAATTCAGGTTTAGTTCAAGAGGACACAAAACATTTCAGGGAAAAAAACTGGAGCTAAAACAGTCTCTGACATCAGCTGCACGAAACTGATGATCAGGAGGCTCTGCAGGAATATTTTTACACCTATTTTCATGTAGCTGTGGCACATTTCATCATCTCTCCCTGTAATTTCTGCTCAATCCACAGCCTTAATGCATCCTTGCTGAATCCTTAATATTCTGGGAGCATCTGGATGCTCAAAAGCAGCTCAAACCTGCTCTAATGAGGAATATTTTGCTCTCTGAAGCAGCTCCAGAAATGCTGGGTAAAAGTTGTTATTATTACAATCTGATGAGCAAGACAAGATGGTAAATTTGAGCTTTGGAGACAAATAAAGTGCAAAGATGAAAAACAAATCTGGAGTTATCACTACCAATTAATTACCTGAGCCAGCTACTGCCCAAAACCCTGACTGCACTTCTAACACAAAGGCCAATAAATACCACAGCAGAGATTTTTAAAAATATTGTAATAATAAAAAATATTAAATAATAATAACAACAACATTAAAATTTTTTCTCAATTTTTTTTCTCAATTCAATTCTACAATTCCCAAAGGACAGGGAAAAAAGGCAACATTTATTAAAGAAAGCTTATCCACGTGGCTTAAAAAGAAATTATGGCAATTTCTTAAATGAGAAATAAACTTGTTTTTTTGGAGTGAATTCTTTTAGTTGCATTGAACTGAGAGGAACAATTGCTGACAATAATCCTACAGCTACAGATGTCAGATTTGTTAGACCTTTAGAGAAGACAGAAAAAGGTTTTTACTGTGAAGTTCCCTACATCAACATCTGTTCAAAATCCTACCTGCAAACAACACAAACATTCAATTATGTCACACTTTGAAATAAAAGGAAATAAATTATTGTGCCACTCTGCACTGTCCTGGAATGCCTTAATTCACCAAAATATTACATTATTCTTTAACTGAAGGCAACAGAACTTTTTTTGGGGCTGGGAATTACCCAGCTCTGCTCCACTGATCTGAGTTCAAATAAAACAAAGCCGAACACACAGAGTGAGAAAAGAATCCTCAGCCTCACAATCCCAGAGTGAGAAAAGCATCCTCAGCCTCACAACCTCAGAGTCAAAAAAGCATCCTCAGCCTCACAATCCCAGAGTGAGAAAAGCATCCTCAGCCTCACAAGCTCAGAGTGAGAAAATCATCCTCAGCCTCACAAGCTCAGAGTGAGAAAAGAATCCTCAGCTTCAGAACCTCAGAGTCAGAAAATCATCCTCAGCCTCACAACTTCAGAATCAGAAAAGCATCCTCAGCCTCACAACCTCAGAGTGAGAAAAGAATCCTCAGCCTCACAAGCTCAGAGTCAAAAAAGCATCTTCAGCCTCACAACATCAGTCAGAAAAGCATCCTCAGCCTCACAAGCTCAGAGTGAAAAAAGAATCCTCAGCCTCACAACCTCAGAGTGAGAAAAGAATCCTCAGCCTCAAAACCTCAGAGTCAAAAAAGCATCCTCAGCCTCACAACCTCTTCCCTTCCAGCACAGCAACATCCTTTCCATCTGATTTCCTCCCTCAGTGCCTCCTCCCTCTCAAATCAGCTCCTGCCACCAGAACCCATCAGCTGGCAGGACCCAAACTCACCCCTCAACCCCTGTGTCCCCAGGCTGGTGCCTCCAGCAGCTCTGGAACCTTCTCCATTTGTTCTTTTTGCCTGATTTGCCTTTAGAGAAAACTTCTCCCTGCCAGCACCGTGCCTGAGAACATCATCCCTGGAACACAGCAGCATACCTGGGAGCATTCCTTGGAGTGGTTCTTCCTGACTAGCTGGCCTGGCAGCTCTTCCCCGTGCCAAAAACTCCTGCCCCAACCTCCAGAGGGAAAGGCAGGAGCAGCAGCTTCGAAGAATCTCTCAGGTCAGACTCAGGAAGGGTCTGGGTTAGGGTTTTATTCATACAGAATTCTTTTCTTTTATTTATTTTTTTTATTTATTCATATAGAATTCTTTTATTCTTTTATTCATACAGAAAGATTTCACTGGCTCTGCTGCAATGTGAATTAATCCTGCCCCACTGCATCACTTGCTGCCATGGAAATTATGTATTTATTTACAACCCCAAAGCAGCTGTAAATAAAATCTTTTATTAGGGTTGTTGTTGTTGTGGGCTTGAGTTTTTAGGGAGGGCTCAAAGCCCTAAAGGCTTTGGGAAGGCTCAGGGTGCATTTAGGGTTAAGGATTCATCTTGCCAACCCTCCATGCATGTGAATATTCAGAAAAGTGATTTTTTTATATCTCCAGGTGTTGGCAATTTCATCATGGAATGGTTTGGGTTGGAAAGGACCTTAAACTCACCTCATTCCAACCCCTGCCATGGGCAGGGACACCTTGCACTTCACTGGGAGTGCAAAATAAGTTCTTGAAACTAACTCAGCACTAAATCTCCAATGTGCATTTAGTTACCCTTTCACCCCTTTGGAAACACTCAGCCTTTAATCAGAATTCTGAGATCTTTAAGCCCTGACCAACTCCAAGACCCAACAGATCCACCAAGATCCATAAGCTGTTCAGGTCTGTAACCACAGCAGGATCTCCAGGAATTGCTGATTTTTACTGTTTTTAAAATTTACTGTTTTTAAAATTGCCACATTCTGCCTTATTTTAGCTTGTGACCCACCAGGGATCTGTCACCCTGCTGTCCTCTGACAAATCCATAATGGATTTTCAGAGTCCACTGGGATGGACAAAGTTCTAGAAAAGGAAGAATATTCTAGAAAATGTGGCCAGGAAAAGGAAGAAAAATCATTTAGATTAGTTTTACATCCATGAAAATAACTATTCAAATCCATGAAATGTATTGCCTTAAGGACTTCTTAAAGAAAACCAAAAATATTTTAGATATAACAAAGATGTCTTGAAATGAGAGGTATTTTTCAAGCAGGGATTAATTCACACACTCTGCCTGCACAAAAAGACAGAAGTAATGAAGAAGCCATAAATACATGGCAGCCCAGGCTGCCTTTGCAAGAGCATTAACTTTGATGAATTCCTGAAGTGCTCATAGGTCTCAGACTGTGCAATTACCCAGGAATTCCTTTTTAATTGAGCTCCAGTGAAGTGCACACTCATTAGGAATCTCTGCTGACAGGATTTTGTTTTAATATTCACACCATTACTTTATAAATAGGTAGGCAGTTGTGCTTTGATCTGGAAATGTGGCCATCCTTGCTATGAAAAGGAGAGGAACAAGAGTTTTTCTTTCAACTGGAACAGTGGTTTGGACAGCCTGGACAGTGACCCAATAACTGAGCAGTGATGTCACCCATGCTCAAATCATGAAAGAAATGAAAGGAAAATTAAAACAAACAAAAAACAAAGAGAAAGGAGGGGAAGAAAAAGAGAAAAGATGAAATCAGAAGAGCCCAAGAAGATGCCAAGAGGCTCTCCCAGCCCTGTGCCCTGCCTGGGCTGTACCTGCTGGTGTTGTCGTCGTCCTCGGAGTCGATGAAGCTGCTGGACTCCAGCTCGCTGCTCATCATGGTGGAGGAGCTGTCGTAGCCAGGGGGGTGCTCCCGGTGCCTGTCCAGCTTGGGGTGCCCATTGATCCTGGGGACTGGAAAAGCACAGCAAAAGGAGTGTCACAGCACAGGGGAGGAGGTGACGGCGCTGGGAGCAGCGGGACAATCACAGCGGGAAATGAAATTTGGGAATGTGAAACCCTAACAGCTCTGCAGGAGGAGCTTCCTGCTCAAACCAAGCCCCAAACCAAGCTCTGTGCAGGAGCTGATCCCTCTCACCAGCTGGAAATCCTTCTGTCCTGCTGCCCTTGCCCATGGCTCAGTTTCTGGGCCAGCCTTTAGTATCAGGCATAGAAAAACCCTATAAATGTATCAGACAGCAACAGAAGCTGTGTCAATGGGAAAGGATAAACAAAAGCACTTTGAGTTTGGCATGGACAATCCCAGCAGCACAAAAAAACCCATTCCTGGATGAATTTTATTAATATCTTACCCATAAAACCACTTTTACCTGGGCCTGTGCTACACATTCCTGTCCCTGGTGTGGGCAGTGCAGGACATCCAGCCCTGCCTGCACCATTTGGGTGTTTCAGAACAATGCTTGACTAATCCCTGGCTGTGTGAACACTGTCAGACACAAACATTCCCACGGATAATCCCCTCCCAAAAATGCCATTTACTGGAAGGTTGCAGTGACTCATCTTTTTCTAGAGATATTTTAGGGATTTTCCTCAGCAAAGCAAACTCCTCCTGCACCCTTCATTAGAATATCCTTAATTTCCAAGGAACATTTACCAGGAATGTTCTTTTCCCTGAAAGAAAAAAGGCTGAGCTTGATAAGGTAAAGAAATCAACATAACAACCTTCAAAGATAGGCTGAGATTTTAAACCAGGCTGAGATTTTAAACCAGGCTGAGATTTTAAACCACCCTCTCCAAACACACAACTCCAAGGTCTAAAGGATTTGCTCTTCAATTACAGAATGGAAAATCTGCTTAGGGGAACAAGGCCTGCAGCAGGAATTATACCTGATGCATACTGAGAGTTAATTATTAAAGTAATTAGTTAATTCTTTTCAAGTGAAGTATCAGAGAAAGTTTGACAAAGTGATGCTCAGTGTCTATTTTGATATTGTCTAATTGAAGATTTCCAGCACCAGGAGAACAATCAGGAATAGAGGAAGCCAAGGCATGGAATAAATTTGTTTTTTACCTCCCAAGCAGCACCAGGTAGCCTTGAGCTCACAAGAAAGGCTTCCTGTGCAATTAGGGTGTGCATTTAAATCCATAAAGTTCTTTTGCAATTTCCTTGCCTAAGTCAAATTTCCCTTTTCCAAGCTTTTCTAATGTTAGCCAGAATTGTTTGGGGCCAATAAACCATTATTATAATTGAGTATTTTCACAAACCACGATTATAAGTGAGTTACTCATAAAATATTCCCAGGTAACTTTCCAAAGCAACACAAACTTCTGTTGCTTGAAGAGAGAAAAGGGGAGCTCTGACATCCTGAGGTTTTTTTTTTCCAGATCAGTTTTCCTTAGGAGTTTCTTGGTGTTTATATCTGCAGCATCACACACAGAAAAAAAGTTTTATTACATTCCTCAAGCCACCACATTCTCTTTGTTGGGATTATTTTGGAATAATAATATTATAATAGAAGTTTAAACCTAAAGAAGAATCAATCATTCCTGCTCTGTGTCTGTCCCATTAATGACCAGGGACTTTCTGCCCTGCTGCCCTGTCCCTTCATTAGAGGATGGCAGAGTTCACCAGGACAAGGTGACAAAACCTTTCAGTGCCTCAAAGAGCTGAGAATAAAGCATGGCTGGGAGGGTAAAACGTGTCCTCCTTGACTTTTATCAACAGCACAGCAGGCCCTGCCTGAGGGACAAAAACACATCAAAGAGCAAATCAAACCAGGCTGGGAGCAGAAAGGGAAGAGCAGCATCTGCTCAGGGGAGCTGGGAGAGGATCCCGGGAAGGATCCTGAATTTTAAGCAGAATTCACACACAGAGGGACAATCTCTGGACTGAAATCCTGGATTCTCCTGGAATCCCACGAAGGACAGATCCACAGGTTCTGAACTGTGGGTCTGATACTTCTGAGCCTGAAAGAATTTTTTAACCTGCTAGTAACTGTTAACTCTTTTTTTAATCTTCTCAACAAGTTTCTTTCTCAAAATAATCTTGTAAAAACAACATTTCTTTCTCATCACATTCTTTTGCCAGGTGGTGTTTTCTATTTCTGTAGTTTAACCAATGGAATTAAGATAGGTGTCGTACTTGTATTGTAACCAATCATGCTCATTTTGTATTGTAATTATTCCTATTATAAATAATAGGAAGAATTGGAAAATAAACCCCTCTATGCTCATTTTCCTAGTGAATTATTTGAGTCAATAATCCTTATTTTGTGTCCAACAGGACCCCTGAACAGGTTCTGTACACAAGGGTGAGGAGGGCTCAGAGAGAAGGGACAGCTGCCAGGTAGGAGGGGAAACAACACCAACCTCCCAACCCCTTCCAAAGGTCCTTCCTGAGGGAATTCCAGGATGCTTTAATGCTTTAAAATATCTCAAAGTGATCCCAACACTTAAAATCCCAACACTTCCCATTAATTCACAGGAATTATGTTATTAATTCCTCATTATGATGGAGAAGGGACCTGCTCTGGTTGGTGTACATTTCAGTCAGGAGCTCTTTTCCAACTGTGGCAATATTTTAAAAGTATTAACAAAATATTTTTAATAATAAAATATTTATTTTAATAATAAATAATTATTAAATTATTATTAATAATATAATAATAAAGTATTAATATTTTAATAATATTATAATAAAATAAAGTATTACTATTTTAATAATATTAATAATAAAATACTTAATATTTAATAATTTAATGGTAATATTTAAAAATATGTTAATATCAAAGCCCAAAGGACTCTTTACACAAAGCATTTGAGCTTTTTTTAAAAAATAAATTATTTTTTTTAAATAATAGATAATAAATAAAAAAAATTTTAAAAAATATTTTAAAATTAAAAAAAAAATACTTGGAACTCTGCTGGGTGCAGGGCTCAGTCCCTGCTCCTTAAATAGGGAAGGACAATGGGGTTTTCCACTCCTGCCTTATGGGCACATCCCTGCACCCTGACCTGCCTTGGGATTGAAGTTTAGAACCTCAGCCTCCAATCCCTCCAATCCCAGCCAGGCTCAACATTCCCATCCCAGCTGTTTTCCAGCCCTCCTGCAGATTCCTCAGCACACAGAGTGGTAAAAAATCCACAAATTGCAGCAGCAAGGGGAAATCTGCACCAGCTCCTCCTCCCAGATATTTGGGATCTGTGAGCCTGCCCACATGAGGAGTTCCTCCAGACACAGGCATGTGAAAAATGAGCTTCACTTTCTTAGAAAAATTTAGAGGTTAAATAAAAAATAAGAAGAAAATAGACAATTAGGAGAGAAAAAAGCAAACTACATTTTTTTCAGCTGAGGGTGCCTGGCACAGAACCAGCCAGCACACTGTTAGCAAAGAGTTTGTTCTTTAAAAACATCAGCTTGATGCATATTTAAAAATTCACATGCATGGTTCAAACATTCTTTTTGAGTGTGAATTTTTTGTTTAGTCTTAACTCCCCCTCTAACTGTTCTATCTGGCAGACCCATCCTCGGGTGGCTCTATTCTGTCTGATGGTAAAGGTCTTATAAATTCTTCTCTTGGGGTTCTGGACATTTTAATCTGGACAAGATACTTGATAACAGAAGTTTAATCACTTTTTGGTCAGCAATTTTCATGCAGAAAAAAAAAAGACCTCAGTCTTCTAACACTAAGTTACAATCATAAAAATATATATATTCATCACATTTCTAACTTCTATTAATTAAAAGAAAATACAGTACAATCTTCCTACATTATACACACAATATTCATTTTAATATTTGTGAAAAGCCAACTTTATACAATGCATTTAGAACAGGCATTGCTCAGCTGGCTGCACAAGTTTTAAAAGTAGCAAAGTGAGACACTTGACATCTGCAGACTTGTCAGAAACCCAGCAGCAGCTATAAAACATTCCCCATCACCCCAAAAAATCCCCAAAAACCCTCTTGTCCCTTAATTACCTCCCTAATTAGAGCTTGCACAGTCCCATTTCCCATTTCTCCCCAGCAAACTGACAGGGGAGCTCTGTTCCTCCCAGCCAGGGCTCCCCACAATGTGTGCCAGGCAGACCTCCCACAACCCCAATTAAGATCCTCACTCAACTTTCACTTTTAACAGGAATTTGTCAACCTCCCAAAGCAATGAGGGTTTTTGTTGGCTGAAGAGAGAAAAGGGAGAGCTCTGACAATCTTGATTTTTTTTTTTCCAGATCTGTTTTCCTCCAGATTTTCTTGCTGCTTGTATCTGCAGCTCCAAAAAAAAAAGAGTTTTATTATGTTCCTCAAGCCACCTCGTTCTCTTTGAGAGGATTATTATTATATATATGATATATATAAAAGATATAATATATATGATATATATTGTATATTATATATTATATATAATATATGTTATATATAATATATATGATATATCATATATATTATATAATATAATTATATAGATCATATATAATATGTATATGATTTATATTATTTTATATATTTATTTTATAAATATAAAATTTATATTATTTTATATATTATATATTATTATTTATATTATTTATTTTATAAATATAAAATTTATATTCTTTTATATATTATATATATGATCTATATATCATATATATAGATCATATATATAATATATAAAATAATATAAACTTTATATATTTATATATAAATATATAAATAATATATATTATATAAAAATGTATTCTTTATTATTTATATATTTATATATTATATAAAATTATTATTTATTATTATATTATTTTTATTATAATAAAAATTATTATATTATTATATATGATATATAATATATATGATTATTTTGAAATCAGAGAATATACAAGCACAAATGGAGATTAATTGTCTGTGCACTTAAAATAGGAATATAATTTAAGGGAAATGGGTGGAAGAGCTTAGGGATACCCAAAATCCTTCTGCATTTTCAATGGGAAGAGGTGTGAAAATGCTGTCAGGTCACTCAGGTGTGTCCCACACCTTGCAGCTGCAGTTGGAATCAATATTTATCACAGCCTGTGTGAGTGTGGAATTGCCCAGCAGCAATTCAGCAGAAAAACCTTTTCTGGGGTGAGTAACCCTGCAGCCATGAAGGAAAACATCCAGGCTGCCCTGGTGAACGATCCACCCATGGTACATATTTAATTATCACCCACTGCAGAGCCTGGGGAATTCACCATCACCACAACCCCAAATCAAACCTCCAAAGGATCTTGTGGCAGTTCGAGTCCAGACTGAAAGCTGGTAAGGTTTTCCAGTAAAATTAGGAGATAGTTTTTGTAAATTAAAATAGAGAGTAGCACAGAAAATCTCTGTTTAGTGTCCCTTTTCTTCCTTGGGGTTTTCCCACCTTAACTGTGTGGAACCTTCAATTCCAAGTGCTCTGGGCTCACCACAGAAAATTTTTGTTGAGTGTCCCTTTTCTTCCCTGGGGTTTTCCCACCTTAACTGTGTGGAACCTCTCAGTTCCAGTGCTCTGGCCTCAGTGGACTCAGCACAGAAAATCTCTATTTAATGTCCCTTTTTCTTCCCTAGGGATTTCCCCACCTTAATTGCGTGGAACCTTCAATTCCAAGTGCTCTGGGCTCAGCCCAGAAAATTTTTGTTTAGTGTCCCTTTTCTTCCCCACCTTAATTGTGTGGAACCTCTCAGTTCCAGTGCTCTGGGCTGAGTGAACTCAGCACAAAAAACTTCTGTTTAATGTCCCTTTTCTTCCCTGGGGTTTTCCCAACTTTAATTGCATGGAACCTCTCAGTTCCAGTGCTCTGGGCTCAGTGGACTCAGCACAGAAAATCTGTTCAGTGTCCCTTTTATTCCCTGGGATTTTCCCACCTTAACTGCATGGAACCTCTCCATTCCAGTGCTCTGGGCTCACCACAGAAAATTTTTTTTAGTGTCCCTTTTCTTCCCCACCTTAATTGCATGGAACCTCTCAATTCCAAGTGCTCTGGGCTCAGTGGACTCAGCACAGAAAATTTTTGTTTAATGTCCCTTTCCTTCCCTGGGGTATTCCCACCTTAATTGTGTGGAACCTTCAATTCCAAGTGCTCTGGGCTCACCACAGAAAATTTTTTTTAGTGTCCCTTTTCTTCCCCACCTTAACTGCATGGAACCTCTCAGTTCCAGTGCTCTGGGCTCAGTGCACTCAGCACAGAAAATCTGTTCAGTGTCCCTTTTCTTCCCTGGGGTTTTCCCCACCTTAACTGTGTGGAACCTCTCCATTCCAGTGCTCTGGGCTCACTGGACTCAACACAGAAAATCTCTGTTCAGTGTCCCTTTCCTTCCCTGGGGTTTTCCCCACCTTAACTGTGTGGAACCTCTCCATTCCAGTGCTTTGGACTCAGCCTGTCTGACCTGTTCAGGTTTGAGCTCGGTGTTTCTCCATTCCCAAATGGTTCCTTCACACTTTTCTCACCTCACCTCTTTGAAATGAAAGCTGGAACACCCTGCTCCTGTTTTCTTGTGGAACAAGAGCTCCTTTCCCTTGAGGGAATCCAGGGAAATCCTCTTTGGTGGGTGATTCCTTGTACCAAACACAAAGGCAGAAATTGTCCAGCTGGGTGAGCTGTTCCTGTGCCCCTGGAACCAAACCTCTGGCACCAAGCTGGGAGGAACCCAGAGCTCCAGGAGCTCCTCACCCTGCCCTGTGCCAACAGCAGGGCTGTAATTTGGGCATTGTTAAACGAGTCTCTGCAGGAGCACATCAAACACTCACTGCAGTTCCTGCTCTCTGCAGGGAAAGGAGGATTTTCCCCTTGCACAATCAGGGAACAGGACACAGCTGCTGGCCCAGGTGTCACAGCCTTTTCCCCATCCTTGTCCTCTTTTCTGGCTTTTCCCATTTTTCCATCCAGCTGTGCTCCAGACAAGATGTGAAGGTGCAAGAAAAGATTGACTCTGGGATCATTATTATTGAAAAGGCCTTAAAATCCTTCCCAGGATTAGGATATTTCACTTATTTTAGGATTGTCAAGTGGTATCTCATGACACAGAGCTGAACTGTGCATTTTAGACTTGCCTTCCACTGAAAACAACACACTCGTGGTGTTATTTTGTGCACTGGGTGTTGTTATTTAAATAAAATATTGTTATAACCACAGAAATGCTACAGACATTAAATAATGTCTTTTAAAGCAGCTCTCCTCACTTTATGCACATTAACAGAACTCACCTGCTGCAGGGAGGTCTAAATTCAGAGAACAGGTGATGTTTGTGACAGGTTCTTGCCTGGGCTTTGATAAAAGGAGGAAATTTCATCCCATTTCTTTCTCAAGGGAAATGCATGAAATGGTTTCAGATCATTCCTGTGCTCAAACAATTCCATCCACCAAGACCAGCTCTGATGCCATAAATACCCACAGCAAAACATGCTTAAAATATGATTTAATGCTTTAAAAAAATCCCCTTTTCACATTTTTAATCAACACTGTGAGAGGATTCTGCCTCTTTCTGTCAGTTCCCAAAGGAATTTGCAGTTTCTCAGCTCCTCCCACTGAGGGATTTCCATTCACTCCTAATCAGTGACAACTTGGAAGGGTTAAATGAACAGAAACCCTCATAAAAATAAATATAAATCTGATTTCTGGTGCTCTAACTGGAGGCAAATGCTTTGCTGGGTGGAGCTGTGAATAAAGGCTATGATGGCATTTCTTGGGCCCAAGTATTCCTAATTCTGGACCATTTTAAGCACAATGGGTGGCACCTATTAATTCTTAATTAAGCCTGGAAATTCTTGTCTGGCAATGAATGAAAAACCCAAGCTTACTTTGATGTACAGACCAGAGGCAAGAGATGGAGTCCTGAATTTTATAGGTGCACTTTGGGTGTATTTAAATCTAAAAAAAGATCTTCAGAGCCCCTGTTACAACAGCAAAAAACACCAGAGCTGATCCAAGCCTTGAGAAATCAACAGCCAGTCCTCTCCAAGCTATTCGTGTTCTCATGCTGCAGAAAGCTCTGCAGATTGTCAAAAACAATTTCTCTGCCACTTCACTGTGGGTTGTGCAGACCTCTCAGAAAAAAAGCTGAGCTTCAAAGAGTTTCAGAGCAATTATCAAATTATTCTATTAAAATAATAAAGAGTCCCTGGAAGCAGGCAGGAATGCAGCCACGAGTCACTCGTGATGCAGGAGTTGCTGCTCTGAGAGATGTGAGGGGAATTGGGCAAGGGGGAGGATGAGTGATGCCTGAATTTTAGTTTTGATGTATTTTAGGTTCTGTGCTGCCCAGGGTGCAGCTCTGAGCTCACAGTCAGTGTCACTCAGCTCTCTGCACACAGCAGGGACACAAAACAAATCCTTGTCCTGCTGCACACCAAGGACAACTTTCAGGCCAACAGCACAAACAAGGGTGGCTGGAGGGAGGAACAAGAAGGATGGGAGCTCCCAGCCTGGAGCTGGGGTTGGACAATTCAACCCCAATGTGCAAATGGAGCAAAACTTAGAAAAGTGTGAGACCTCATGACCGGTCAGACATTTTGTGTCCATTTGGGGTCCATTTTGGGTCCATTTGGGGTCCATTTTGTGCCCATTTTGGGTCCACTTTGTGTCCACTTTGTGTCCACTTTGGGTCCATTCTGTGACCATTTTGGGTCCATTCTGTGCCCATTTTGTGACCATTTTGGGTCCATTCTGTGACCATTTTGGGTCCATTTTGGGTCCACTCTGTGCCCATGTGGTGACAATTTTGGATCCACTTTGTGTTCATTTTGGGTCCGTTCTGTGTCCATTTTGGGCCCATTCTGTGACCAGTTTAGGTCCACTCTGTGTCCATTTTGTGACCACTTTGTGTTCATTTTGGGTCCATTTTGTGCCCATTTTGGGTCCATTTTGTGCCCATTTTGGGTCCATTTTGTGCCCATTTTGGGTCCATTTTGTGCCCATTTTGGGTCCATTTTGTGCCCATTTTGGGTCCATTTTGTGTCCATTTTTTGACCATTTTGTGCCCATTTTAGATCCACTTTGTGTTCATTTTGGATCCACTTTGTGCCCATTTTGTGCCCACCTTGGGTGCAGCCCTGGCCAGGCTCTTGTCCTGCCCAAGGTGTCCCCTAAAGCCCTTTCAATAAATCTCTGCTTTATTCTCCAGCTGTGCCCAGTCTCTGTCCCAGCTCAGTTTCCCCACTGAGGGATCACTCACCGTCCTCGTGGCCTTCGCGGTTCCTGCGCCGGTGCCGCTCGCGCCGGTGGCTGATCACGGATTCTGTCCCTGTCTCGTTGTCCAGGCCGTCCCTGCTGCTGGCAGCGTTGGGGCTGTCACACAACAAAGGGGGACAATCACTGGATTTGTCTCTTTTTCCCTTCCCCACATGGGCAGGAGCAGCTGGGAGCACAAAACTGCTCTGGAGGGAGCGCTGCAAACTGGGCCAGGCTGCTGGGCGCATCTCCAGGGGTGAAAAGAGAACCCAAAAACCACCTCAGGGTGAAAACAGAACCCAAAAAACACTTAAGGAGTGAAAAAGGAACCCAAAAAACACTTAAGGAGTGAAAAAGGAACCCAAAAAACACTTAAGGAGTGAAAAGAGAACCCCAAAACCACCTCAGGGATGAAAAGAGAACCTCAAAAAATACCTCAGGGGTGAAAAGAGAACCCAAAAAACACCTGAGGGATGAAAAGAGAACCTCAAAAAACACCCCAGGGGTGAAAAGAGAACCTCAAAAAACACCTCAGGGTGAAAAGAGAACCCAAAAAACACTTAAGGAGTGAAAAGGGAACCTAAAAAACACTTAAGGGGTGAAAAGAGAACCACAAAACCACCTCAGGGATGAAAAGAGAACCTCAAAAACCACCTGAGGGGTGAAAAGAGAACCCAAAAAATACCTGAGGGGTGAAAAGAGAACCTCAAAAAACATCTAAGGGGTGAAAAGAGAACCCCAAAACCAGCTCAGGGATCAAAAGAGAACCTCAAAAAATACCTCAGGGTGAAAAGAGAACCCAAAAACCACTTAAGGGGTGGAAAGACAATCCCAAAACCACCTGAGGGGTGAAAAGAGAACCTCAAAAAACAGTTAAGGGGTGAAAAGAGAACCCCAAAACCACCTCAGGGATGAAAAGAGAAAATGGGGAAAAGAGAACAATAATAACTGTAACAATTTTCCAAGTTCCTCGATGAAAACACTCAATCACTGCACACATCTCCTTCCCATGAATTGGGAAGACAGATTAAAAAGATAAAACCTTGAGAAACAACTTTAAATTGAATTAAATTTCAATTGAATTAACTTTGAAGTAAATTTATCTGAAACTTTTACCATCACCCAGAGCCTGCAATTGTTGGGGAGTCCCATTTCACATGTGGCCATGATTTCCCTCCCCTGAGCATCACTGATGTGCTTCTCCTACAATTCCATGGGGCTGGACATGCACATTTCACCCAGGGAATGAAATCACCCAGCCCCTGTGGTGGCTGGAAATACCCTGGGCTGTGTCAAAGCACATTTAAGTGCCACATTTTCACATTTCAGAGGCTCTCTGTGCATCAATGAAATTGCACCATAATGGTGAAATTCTGCACCACAGAAATTAGGAGATGGAGGTTGTCCTCCAGGAAAACATCTGAGTCCACATTTGAATCCCTACCAAAATGCCAGGGTGGATTTCAGTTATTGTTATTGTTAAATTATTTTTTGTGAATTGCTGTCAAACGGATTTTTTTACATTTTTGGTTTAGTCCAGCCCAGTTGGAAATAGGGGAGAGGGTGATAAAATTGCTCAGGTCACTCTTGGCCATCCCAGCAGCACCATCTACTGACTCCTGCTCAGAATTCCCACTCCTGCTCAGAATTCCCATTCCTCCTGCTCAGAATTCCCATTCCTCCTGCTCAGAATTCCCACTCCTGCTCAGAATTTCCATTCCTCCTGCTCAGAATTCCCACTCAGAACCCAAATCTGCCTCCAAAAGGTGATTTAAACCAGTGCAAAAGGTGCCAAAATAACTCCCAGCTGCCTCGTTCCCTCTCCAGTGCTGAACCCATGAAATGCAGCTCCATTTTCAGGTGAGGAAGGTAACTCAGAGGTCTCAGCTCTCATCCCAGCATCTCCATCACCAAACTGGGCTCAACGTGGATTTGGTAACAAAAAAATTCCCCTTCCAAAATCTCCTCAAAAATGCACTCAAAATTCAGGAATCTCCCCGTGGCTGGGCAGCTCTGGGAGGTACCTCAAAAATACCTCAATATCACCCCAAAAAATCCCCTCAAATCCCATCAAAAATCCCCCCAATGCCTCACCAAATTCTTTTCAGTGTCACCCCAAAAAAATCCCCCCAAATCCCACCAAAATCCCTCTAAAAATCCTCCCAATGCCTCATCAAATTCATTCCAACATCACCCCAAAAAATCCCCCCAAAATCCCTCCAAAAATCCCCCAATGCCTCACCAAATTCTTTTCAATGTCATCCAAAAAAATCCCCTCAAATTCCACCAAAATCCCTCTAAAAATTCTTCCAATGCCTCACAAAATTCCTCCAAATATCACCCAAAAAATCCCACCAAACTCTCTCCAAAAATCCCCCCAATGCCTCACCAAATTCCTTCCAATGTCACCCAAAAAATCCCCCCAAATCCCACCAAAATCCTTCTAATGTCACCCCCAAAAATCCCCCCAAATCCCTCTAAAATCCCCATAATACCTCACCAACTTTCTCCCAGTATCATCCCAAAAAATCCCCCCAAATCCCACCAAGTTGTCTCCAAAAATCCCTCAAAAGATCTCCTCAATGCCTCACCAAATTCCTCTCGATAGCACCCCAAAAAATCCCACCAAATTCCCTCCAAAAATCCCCTCAATGCCCCACCAAATTCCTCCCAATAGCACCCAAAAAATTCCCCCAAAAATCCCCCAATGCCTCACCAATTTCCTTCCAATATCACCCCAAAAAATCCACCCAAATTCCCTCCAAAAATCCCCCAATGCCTCACCAAATTCCTTCCAATATCACCCAAAAAAATCCCCCTAAATCCCACCAAAATCCCTCCAAAAATCCCTCCAATGCCTCACCAAATTCCTTCCAATATCACCCCAAAAAATCCCCCCAAATTCCCTCCAAAAATCCCCATAATGCCTCACCAAATTCCTCCAAATATCACCCAAAAAATCCCACCAAATCCCACCAAAATCCCTCCAAAAATCCCCCCATGCCTCACCAAATTCCTTCCAATATCACCCCAAAAATCCCCCCAAAAAATCCCCACCAAATTCCCTCCAAAAATCCCCATAATGCCTCACCAAATTGCTACCAATATCACCCAAAAAAATCCCCCTAAATCCCACCAAAATCCCTCCAAAAATCCCCCCAATGCCTCACCACATTCCTCCCAATGTCACCCCAAAAAATCCCACCAAATCCCACCAAGTTGTCTCCAAAAATCCCTCCAAAAATCCCCTCAATGCCTCACCAATTTCCTCCCAATATCACCCCAAAAAATCCCACCAAATTCCCTCTAAAAATCCCCATAATGCCTCACCAATTTCCTCCCAATATCATCCCAAAAAATCCCCCCAAATTCCCTCCAAAATCCCCTCAATGTCCCACTAAATTCCTCCCAAGATCACCCCAAAAATCCCCCAATGCCTCACTGAAATCCCTCCAAAAATCCCCCAAAAATCCTCCTTAAAACGCCCCCAAAAGTGGAGCACGAAATGCAGGACGAGCTTCAGAACCCGCAGCAGGGAGGGGGGAGAAAATAAAATTTAAAAAAAAAAAAAAATCAAAGTTTTATTTGGATTTCAAAATATCAACGCTGTCAGGGAGGGAGTGGAGTTTTCACTCTGATAAAAATCTCCCTGCCTGCTTCACCTTTTCCTTGGATTCTTTGTCCAATTGCACAACACCCAGCCTGATTTATAGAAATAAATATAAATTTATTATCTCCTCCATCAACGCTGAAGGAGCTGACAGATCTTTGGTAGCTTGAAAAGGATTTAAATAAAATCACAGGGATTTAGGAGTCAGGAAGGTACAAGTTATTCTTATTGCACAACCACCACAGTAAAATCCCAATAAATGTAATTTTCCATAATTTCTGGAGGTCAGGACTCCAGTTATGATTCAGGCTCATTTTATATTTTTACAATTTTTACTTGTTAAGATCAACAAATCATTTCAAAGTGTGGTGGATTTTTAGTACTTTAAATTATTAAAGTGGGTGTGCTTTAAAATGAAATTGTAATAGTGACAGAATTTAGGGCTTCATGCAGAATGACTGGGAATGACTGGGAATGACTGGGAATGACTGGGAATGACTGGGAATGACTGGGAATGACTTCCCAGAATAATTTGGGAATAACTTCCCAGAATAATTTGGGAATGACTTCCCAGAATAATTTGGGAAAGACTTCCCAGAATAATTTGGGAAAAACTTCCCAGAATAATTTGGGAAAGACTTCCCAGAATAATTTGGGAATGACTTCCCAGAATAATTTGGGAATGACTTCCCAGAATAATTTGGGAATAAATTCCCAGAATAATTTGGGAATAACTTCCCAGAATAATTTGGGATTCCCTGCCCTGTGTTATGGACTAAACTCAGGTCATCATTATATTTATTTCTGGACTGAAAAAAATGAAATACAGCAGAAAAATATTTGAAAAATATTTGAAAAATACTGCTGTGAAGTATTGAGGTGTGGTGAGAAATTGTGAGGAGAAGAACCCAAAAAGGCATCAAGACAAAACAAGATTTAGTCAAGGAAAACTCCCCACAAGCCAAATTCTCTACTGGAGTTCAAAAAAGTAAAGAAAGAAAAAGTGGAGGAGAGGGAAAGCAGGAAGGAGATTGATCTGGGAATGGGAAAAACAGAAAACACGAATTGAGCAACATCCTCTGAGCATCCCCACATCTTCTCTAATATTTTTCTCCAGAATATTTGGGAATATTTGGGAATATTCTGGAGGATCAGCAGCGCACAGCAATGAGCAGCCCCACAAACCTTGTGCCTAATTTAATTCCAAGCTAATTTTTCAAACAAAACTTGAATTTGCAGCTGTTCCAGGTAGGTTTAGGTCAGGAAAACAAAAACCTGGTTTTATTTTCTGGCCAGTTCAGAACACAGGAGGGCAGCACAGGCACTTCCAGACATTTCCCAGCATTTTTTGTCCCCTCTAAAAGGTTTTTAGCTGTTCCAGGTAGGTTTAGGTCAGGAAAACAAAAACCTGGTTTTATTTTCTGGCCAGTTCAGAACACAGGAGAGCAGCACAAGCACTCCTAGGCAGGGTCAGGATTTCCCAGCATTTTTTGTCCCCTCTAAAAGGTTTTTAGCTGTTCCAGGCAGGTTTAGGTCAGGAAAACAAAAACCTGGTTTTATTTTCTAGGCAGCACAGCCCTTCCAAGGCACTCCTAGGCAGGGTCAGGATTTCCCAGCATTTTTTGTCCCCTCTAAAAGGTTTTTAGCTGTTCCAGGCAGGTTTAGACCAGAAAAACAAAAACTTGGTTTTATTTTCTGCCCAGTTCAGAACACAGGAGGGCAGCACAGGCACTCCCAGGCATTTCCCAGCATTTTTGTCCCCTCTAAAAGGTTTTTAGGTGCTCCAGGCAGGTTTAGGTCAAGAAAACAAAAACCTGGTTTTATTTTCTGGCCAGCACAGCCCTTCCAAGGCACTCCCAGGCATTTCCCAGCATTTTTTGTCCCCTCTAAAAGGTTTTTAGCTGTAAAAGACTCACACACAACACTGAGGGCTCTTCCAGCCATCCCAAAAAATTGGAAAATGAGCAAATGCAGGCCCAATTCCTTCTCTAAACACAACCTAAGAGCACAAGAAACTCCTTTAAATCCTCCTGCTGGAAATTCCAAGGTCCTCCCTGGAAATGAAGGATTCCCCTTGGATCAGGAAGAGGAAATAACAATATCAGAGCAGATTTTCCCAGCCTGGCCACACACACAGATGGAGCTGGCAGCCTCTGCATGGACACGGAGCAGGAATTATTTATTCCTCATGGAAATTCTCCCTCCTGCCAGCAGCGTTCAGCTGGCTCTGCACCCTCCCTAATTACACAGAACACACTAATTACTTGTCAGCCCCACACTACAAAGAGAATTTTGGGTTCCCTCCCTACTTAACTCATCCACAGCAGGCTGGAAAATGAGATATTTTGGATAAATATTTCACTTTAAACAATGACAGAGGGTTTTCATTGCCATCCCTCTTTTAATTCCTCGATATTTGGATTTTTATAACCACAACAACAAACAGCTGGCTTGAAGCAGGAAGAGAAATAGATTAGGAATTGGAATTTGAGAAATAAATGGGAATTGGGGTCTTACTGGAATGATGGGGGCCGGGAGTCTCCGATGCCTCCTGTCCTCTCCAGGGGTGGTGGAAGGTCTGGGTGGCTCTCTGTGCACTGGGAGCCCGTGTCAGAGTGGGAGCTTTCAGCCAGGACCAGCTGCCAACAGAAAATAAAACCAGAATTACACAAATTCCCACCAGCTTCTCCATTCTGACCCAAAATTCCAGGATCTGGACTCAAAATCCCGAGATCTGGACCCAAATCTGAGCAAACCAGATCTGGACCCAAAATCCCCAGGTCTGGACCCAAAATCCCCGGGTCTGGACCCAAACTCCCCGGGTCTGGACCCAAATCTGAGCAAACCAGATCTGGACCCAAAATCCCCGGGTCTGGACCCCAAAATCCCCAGGTCTGGACCCAAAATCCCCAGGTCTGGACCCCAAAATCCCCGGGATCTGGACCCCAAAATCCCCGGGATCTGGACCCCAAAATCCCCGGGATCTGGACCCCAAAATCCCCGGGATCTGGACCCCAAAATCCCCGGGATCTGGACCCCAAAACCCCAGGTCTGCACCCAAATCTGAGCAAACCAGATCTGGACCCAAAATCCCCGGATCTGGACCCAAAATCCCCGGATCTGGACCCAAAACCCCCGGGTCTGGACCCAAAACCCCCGGGTCTGGACCCAAATCTGAGCAAACCAGATCTGGACCCAAAATCCCCAGGTCCGGACCCAAAATCCCCAGATCCGGACCCAAATCTGAGCAAACCAGATCGGGACCCAAAATCCCCGGATCGGGACCCAAAATCCCCGGATCGGGACCCAAATCTGAGCAAACCAGATCTGGACCCAAAATCCCCAGGTCTGGACCCCAAAATCCCCAGGTCTGGACCCAAAATCCCCGGGATCTGGACCCAAAATCCCGGGATCTGGACCCAAATCTGAGCAAACCAGATCTGGACCCAAAATCCCCAGGTCTGGACCCAAAATCCCCAGGTCTGGACCCAAAATCCCCGGGTCTGGACCCAAAATCCCCGGGTCTGGACCCAAAACCCCCGGGTCTGGACCCAAAACCCCCGGGTCTGGACCCAAAACCCCCGGGTCTGGACCCAAATCTGAGCAAACCAGATCTGGACCCAAAATCCCCGGGAGCTGGACCCAAAATCCCCGGGAGCTGGACCCAAAATCCCCGGGAGCTGGACCCAAAATCCCCGGGAGCTGGACCCAAAATCCCCGGGAGCTGGACCCAAAATCCCCGGGAGCTGGACCCAAAATCCCCGGGAGCTGGACCCAAAATCCCTGGATCCGGACCCAAAATCCCCAGGGTCTGGACCCAAATCTGAGCAAACCAGATCTGGACCCAAAATCCCCGGGTCCGGACCCAAAATCCCCGGGTCCGGACCCAAAATCCCCGGGTCCGGACCCAAAATCCCCGGGTCCGGACCCAAAATTCCAGGGTCCGGACCCAAAATCCCCGGGGGTCTGGACCCAAAATCCCCGGGGGTCTGGACCCAAAATCCCCGGGATCTGGACCCAAACTCCCCGGGATCTGGACCCAAAATCCCCGGGGGTCTGGACCCAAAATCCCCGGGGGTCTGGACCCAAAATCTGAGCAAAACCAAAAGAGGAGAAGGGCAGAGATCCCTGCCCAACTCGCAGAAAATCAAGTTAAATTCAATCTCAGCAGCCTGGATGTGCACAGAATTCCTGCAAGCACCTGGAATAATTCTCATCCTCCTGGAAAAACCATCAGCCCAGGCAGGGATTTTGGGAACTGCAACATTCCCTGAACTGTCAGCACCCCCTGAATGCTCATTCATTAGCAGGGAATCTCCTGGATAATGGATCAACACCCAGAATTCTCCATGGAAAAATGGAATTAAAGGTGCTGCAAGGATCCAGCTCCTCATTCCCAACACAAAGGGCCTGCACACAGCATTCCCTATGCTTGGAATTATCAAAAATTATCAATAATTATCAATAATCATCAATAATTCCCAATAATTCTCAATAATTCCCAATAATTCCAGTCCTGGACAAGGCAGGATGTTGATTTTAATATTATCAATATTCCCATTCATTACCAGGGAATCTCCTGGATAATGGATCAACACCCAGAATCTCCATGGAAAAATGGAATTAAAGGTGCTGCAAGGATCCAGCTCCTCATTCCAAACACAAAGGGCCTGCAAACAGCATTCCCTATCCTTGGAATTATCAATAATTACCATTAATTATCAATAATTCCAGTCCTGGACAAGGCAAGATGACAATTTTAATATTATCAATATTCCCATTCATTAGCAGGGACACTCCTGGATAATGGATCAACACCCAGAATCTCCATGGAAAAATGGAATTAAAGATGTTGCAACAATCCAGCTCCTTATTCCAAACACCAAGGGAATGCACACAGCATTCCCTATCCTTGGAATTATCAATAATTATGAATAATTATCCATAATTCCAGTCCTGGACAAGGCAGGATGTTGATTTTAATATTATCAATATTCTCATTCATTAGCAGGGTCTCCCTGGGTAATGGATCACAGACAGAGAATCCAGAATCTCCATGGAAAAATGGAATTAAAGGTGCTGCAAGGATCCAGCTCCTCATTCCCAACACCAGGAGCCTGCACACAGCATTCCCTATCCTTGGAATTATCAATAATTACCAATAATTATCAACAATTATCAATAATTCCAGTCCCGGACAAGGCAGGATGTTGATTTTAACATTATCAATATTCCTAGTCATTACCAAGGACACTCCTGGATAATGGTCCACAGGTAGAGCACCCAAAATTCCCATGGAAAAATGGAATTAAAGATGTTGCAACAATCCAGCTCCTCACTCCAAACACCAAGGGAATGCACACAGCATTCCCTATCCTTGGAATTCCCAATATTTCCCAATATTTCCCAATAATTCCCAATAATTCCCAATAATTCCCAATAATTCCCAATAATTCCCCAATAATTCCCCAATAATTCCCCAATAATTCCCCAATAATTCCCCAATAATTCCCCAATAATTCCCCAATAATTCCCCAATAATTCCCCAATAATTCCCCAATAATTCCCAATAATTCCCAATATTTCCCGTCCTGGACAAGGCAGGATGATGATTTTAACATTATCAATATTCCAAATCATTCCCTGGCTATGGATCTGTGGCACACAGGAGATTTCTGCACTCAAGATCTGAGATTGAACCAAGATCTGATCCCTACCAGCCTAGCACCTCCTTTTCTGTATTCAAAAAATATATAATAATTTAATTTTTTAAAAAGGCTGAGATGCTTTGTGGAAAGAGTCCTTTGGGCTTTGATATTAATATATTTTGGGCTTTGATATTAATATATTTTTAAATATTACCATTAAAATTATTAAATTAATAAATATTAAATATTTTATTATTAAATATTTTTTAAATATTGCCACTGTTGGAAAAGAGCTCCTGACTGAAATGTACACCCAGGAACCAACCAGAGGAGGTCTCTTCTCCATCAGTGTTTCAGTAAATATTTTATCATTAAATCAGAATTTTTGCTTCTATTTTTTAAGCCAGAAAGGCAAATTTTGCACCAGGGAGATGAAAGCAATCAAAAAATCTCTAAATTCAACCTAAATCTCAGAGGAGGAGAACCCTGCTCTGGGTAAAACACCAGGGTAGAAAAACAAACATGATTGATCCAAGACTGCTTTTAATTTATCTCTGCAAACAGAACAAGGTGATTCCCAATTAGAAATTCCAGTTTTAATTTAAGTTCACCTGTTAAATTAAGTGGTTATTTTTTATTTAAAAGCCTGGCTGGGGAGGAAGAGCTCCCAATCTGATTTACAAACAGGAAGGCAGATGCTCAATTCTGTGCCAAATGAAATGAGCATTCTGTGAAGGACTTAAGTTAATATTTTAAATATTAACAGAGATTATTCTCCCATTAAGATGGGAGAAATTTGCATATCTTGTGCAAAATAAAATCTATTTAAACAACCCACTGAGCACACAAAGCATTTCCTGACCATGATCCATGACAGGAATTAAACTTGACCTGGAGGTGACCAGGGTGACTTTATCACCCCCTGAGCCACCTCCTCACTCATCTGAGGCTCTTTAAACACTGTAATTAAAAGGTTTTTAATTAAATAAAATCCTCCATTAATGATATCCATTAATACCTTTCACTAAGAGGCAACAAAGTCTCAGGTCCCCTTTATTTTTAGCTGGGGAAGAAGCAGAGCAGGAGAAATTCCAACTCTTAACTGGTTCATTTATTAAAGACTAATTCCAATAAAATTATTGGAGTTAAAAGAAGGAAATGGAGAGGAGGAAATTTGGGATGCAGGATGCAGGAATTACTCCTAGGAGCACCAATAAAATGATCAGAGTTAAAAGGAGGTGATGGAGAGGAGGAAATTTGGGATGCAGGATGCAGGAATTACTCCTAGGAGCACCAATAAAATTATCAGAGTGAAAAGAAGGGGATGGAGAGAAGGGAATTGGAATTCAGGATGCAGGAATTACTCCTAGGAGCACCAATATCAGAGTTAAAAGAAGGGGATGGAGAGGAGAGAATTCAGGATTCAGGGAATTACTCCTAGGAGCACCAATAAAATTATCAGAGTTAAAAGGAGGGAATGGAGAGGAGGGAATTGGAATTCAGGATGCAGGAATTACTCCTAGGAGCACAAATAGAATTATCAGAGTTAAAAGGAGGTGATGGAGAGGAGGAAATTCGGGATGCAGAATGCAGGAATTTCTCCTAGGAGCACCAATAAAATTATCAGAGTTAAAAGGAGGGGATGGAGAGGAGGAAATTCAGGATTCAGGGAATTACTCCTAGGAGCACCAATAAAATTATCAGAGTTAAAAGGAGGGGATGGAGAGGAGGAAATTTGGGATGCAGGATGCAGGAATTACTCCTAGGAGCACCAATAAAATTATCAGAGTTAAAAGAAGGGGATGGAGAGGAGGGAATTGGAATTCAGGATGCAGGAATTTCTCCTAGGAGCACCAATAAAATTAGAGTTAAAAGGAGGGGATGGAGAGGAGGAAATTTGGGATGCAGGAATTACTCCTAGGAGTATAAACCATAAATATGAGGAGGAAAACACACACAGGCTGTCAAAAAGGAACTGCCTGGAGATAAAAAATTCAGCTCCCCAGCACCACACGGAATCAGCTGAATTATTCAAACTCTTATCACCAAAGCAGGAGCAACAGAGGAAACACTGAAGGGGAAAATAAATAAATCAAATTGATAATTAAAGCTGCTTTTTTTCCAGGTGGAGAAGTTAAAGGGAGATGTTTGGGAAGGGTGTTGGTGTTGGGGAGATGTGAGGATGTCTCTGAGCCTGGAAGGTTCCCTGAGGAATCTCTGGGAGAACGATTTCACTGACAAAAATCAAACCAAGGGATGAAAAGAAGAAAAAATAAAGCAGAAAAAAGCTGAAAATTTGGTGTAGGTGAGATCTGTGCATCCCCTCAGCTTTTACACACTGGGCTGGGAATTCAAAACAAGCAGGAGGAATTTGGGAGCAGGAAAAATGTGTTTGAAATCCTCCTGCTGAGGGCAACACCTGACTCCAGGAGGAGCCAACAAAACAAATCCTTTCCATATTTTGGGATATTTGCTCTCCAGCCTTTCCCTGCTCCTGGAGGAAGAAGGAATAATTCTGATTCTGCAGGAGGCTCTGGGGCACCTTGGGAGTGCAAAATTCAAATTATCCCCTGGTGCATCCCTCAAGGAGAAAACATTTCCTACTCACCTGCAGTGGGATTAAAGCCCCAAACAGCTCAGACATCCCCATCCCAAAGGGAAAAGTGCTGCAGGAATTTCCCATCCCTGATTTTCCAGCTGGAAAATTATTTATTATTATTTATTTTCCTTCATTGAGAGGAAAATAAACCACTTTGAACTCAAAGCAATTCATTTCCAACCTTGAACCTGAGATAAATTTGAACTCAAGGTACTGGCAGTATCTCCCTCTTTTTTCCCAAGCAGCTTTTTCATCCTGGATAAAAATCTCCCACATTTCCAGGAGTAAATCAGAAGCACAGTGGCCAGTGCAGATATTCCCATGTTTAATTCCCAAAATAAATTCCAAGCTGTGCTGGCTGCAGGCATTGCCACAAAAAAGCACATTTCATTTAAACTCATCCTCTGGGGTGGAATTTTTCCCCCTGAGGAATAATAACAACAATAAATAAATAAACCCAGAGGTGTAAGAGTTTAAAGAAGTTGTCTAACGTGATTTTGCTTTTATGATAAGCAGGATTTGGAAGAGCTCAGAGATTTAAGAAGAACTTGAAGCAGGAATTAATTGTTTAAACAAGACACAGACTGTGCAGATTTGGGTCTGGTTACAAGTGGAGAATTCTCCTTTCATCAAAGCTTTTCTTTTTTCACTTTCAGCTCCCTGTGCTCATCGAGAGCACTGAATACAAATGGGTGGCAAATGAACAAAAAACACCCCAAAAGAACATTGGAACAACATTTGTCGTGCTAGGAAAGGAAATCTGCAGCAGAAGGTGGAAAATCCTTCCCAGTGCACTGCCTGCCTGATTCTTCCAGCATTTCCAAGGGATCTGCAAGGTGGAATTGCAGCCAACTCCAGGGAATTCTGCCCCTCTCCAGGCAAACAATTCCAGCTCAGTGAGGGTTCATCAGTGACAGCTGAAGAACAAGAATTCCAGGCAGAAGAGGAAGAATTCTGGGTAAAACAGACAAAATTCAGAGTGCACTTGTTGAGAGATTCCCACATCACTGCCCTGCAAGGTGAGCACGGAATTCCTGCTCCCTGCTGGGCTGGTTTGGAGTCCCTCCCTCTGCAAATTCAGATTCATTTTTATCCTTTTCTCTGACAATCCAATGGGAATAAACCCCTCCAACATCCCATAATTTTTAATGGGTAAGGATTACCACAATGCAGTGTTTTTGCAGAGAAAGGCAGAGTTACCAGCAGCTCCCTGGTCACGAGCCAGCCCTGATAATTTCATTTCCCCCATCGAGCTTCCCCTGTGGTTTGGAGTGGCAGGAACAAATTTTTTTGTTTGGTTGGTTTTTGTGGAGGGTTTTTTTTTTTGGTTTTTTTGTTGTTGTTGTTTTGTTTTAGGGGGATTTTTTGGGGTTTTTTTTGGTTTTTTGGATTCTGTGATGTGCAGAGCCGTGGAACAGCTGCTGGGTTCCACCCCAAAGGATTTGGGTCTGGGATTTCCATGGCAATCCTGGATTTCTCCTTGTGCACATGCAGAAGTTCATCAAGAAGTTTGGTATTTTCGTGTGTGTATATATATATATAAAAAAATTATTTATATTATATATATATTTATCTAAATATATTATATTTAATATATTATATATCTAATATATATTAGATATAATATATAAATATAGAAATATATATTTTATATATATTTTATATATGTTTATATATAAATATATATAATATATATTTTATATATATTTCTATATCTTTTCATATATAATACCACAAAGTATATATGGTGGTATATTATATATATTATATTATATATATTATTATATTATTATATGTAATATAATAATATGTATTATCTTTATATAGAAATAATTATATATAACCTGCATTTTATATAAATATATAATTATTTTTATATAAATTATACATTATTCTATATATTATATATAGAATATATTATGATATATAAATATACATTTATATATTACATAAAAATAATATATAAATATGTATTTATACATGATATATAAATAATAGATAGCTATATATAAACATGTAGATAAATATAAATAAAATATATATTATATATTATAAATATAGAAAAATAAATAAATAAAAATAGATTAAAATAATTATTATATAATAATATATATAATTGCAGCTGTCGATTGAGTTCATTCCATGGCACTGAAATGCTGTTTGTTCTCACAACTGAGGTCCTGCCACCACATTCCCTCCTCACCTATCCCAGGAATCAGAGAGGGAACATCCAGGGAATGTTGGAAAAGTGAGAAGAGACTGGCCCTGAATCAGCCACAGAAATTTTCTATAGCCCTGAAATTTTTAATTCAGCCCTGAAATTTTCTGCAAAAACTCAACAAGATTTGCTACTTAGCCCTGAAATTTTATACAGAAACTCAACAAGATTCTACTCCTGAGCTCCACCAGGAATTCTCTCAAAGCCACCAGGATTCCGCATCCCTGGAAAAAAACTCCTCAGGAAAGGTTTATTATTTAAATGTTGATTTTAGCAATGAGAAATTGTCTGTGCTGAGATGAGGTTTGGGATGAATGAGGGTTTAGAGAAAGTGGGAACAGACTGGGCCTGAAATCTTCTAATCAGCCTTGAAATTTTCTGCAAAAACTCAACAAGACTTGCTAATTAGCCCTGAAATTTTATACAGAAATTCAATAAGGTTCTGCTCCTGAGTGTTCACCAGGAATTCTCTCAAAGGCACCAGGATTTTGCATTTCTGGGAAAAAAACTCCTCAGGAAAGGTTTATTTTGGAAAATGTTGATTTTAGCAATGAGAAATTGTCTGTGCTGAGATGAATGAGGGTTTAGAGAAAGGGGGAACAGACTGGCCCTGAAATCAGCCACAGAAATTTTCTACAGCCTTGAAATTTTTAATTCAGCCCTGAAATTTTCTGCAAAAACTCAACAAGATTTGCTAATTAGCCCTGAAATTTTATACAGAAATTCAATAAGATTCTGCTCCTGAGTGTTCACCAGGAATTCTCTCAAAGGCACCAGGATTTTGCATTTCTGGGAAAAAAACTCCTCAGGAAAGGTTTATTTTATAAAATGTTGATTTTAGCAATGAGAAATTGTCTGTGCTGAGATGAATGAGGGTTTAGAGAAAGGGGGAACAGACTGGCCCTGAAATCAGCCACAGAAATTTTCTACAGCCCTGAAATTTTTAATTCAGCCCTGAAATTTCCTACAGAAACTCAACAAGATTCTGCTCCTGGGTGCTGTAATAAATAAGCAGGTGGGGCTCAGCTTTTTTAATGCAGAAAAGCCAATTTTTTACTCACAAAGCTCCTATTTATAGGAAATATTAGAAGGCACTGCATTAATTGCTCAGCAATAAAATTTAGTTTATTGGTCAGTCAGGGCTATTGTATATCAAATTTATCCAATTTTCTCTCTCTAGATATGTTTGAATCTTTTCTTCACTGGTTCTCATGGCACAGATTCATTGTTTATGCAGGTGCAAACATTTTTCTCTCCAAGAACAGATTGTTGTGTTCATTCTTATAATTTATTTTTTTTTAATGGGAACTTACAAGCTACTCCTAGCTTAGCTAAAACTCTATTTTATAAAGCATTTCTTTTATAATATCTCCTTTTATAATATCTTTTATTATATAAAAGATATTTATTGTATAAAAGATATTTATTGTATAAAAGATATTTATTGTATAAAAGATATTTATTGTATAAAAGATATTTATTGTATAAAAGATATTTATTCTATAAAAGATATTTATATATATTATATTTAAATATCATAAATATATAAATATTTATTATATTTATTATAATATCTGCCTGCAACCCCTGGGGATTTTTATTTTTCATTTCCCTGAAGCTGGGAAATGCTGCCCTTGTCAAACAGTTCTGCCCCACGACTACAATTAATTCCAATTAATTGTAATTGCAAAATACAGCCTTTAAAAAAAGCTGATGCACAAACAGGACAAGAATTATCTGCTGGCACCCAGATCATGAGAGGGGAAAAAAAAAAAATCAGGGAAAACCTCAGAGAAAGCAATGACATCACTGGCAGCCAATGGCAAACTGCACATTCCCAGAGCCAGGCAAGGAATTGTTCCCAGATGTTGCAAATCCTTCCTAAAAACCAGAATTTCTGCCACACTCCCAGCGTGCCAAGAGAAAAAGAAATATTTTAAAAAATATTTTCTTCCATGCCTTTTTTTTTATTTTTAAGGCCCGAAAATAAAAAGGCAAAAAGCAAAACTGCATTCATGATTTCATTCAGCTAAGCAGTCCCCAAAAAACTCCAAATAAATTATATTTATAATATATAATAAGTTTATATATAGAATGAACTTTTATATAATAAATTTCTACATCATAAATTTTTATATCATAAATTTTCAATAATAATTTTTCAATAAATTTTTAATAATAAATCTTTATGATAAACTTTAATAATAAATTTTTAATAATCTTTATGATAAATTTTTATAATAAATATTTAATAATCAATTTTTATAATAAATTTTAAAAATATTTTTATCCAATTTTTATCCAATTTTTATCCATTTTTTATCCATTTTTTATCCATTTTTTATCCATTTTTTATCCATTTTTTATCCATTTTTTATCCATTTTATAATATATAAATTTATTATTTATATTAAATAATATATTTATTAAAAACTCCAAGTAAAATGATATTCTGTGTTCTATGTTAGAGAAACAGGACAAATATCAGCGATTTCTGGCAGAGGATGGGTTGTGTAAATGCATTTACTGTAATTAATCAAGAATTCTGACATACGATTAATGACAATCTCTGTATTGCCAAAAAACTAAAGGTCACTTTAAAAGGAAAAAAGGATTTTTTAAAGGATTTAAAAGGAATCTAGGAAGGAGCAGCTCTGTCCTAAATTATTTCACGCCTAAAAAACAACAACAACAAGAAACAAAAACACACCAAGAGGAAAAACAAACCCAGCCTGAAATCAAAAGAAGATCTGAGCTGCAGAGAAGAACAAGCAGGACACAGGAGGGCTGGGGAGGAAGTTGAAATAAGTAATTAACAGTGGGGATTTTAATTCCCCACTAATCCAGATGTACCCGGAGCTCTCAGGGCAGCCAACGTCAGCAAAGCCCTGCACATCCTCCCCTGAACATCTTCCCCCCATGGAAATCAGGCCTGCAGATGACACCCAGATCAAAGTTCCCACCTCTGACAAATGGAAGGATTCAAATGTTATTAAAAAAGATGAAAATCTCCCATTTCCAAACGTCAGTCGTGGTGTGAACTTCAAAGTGGTCACGGTGTCGGGCAGGAGGGAGGAGAGGAGGCTCAGCTGTGGAGTGTGCGTTGGGTTTTCTGACTTTTTCCTGTTGGGTTTTCTGACTTTTTCCTGTTGGGTTTTCTGACTTTTTCCTGTTGGGTTTTCTGACTTTTTCCTGTTGGGTTTTCTGACTTTTTCCCGTTGGGTTTTCTGACTATTTTTCCCCGTTGGGTTTTCTGACTTTTTTCCTGCTGGGTTTTCTGACTTTTCCCTGCTGGGTTTTCTGACTTTTCCCTGCTGGGTTTTCTGACTTTTCCCTGCTGGGTTTTCTGACTTTTCCCTGTTGGGTTTTCTGACTTTTCCCTGCTGGGTTTTCTGACTTTTCCCTGCTGGGTTTTCTGACTTTTTTTTTTCCTGTTGCGTTTTCTGATTTTTTTTTCCTGTTGCGTTTTCTGATTTTTTTTTCCTGTTGCGTTTTCTGATTTTTTTTTTCCTGTTGCGTTTTCTGATTTTTTTTCCTGTTGCGTTTTCTGATTTTTTTTCCTGTTGCATTTTCTGATTTTTTTTTTCCTGTTGCATTTTCTGATTTTTTTTTTCCTGTTGCATTTTCTGATTTTTTTTTTCCTGTTGCATTTCCTGACTTTTCTGTGTGTGGTGTGGCTGTGAAATGCTGCAGTCACTGCCTGGGAGTACCACGGTGCTCACAGATGGGTTTGTGCAAGAATCCTGAGCTGTTTGCCACCAGCTGACAAGTATTTTATAGTGCTGGGACAAAGAAAGCTCAGGCCCAGTTAAAAACAAACAAACAAACCCAATACAAACCAAACAAACAACAACAAAAAAAACCCCAACCCAAACTAAATAACAACAAAAAAATCCCAAATCAAACAAAAACAAACAAAAAAGCCAACCAAACCAAAAAACAAACAAAATGCCAAAAAAACCAACTAAAAACCCAAACCCCAAACCAACCACCCAAAAAACCCAAACCACAAAGCCTCCAAAACAGCACCAAACAAAACAAAAAATCCAAACCAAACAAAAACCAAAAAACCCCAAACAAAAACCAACAAAAGAACCCCAAACTAAATGAAACAACAAAAAAACCCAACCAAAAACCCCCAGACCAAACAAACCAAAACCAACAAAACAAAAAACCCCAAACCAAACCAGCAAACAAAAAACCCGAAAAAACCCAACAAAAAACCAAACCCCAAACCAAAAAACCAAAACCAAAAACCCCAAACCAAACAAAACCCAACAAAACAAAAAAAAAACCCAAACCAAACAAACCAAAAAACCAAAACAAAACCAAGAAATACCCCAACAGATAAGGAAATAACCCTGCCCAAACCACTTTTGGGGTTTTTTTTTCCCCCAAAAGGTAAAGACCCAACTTTATCCCTGGAAGATTTGTGTGCAATTATCTGTGAAGTTCTGGTGAATGGGATATTAAAGAATTCCAAACCCGAACAATTAACTTACAGCCAGATTTACATAAAACTCCTGCAGTAATTAGCAGCAAATAGAGGCAGATAAGCCCTGCAATTTTCTGGGTGTTAGGGTGGAAAAAGGAATTTGCAATTCATCGTGTAGGTCAGACACAGATGTCTCAGCTGATTGCTGAGCTGGAGGAACAGAAACCTTTGTCAACAAAAATAAAAATATCTGAAAATCCAGCTCCAAACCGGGATCTGCACAGAAATTTGGGACAGGCTGATGGGTGGGAAAGGAGGAAAAAAATCCAAGTTTTGAAGGAATAAATCCAGCCTGACTTCCTACACTCTGTGCTCTGCACAACTGCATGGGTTTGTAATTCATCCTGAGCAGCACAAAAAAAATTCGGTGCAGCACACAAAAAATGTTCTTTAATACCCCCAAATAATTAATTTAAACCACACATCTAAATTTTATTTTTAAATCTTTGCTCTGGCAGCGTTCTCCATCAGAGGCCTGGCCATGGACTCCACCAGAGCTGATTTTTGTGGGTTAAACTCCTGTGCTGGCATTAAGAAAAGAAAATATTTCCTTATTTCTCATCTCAATGCTGTTCTAGCATTTATCATCAATATCAGATAAATCATATCATTTATCACATCTCAGATAAATGTTATCTGAGTGAAGGAAGAAAGGCAAATTGCAGCCATTCTTCTTCTCCTGAAGAAGAGGATGAAGGAGGGATTGGAAATCCAGATTTGTTTTTATATTTATCTGTTAAAGGTAACGAGGAACTGCCTGAGCCTCCTCATTGGAGAGGGTGATGGAAGCACCAGCAAAGCTGCAGGAAAAGCAGGGAAGGTCCTCACAGAGTGACTGACTTCTGTAAATTCACTTTTTACTTCATAATTCTCTTTGAAGAGACCTCAGGAGCTGCTCAAAGCAGGGGCAGCTCCAGGAGGTGCTGAGGGATTGGAAATTAGGAATTCCAGCATGGTTTGGGTTGGAAGGGACCTTAAAGCTCATCCAGTTCCACCTTCCACCATTCCAGGGTGCTCCAGCCTGGCCTGGGACACTTCCAGGAGCAGCAATTCCATCCCAGGGCCTCCCCATCCTCACAGACAGGAATTCCTCCCCAATCCATGACCTAAACCTGCTTTCCTTCATCTTGAACCCATTCCCTCTGGTTCTACAATAATTTCCTAGAAGAACTTTAGGGTCTGTGGTAAAACCTTGGTGTTGGGATCAGAATCATGGAATGGTTTGAGTTGGAAGAGACCCTAAAACTCATCCATTTCCATGGGCAGGGACCTTCCACTGTCCCAGGGTGCTCCAACCTGGCCTGCCCTTGGACACTTCCAGGGATCCAGGAGCAAAATCTCTGGGAATTCCATCTCAGGGCCTCCCCACCCTCACAGACAGGAATTCCTCCCCAATCCATGACCTAAACCTGCTTTCCTTCATCTTGAACCCATTCCCTCTGGTTCTATAATTATTTCCTAGAAGAACTTCAAGGTCTGTGGTAAAACCTTGGTGTTGGGATCAGAATCATGGAACGGTTTGAGTTGGAAGAGACCCTAAAACTCATCCAGTTCCATGGGCAGGGACCTTCCACTGTCCCAGGGTGCTCCATCCAGGAGCAAATTCTCTGGGAATTCCATCCCAGGGTCTCCCCACACTCACAGACAGGAATTCCTTCCCAATCCTTGATCTAACCCTGCCTGCCTTCATTTTGAACCCATCCCCTCTTGTCCTACAATTATTTCCTGGAAGAACTTTGAGTTTTGTGGTAAAACCTTGGTGTTGGGATCAGAATCATGGAATGGTTTGGGTTGGAAGAGATGTTAAAATCCAGTTCCATGGGCAGGGACCTTCCACTGGACCACAAAAACAAAAACAAACAGCTCCGTCCTCCCTCACATACTGGGAAGAGGAGACCCAGGTCAGGCACGCAGAAGACAACCTGGATACTGAATTAACTGAGTATTTAATTAATATTAAATTAATTAGGAGAGAGGGGCAGAGGCAGGGAGGGGTGACACTGAGGAGCAAACACAGGGCAGGAGTTGGAACCCTGGGCATTGAGAATTTCAGACTTTCTGTGCTAACAGACCCTTAAGAAAAACCTACATTTGACCTGAGGTCATGGAAAAAGCTTCCAAAATTGAGTGACAGCACTGGGATGGTGGGTGTGGAGTTAAATAGAAATGTGTGATATCATAGGTTGGAAAATTTAGATTTTAAGGCTTTAATACATAATAATGTATATAAAGCAAGAGGGAGGACTTAGGACATAGGCTAAATCCTTTTTCATCTTCTTCTTTATGGGTTTGGGTGATTTCTTGTAATTGGGTAGAAAAATCTGCATTGCAGGTCATGGGTGGTTGGTTATTAAGTTAAAATAAAAATAATTTAGGTGTCATCTCACAATTGGACAGTTTATGCTTAAAAGACCTTGGAGAGAGAGAGAGAGACAGAGCCATTTTTCACTTTGTTAGCCAGAACTCAGAGCTTGTGAGACTGTAACAGAGATAAGAACTAATAAACATCTGAGCCCAAAAAAAATCTAAATCTGAACACAAAAACTGCATCTCCCGAGCATTCAATTCCAGCTCTACCAGGCAGAGGGAGGAGGAAAAGCGTTCTCAGGATGAACTTGCTCTCCTGACAGGAGCTGCCATCAACTCTGCTGCTCACACAGACACTGCTCTCAGCACAAATCCCATCCCCATTCCCCCCTTGTTTTATCTGCAGCTTTTGGGCTCTCTTCCGCTCATTAATCACACATGAAATCCCTTTTTGTCCCATCCCTTCCCACCCGGCCAGAGCCCCACGCTCCGGCCCCCCAGTAATCCTTGGACTGAGGACAAAAACAGCACCACCAACAGCCAGAGCTCGGGGGCATCCTGAGAGCAGCAAAATCAGCAGCTCTGAGCCAAATCCAAACCCCCCAGAGCACCCAGGGCTTAATCCCACCTCATGGTGAGTGTTCCTCCTGGAGCAGGATCCAGAGCTCGGGGGCATCCTGAGAGCAGCAAACTCAGCAGCTCTGAGCCAAATCCAAACCCCTCAGAGCATCCAGGGGCTGATCCCACCCCATGCTGGATGTTCCTCCTGGAGAAGGGATCCCCATCCCACATCCAGCTCCCATCTAAGCACAGACACAACCTCATGAAGAAGCTTTGTGCTCCACATGGACCCTCAGCTCTCAAACATTTCTCTGTTCAAACATCAGTTTTATCCTCTAGTGCCAATGGTTTTGTTCCTTTAACAACCAATTTAACTCAAATCCAAACCCCTCAGAGCATCCAGGGGCTGATCCCATCCCAGGAAGTTCCTCCTGGAGAGTGATCTCCATCCCACACAAGGACAGACACCTCATCAAGAAAGGGCTTTGTGCTGTCTCTACATGGACCCTCAGCTCTCAAACCCTTCTCTGTTGGTTTAAGCATTCTCTAACACAAATGGTTTAATTCCTCTGACAATCAGTTTAACCCAAATCCAAACCCCTCAGAGCATCCAGGGGCTGATCCCACCCCATGCTGGATGTTCCTCCTGGAGGAGGGATCCCCATCCCACATCCAGCTCCCACCTAAGAACAGACACAACCTCATGAAAAAAGGGCTTTGTGCTCCACATGGATTCTCGGCTCTCAAACACTTCTTTGTCTGTTTAAAAATCAGTTTCATTCTCTAATGCCAATGGTTTCATTCCTCTGACAACCAATTTAATCCAAATCCCTCAGAGCATCCAGGGGCTGATCCCACCCCATGGTGAATGTTCCTCCTGGAGGAGGGATCCCCATCCCACATCCAGCTCCCACCTAAGGACACAACCTCATGAAGAAGCTTTGTGCTGTCTCCACATGTGGACCCTCAGCTCTCAAACATTTCTCTGTTCAAACATCAGTTTTATCCTCTAATGCCAATGGTTTTGTTCCTCTGACAACCAATTTAACCCAAATCCAAACCCCTCAGAGCATCCAGGGGCTGATCCCACCCCAGGATGTTCCTCCTGGAGGAGGGATCCCCATCCCACATAGGGACAGACACCTCATCAAGAAAGGGCTTTGTGCTGTCTCCACATGGACCCTCAGCTCTCAAACAGTTCTGGCTTTTTTAAACATCAGTTTGATTCTCTAATGCCAATGGTTTCATTCCTCTGACAACCAGTTTAAGCCAAACCCCTCAGAGCATCCAGGGGCTGATCCCACCTCATGGTGGATGTTCCTACTGGAGGAGGATCCAGCACTCAGGGGCATCCTGAGAGCAGCAAACTCAGCAGCTCTGAGCCCTTCAGCCCAATCCAAACCCCTCAGTGCATCCAGGGGCTGATCCCACCCCATGCTGGATGTTCCTGCTGGAGGAGGGATCCCCATCCCACATCCAGCTCCCACCTAAGGACAGACACAATCTCACGAAGAAGCTTTGTGCTCCACATGGACCCTCAGCTCTCAAACACTTCTTTGTTTAAAAATCAGTTTGATTCTCTAATGCCAATGGTTTCATTCCTCTGACAACCAATTTAACCCAAATCCAAACCCCTCAGAGCATCCAGGGGCTGATCCCACCCCATGGTGAATGTTCCTCCTGGAGGAGGGATCCCCATCCCACATCCAGCTCCCACCTAAGGACACAACCTCATGAAGAAGCTTTGTGCTGTCTCCACATGTGGACCCTCAGCTCTCAAACATTTCTCTGTTCAAACATCAGTTTTATCCTCTAATGCCAATGGTTTTGTTCCTCTGACAACAAATTTAACCCAAATCCAAACCCCTCAGAGCATCCAGGGGCTGATCTCATCTCAGGATGGATGTTCCTCCTGGAGGAGGGATCCCCATCCCACATCCAGCTCCCACTAAGCATGGACACAACCTCATGAAGAAGCTTTGTGCTCCACATGGACCCTCAGCTCCAGGGGTTGAGCCCACATCAGGATGGATGTTCCCCCTAGAGGAGGGATCCAGAGCTCAGGGGCATCCTGAGAGCAGCAAACTCAGCAGCTCTGAGCCAAACCCAAACCCCTCAGAGCACCCAGGGGCTGATCCCATCCCATGCTGGATGTTCCTCCTGGAGGAGGGATCCCCATCCCACATCCAGCTCCCATCTAAGGACACAACCTCATGAAAAAAGGGCTTTGTGCTCCACATGGATTCTCAGCTCTCAAACACTTCTTTGTCTGTTTAAAAATCAGTTTGATTCTCTAATGCCAATGCTTTCATTCCTCTGACAACCAATTTAACCCAAACCCAAACCCCTCAGAGCATCCAGGGGCTGATCCCACCCCATGGTGAATGTTCCTCCTGGAGGAGGATCCAGAGCTCGGGGGCATCCTGAGAGCAGCAAACTCAGCAGCTCTGAGCCAAATCCAAACCCCTCAGAGCACCCAGGGGCTGATCCCATCCCAGGATGTTCCTCCTGGAGGAGGGATCCCCATCCCACATCCAGCTCCCACCTAAGGACACAACCTCATGAAGAAGCTTTGTGCTGTCTCCACATGGACCCTCAGCTCTCAAGCATTTCTCTGTTCAAACATCAGTTTTATCCTCTAATGCCAATGGTTTTGTTCCTCTGACAACCAATTTAACCCAAATCCAAACCCCTCAGAGCATCCAGGGGCTGATCCTACCCCATGCTGGATGTTCCTCCTGGAAGAGTGATCCAGCACTCAGGGGCATCCTGAGAGCAGCAAAATCAGCAGCTCTGAGCCAAATCCAAATCCCTCCAAGCACCCAGGGCTTAATCCCACCCCAGGATGTTCCTCCTGGAGGGTGATCTCCATCCCACATAAGGACAGACACCTCATCAAGAAAGAGTTTTGTGCTGTCTCCACATGGACCCTCAGCTCTCAAACCCTTCTCTGTTTGTTTAAACATTCTCTACTGTCAATTGTTTCAAACCTCTGAACCAATTTAACCCAAATCCAAACCCCTCAGAGCACCCAGGGGTTGATCCCATCCCATGTTCCTCCTGGAGGAGGGATCCCCATCCCACATCCAGCTCCCACCTAAGCACAGACACCTCATCAAGAAAGGGCTTTGTGCTGTCTCCACACACTGCCCAATAAATGAGAATAATTAGCAGCTGGTAATTAATTATTCCAGTTAGCTGACAAACAAACCCTGGCATATTGGAGAAATTAGCACATGAAACCCAGACAAGGCTGAGGGAGATGGGATGTGCAGAGCAGCTCAGCCACATCTGCATCACTGACTCCCTCCACAACTTTACAGCCCAAATTCCTTGATTTTTATATTAAAATATTTTATATTATATATTATTTTTATATTAAATTCATTTTTCCAAGGCTATAAATGTCGATGTCTTTTTACTGAATGGATACACAATGTTCAGCCCTGAGATTTTAACCTCATTTAAACCTTCCAGGCACTACTAAAACCACCAATGCATTGAAATTTAAATACCACAACCAAAATGCACCAGAAGATCACATTTAGAATAAATCTGGAATAAATTGTTTTGGCTATTTAGTGACAGTATTAGCTGTTTTCATGTTAAAATCACCTTTTCAGCTCTGCCCACTTTGTGGATTTCACTCTGATTTTTAAAATATATTACTTAAGAACAGGATAATTAAAATTTATATTTTGTTTTCATTTTGAGATTCAAGAGACTTATTAAAAAATCAGCATCCAACGAGACAGATTTACACACACAAAATCCAACATACCCAGGACACCACTCTTCCATTGAAGCAGGGGAGCTTTGCATTGTCATCTGAGATCTCTTCCTTCACCACCCTGGAAAACAACAACAAAAAACCAGGAAGAAAATCAGAAATTTGAAATCAGATCAGAACAGACAGTTCAAATTTTCTCAAATTGTCCAGGAAAAATACAAATTTTTAAATGTTAACATGTTGTTTAAATGTTAAAATCTTGGTATCAGCAGGTGCTCTGTGCTTAAAGACTGTGAGAATAAGAGGAAATAAATCAAAATAAAGGGTAGAACAGCAACTTTCAACAACAACCACCCCAAAGTGAGAGGCACAAAAGTAATTCCAAACATTTTCCCATTTTTGGAGTCTCCCCAGAGCCTTTAAAGGTTTGATGGGGACTAAAATCCCCCCTGTGCTGTGCAGGCTGTGTCAGAGATCACACCAGAACAGATTTCTGGCCTCAAATTTACAGCAGAACAGCAACAAACTTGGTTTGACAATCTGAAACCTCATCAAACTCCATCAAAACGTGCAGATTTTCCTTTGTTTGTGTTTTTGTCTTGTTGCCGGGTGAAGAAAAACCACAATAACCACAAAGAGACTGACTGGGTAGAGAACAGTGTCATGTTGAGTGGTTAGAGAGCAAATGGACAATTTCTTTGGAAAAATTACAAATAAATAGCTCCACCAATGCCTGCATTCCCACATATTCTAAGGAATGAGCATCTTCTTTTGTATTGTTAATGGCAGGGCAATATTAGGCAATCTTCAGCCTTTTTTTTGGATTATTGGAAAGAAAAACGTTGTAAAATATTCACTTAATTCCTAAAACATCTGTCCTCCCTTCATCCTTTGGCAGCAGGAACCAGATCATATGATCCCATTTCTGGTTTGAGTCATTTTATCCTCAGACTCCAAGGAGATAATCAAGAGCAAACTCCACTAAAAGCTACTCAGGGCTTTAAAAAAAAAACCTTTTGACAATTCAGTGGAAGCTCTCAGACCTGTAATTGTGGAGCTGCAAAGCTCCAGGATTTCAACACTCTCCTGGATCTGCAGCCCCAATGGAATCCAGAATTCATCTTTGGTGTTTCAGGGAGCTCCTGCAGGGAACACTCGCTCAGCAGAGCTCCAGCTGCTGGGTCAGCAGAGGAAGATGCTGCAAGAATTTCATCTGCACGTTTGAAGAGGGCAGGATCTGCAGGGAAATGATTCTAGGGCGTCCCAGAAATCCCAGGGGAGAATTGCTGCACCCAGCAAGAATTGTACACGGAATTTCTGCGCCCAGCTTTAGGATTCAAGGAGAATTTCTGCGCCCAGCTTTAGGATTCAAGGAGAATTTCTGCACCCAGCAAGAACCAGAGACAGAATTTCTTCACCCAGCTTTAGGATTCAAGCAAAATTTCTGCAGCCAGCAAAAACCTTACACAGAATTTCTGCACCCAACAAGAATCATATGCCGAGTTTCTGCACCCAGTAAAAACCATAATCAGAATTTCTGCACCCACCAAAAATCATAGGCCAAATTTCTGCACCCAACAAGTACTGTACGCAGAATTTCTGCACCCAGCAAGAAACAGAGGCAGAATTTCCGCACCCAGCAAAAATTGTACACTGAATTTCCGCACCCAGCAAAAATTGTACACTGAATTTCCGCACCCAGCAAAAACCAGAGGCAGAATTTCTGCAACCACCAAAAATCACAGGCAGAATTTCTACACCCAACAAGAATCATACACAGAATTTCTGCACCCAACAATAACTGAAGGCAGAACTCCTGCACCCAGCAGGAATCACAGGAAGAATTTCTGCACCCAACAAGAACCAGAGGCAGAATTTCTGCGCCCAGCTTCAGGATTCAAGGAGAATTTCTGCGCTGAGCAAACACTATGAGCAGAATTTCTGCACCCAGCAAGAACCATACACCAAGTTTCTGCATCCAGCAAAAACCATAGGCAGAATTTCTGCACCAAGCAAGAACTGAATGCAGAATTTCTGCACCCAGCAAGAACCTGAGGTAGAACTTCTGCACCCAGCTTTAGGATTCAAGCAAAATTTCTGCAGCCAGCAAAAATCATACACAGAATTTCTGCACCCAGCAAGAATCGTACGCTGAGTTTCTGCACCCAGTAAAAACCACAGTCAGAATTTCTGCACCCAACAAGTACTGTACGCAGAATTTCTGCACCCATCAAGAAACAGAGGCAGAACTTCTACACACAGCAAGAAGTGTATACAGAATTTCTGCACCCAACAAGAATCATACACAGAATTTCTGCACCCAGCAAAAATTGTACACTGAATTTCTGCACCCAGCAAAAATCGTACACTGAATTTCTGCACCCAGCAAGAACCAGAGGCAGAATTTCTGCAACCACCAAAAATCACAGGCAGAATTTCTACACCCAACAAGAATCATACACAGAATTTCTGCACCCAACAATAACTGAAGGCAGAACTCCTGCACCCAGCAAGAATCACAGGAAGAATTTCTGCACCCAACAAGAACCAAGGCAGAATTTCTGCACCCAACAAGAATTGTACGCCAAATTTCTGTACCCAGTAAAAACCATAGACAGAATTTTTGCACCCAGCAAAAATCACAGGCAGAATTTCTGCACCCAGCAAGAACTGTACACAGAGTTTCTGCACCCAGCAAAAAACAGAGGCAGAACTTCTGCACCCAGCTTTAGGATTCAAGCAAAATTTCTGCAGCCAGCAAAAATCATACACAGAATTTCTGCACCCAACAAGAATCGTACGCTGAGTTTCTGCACCCAGTAAAAACCACAGTCAGAATTTCTGCACCCAACAAGAATCATAGGCAGAATTTCTACACCCAGCAAGAATCATACACAGAATTTCTGCACCCAACAATAACTGAAGGTAGAACTCCTGCACCCAGCAAGAATCACAGGAAGAATTTCTGCACCCAACAAGAACCAGAGGCAGAATTGCTGCACCCAACAAGAATTGTACGCCAAATTTCTGTACCCAGTAAAAACCAGACAGAATTTTTGCACCCAACAAAAATCACAGGCAGAATTTCTGCACCCAGCAAGAACTGTACACAGAGTTTCTGCACCCAGCAAAAAACAGAGGCAGAACTTCTGCACCCAGCTTTAGGATTCGAGCAAAATTTCTGCAGCCAGCAAAAATCATACACAGAATTTCTGCACCCAGCAAGAATCGTACGCTGAGTTTCTGCCCCCCGTAAAAACCATAGTCAGAATTTCTGCACCCAACAAGAATCATAGACAGAATTTCTGCACCCAACAAGAACTGTACACAGTTTCTGCATCCAGCAAAAACCATAGGCAAAATTTCTGCACACAGATAAAACCAGAGGCAGAATTTCTGCACCCAGCGAGAATCATATGCAGAATTTCTGCACCCAGCAAAACCCATGCACCGAGTTTCTGCACCCAGCAAGAACCACAGGCAGAATTTCTGCAACCAGCAAGAATCGTACACCGAATTTCTGCACCCAACAAGAATCGTACACAGAATTTTTGCACCCAGCTTTAGGATTCAGGCAAACCCCAGGCACCAGAAGCTGCACTGGATGTGAGGTTCTGTGCACAGGAAAGGCTGAAGGGAACCCAACCCAGGCAGGAGCTCCTGCACTTCTGCACTGACCGGTTCAGCCTCCCGGGACTCAGCAGCACCAACCCAGCCTCTGCTGCAGCTGAAGGGAACAACTTCCAGATCTGTTGCAACTTGAAACTACTAAATATAGCCCTGAGCTATGAGGCAAGAGAATGACAGGCTGGAATTCCCGGCTTGCTTTGGGGAGCCACCAGAGCTGCCAAGAACATCAAAGAGGGCAGCAGCCACTGGTGGCAAATATTGCTGTTTATAAATCTTTATTTGGTTGGAAAGAGGTTTTCTCCTTGCTGGGATTTCCATCCCCAGCGTGGAAAGAGAAGGCAAAAAGGAGGGATTGGAGTGGTTGCAGCCTTTTGCTCCAGTTTGAGGTGAATTTTGCAAGGAGGAGATGCTGTTTGTGTGGATGTGCTGCTGCCTGCTTTGGGAACACATGAAATGTTTGGAATTCACACAGGGCAGCTGGAGAGCAGGGTGGAGATCTGGGCTCACAACCTGGGCTCAACCCAAAACAGCGTGGAAGAAAATAAAGGTGATTTCTCCCAGAAATCTCTTCCTAATTTTAAAAAGATTCTGACCCAGAACAGCATCCCAAGGAAAAAAAGGTGATTTCTCCCAAAAACCTCTTCATGATATTAAAAATATTGCAACCCAAGCAAGCATAATAAGGAAAAAAGGTGATTTCTCCCTGAGACTTCTTCCTGTGGTGAAGAATATTCCAACCTAAGCCAGCATAGCAAGGAAAAAAAGGTGATTTCTCCCAGAAATCTCTTCCTGAGGTGAAGAATATTCCAACCCAAAAGAGCACGGCAAGAAAAAAAAAAGGTGATTTCTCCCAGAAACCTCTTCCGGACATGAAGAATATTCCACTTCAGAACAGCATTCCAAGGAAAAAAAGTTGATTTCTCAGGAAACCTCTTCATGATATTAAGAATATTTCAACCCAAAACAGCATGGAAGGAAAAAAAAAAGTGATTTCTCCCAGAAACCTCTTCCTTATGTGAAGAATATTTCAACCTAGGCAAGGAAAAAAGTGGATTTCTCCCTGAAACCTCTTCCTGAGGTGAAGAATATTTCAACCTAAGTCAGCACAGCAAGGAGAAAAAGGTGATTTCTCCCAGAAACCTCTTTCTGAGGTGACGAATATTGGCACTGGATGTGGTCCACTCTGGAGAGAAATCCCCAGAGCTCCCAAACTGATTGTTAATAGACACAGTGTTTGAAAAAAATAAGACCAAAGACCATCAGATAGCAATGCACAGAGGAGGGGATGGTTCTCCTCTTTCAGAAAAGGGAATATTTATTTCTTTCAACTAGGGCTGGGCCAGGGGGAGGAGAGCAAACAAACACCTGGGCACAAAGCTGACATTTCCAGGTCACAGCAGGGCTCTCACCTCCATTTACCCCTTGGAATAGGGAGAGCACAGCACACCAATAATTTATACAGATTTTTCTTCAATATTCCCAGACTTGTAGCAGCTTCCCTCTTTACTGCACTCCAGAAAAATCTCTGTGTATAAAACCTCCTTTAATTCAGCCTTCAAATGCATCTACCAAGTGGAAGGAAGGTAAGAGGAACAGAGGGAGCAACTCAGCCAAGGTTACAGCAGAGAAAAATCATGAAAAATACCCCACTCTTTACCCCAAACACCTGCTCTACCCCAAATCCTCCACATCCACGAATATCTGCAAAAAAAAAAAAAAGGCGAGGAAGTGTAGGGAAGGGGAGGAGGGAAAAGCTCCACAAGCTCACATCCTCTGCTTTATTTGACTTCGAGGAGATGGAAGCACTAATTACGAAATGAAACAATCACTGCTGCTCGCAGCCCCTCCTTGCTCTGCCTTCCTGCAATTGTGTCTGGATCCTCTCTGCCTTTCCTACCACGCTGCTCTGCACAAAAAAAAAAGGGATTTGTGCTTTTCCCAAAACCCTGTTCACCCTCAGACCTCACCTGGTTGTGGGGCAGGTTATCCTCTCAGCAGCCTCGAGTTTTGTTTTCTTTCAGAGAGGATTTTAGGCAGAAAAGGAAGGATTGGTGAGGCTTCAGCCTGCCTCTTATCCTCCTGCCAAGCTGCCTTGGGATATCTGCTGGTTCCAGGTGAAGCCCACAAACCCCTGATGGCTTTGATTCACAAGCACTGAGATAATTGGCTTTTAAAGGCTGAATTTGGGAGTATTTGCTGGTTCCACCCGGTTCCAGGTGAAGCCCACAAAGCCCTGATAGCTCTGATTCACAAGCACTGAGATAATTGGCTTTTAAAGGCTGAATTTGAGAGTATTTGCTGGTTCCACCTGGTTCCAGGTGAAGCCCACAAACCCCTGATAGCTCCTATTAACAAGCACTAAGATAATTGGCTTTTAAAGGCTGCATTTGTTGCATTCTGATTGCATCATGCATGCCTGGCAGAGGCTGCATGCTCCACAATTAGCTGGGTGATTTTTCAATCTGCTCTGAAAAAATGAGGTTAAAAAGGAAATTCTCCTCTCCCTACGACACCACAGACATGGGAAATGAAGGGTTGAGAGAGATTTATTCTTGGTTAATGTGTACCTCGACACAAACAGAGCATCTTAATGTCCTTTAGCACCAGATTAATCCCACTTTATCACTGGGATCTTAATCAAGTCTTTTGTTAATTGGCCTTTACTGATGGGAAATGGGGAGAGAAGCTTCATTCATTACAAACTTGCTTGGAGATCCTTAGAGAGAAGCCAAAGGAATTAAACTCTTTGTGCTAAATGTGTCTTTGTTTATTCCTGTCACCTCAAAGGCAGGTAAGAGATAATTCAGATTTTAGTTTTTATTCACACAATCAGGTTGATTGGAAGATAAATCCAGGGGTCATCTAATCCAAACCTTCACAGAGGGTTTTAGGTTGCTCAGGGCCATGTCCAGTCAAATTCTGAGCATCTCCAAGGTTGGATGTTCCACAACATTTTTTGGATAATTTGATTTTACTTTATGAAGCAGCAGTTTTCAAAAAAAAAAAAGCTGTCTCAATTGGCAAAACCGTAATTAATCACATAACAGCAATTACTCAACTGGCATCGAAGGCTGCAGCTCTAAAAATAGTCTGGCTGGAGCTGATGAACACTTCAGTGTGAATCTTTAATGAAAAATTCAAATTTCAGGGGTTTCACAGCTGAGGCCGCAGCATGGAGAGCCCTCAGCCACCTTCCCAACGCAGGGAAAAAGGAAAATAAAGCCACACGCTGAACTCACAGGGATAAACACTGGGATATAATGGGGTTTTTTCTAGAAATAAGAAAGAAAGGAGGAGAAAAATCCCTTTGATGAGCAGAGAAACACCAGGAGCAGCGCGGGAAGCCTCAGATCTGGCCTGCACCCCGCAGAGCTGCAGGCAGGAATTGTGTGGGATCATTCCCTCTCCTCCTTCCCCAGCCTCATGCCAATCAATCCTCAAAACCCCACAGAGCCACGGCAGAACCGGCATTCTGCTTTTTTTTAGGTTTTTATTCCTGAAGAACGCTGTCAAAGCTTTGCCTTTCCACGCTTTACGTGGCAGCTCCCACAGAATCCTGTCAGAAATGGCGGCCCACGATCGTGACAGGAATGACACACCCAGACACGGGTAAGTGACTGTGGGGCAAAAAACCCCTCCTCAAACCCTCTCCTAACAAAAAAATACAGCTTCAATGCCAAAAAAAGCTCCTTTCTAAAAAAATTATAGCAAGGAACTGCGCTGGGGAAGTCAGCTCTTCCCACACAGGTGACAAACACATCAAAAAAAAAATCACTTTTTTTTCATTGATGTAATGGCTGCTGCTCTGTCTCATGTTCTTCTTAACCTCTTGGGATTTCCTTTCTGGGAATCCCCTTAATTAGGGGGTTTTGCCTCACAAAGTCCCCCTAATTAGCGGGTTTTGCCTCACAAAGTCCCCCTAATTTAGGGAGTTTTGCCTCACAAAGTCCCCCTAATTTAGGGGATTTTGCCTCACAAAGTCCCCCTAATTTAGGGGTTTTGCCTCACAAAGTCCCCCTAATTTAGGGGGTTTTGCCTCACAAAGTCCCCCTAATTTAGGGGGTTTTGCCTCACAAAGTCCCCCTAATTTGGGGATTTTGCCTCACAAAGTCCCCCTAATTTAGGGGGTTTTGCCTCACAAAGTCCCCCTAATTTAGGGGGTTTTGCCTCACAAAGTCCCCCTAATTTAGGGGGTTTTGCCTCACAAAGTCCCCCTTACCAGGGTTTAAAAGATGAATGGAACTTGCAGCTTCGGTCTTTAAAGATGTTTATTTCCATTTCTTATCTCTAGGTGGTTTGTGGGTGATTCAGATTTGAGTTTTCATTCACACAATCAGGTTGGTTGGAAGATAAATCCAGGGGTCTAAATAAAAGAAAGAAGTGAGCTTATCCTAAGCTAAAAATTAATGATCATGAGAAGAAAGGCTGGACAGTCCTGGAAAAAGAGATAGAGCATCATCTGGAAGCTGGAGATCCCCAACAAAACTGATTTTTGGTCCTGAGAAGGAAGGCTGAATCTCTCATCTCTGGTGTTTTCTTCTGGAGAAGGAAATCTGAACATCACCACCACTAATTTATGATCCTGAGAACATCATCATCACAAGATGTTATTTCTGAACAAGGGAAGCAAAAAAGATCACTGATTTCACACCTCTGAGGTAGAGAAATTACACGTCACCAGTAGGAATTGATCACAATGGGAATAGAAATTGGATTTCAAAAATAGAAATTAGGAGGAAACTAGAGAAAAAAATTGCTGAAGAGTGCTTATGAAAAATCTCAATAAATACCAGCAAAAAATCAGCACTTGGAGGGGAAACCCCCACTGTACCCAGCACTGCTTTGCTCACATTTTACCATTCTGTATTAATTAATAAATTGATTGCTGCTTGAGATATTGGCCGAGTCAAGCTCTTTATTTTTAATACTCCACAAAGTGAATTTTGATGTGCAGCAATCCCATTTTGCCCTCTGCAAGGCCCTGCCAGCCCTCAGCACTGCCACAGTGACTCCTTCCAAAAAGTCCCACGTGCTTTGAACCAACTGGTGCTTGGGCTGCCAGCCCAGCTCTGCCTCATCCTTCCCTTTCTGTCCAAGGCAGCTCAGCCCCAAGGCAGAAATTCTGCCCCATTCCCTCCAAAGGGGTTCCAAACCTGCTGCACTTTGCAGGGACAGCTTCCAGTGAAGGATTTTAAAATATTTATGAGTGGCTGTCCAAAAGCAGTGGCAGGGAATGTGATTTGCTTCTCTGCTCCTTAATGAACAAGGTTTCAATAGCTGTGCCCTGCTCAAGGTGTGAAAATCTCACTAAAATATGGATATTTGTGGCATTTAAATGGAGATCTATAGAAATGAGTCTGGTTTGATTGCAGCACTGCTAGACACAACTGTGCATGGTGTTATATCACACTCCATGCCCAGCTAACCTAGAAAAAAAATTACTCCTAATTATGTGCAGAGAAGTCAAGGAAATGGGTGATTTTTAGACCTAACAATTTCTTTTCCTCAATTCTTTTCCTCAATTCTTTCCCTCAATTTCCTCAGAAGAGGGTTTGGAATAGAACTGGACAAAACAAGCAAAGCATTTTAGCCACATTGTGAGTCTCCTGTCTTTTCTCTTAGTTCCCCCCCATCCTCTGCTCCCTGTATTATTTAGTAAATTATTTATGTGCCTATATTTCAATCTCACAGGTGTTAATGAATCTCTTCCTGCAGCTGTCCCAAGGGTCTGACACATCTCTGACCAAAAAACAGGGGAAGTCACAGTACAAAGGGAGAGGTCAGCATAATCCTGACCTGAACCCAGATTTCCAATGCTGGAGTTACAGAACAATAAATATTAACAAGCCCACATAAAATTAAGCAGTTCTTGGAAACAGCTTAGGGAAAAAAAAAAACCCAAAAAAATATAAAAAGCAATGAGCTGCTTGTGGAATGGCCATTTCAAAGAGCTGGCTGGGATCTGGCTTTCCCCAGGGTGCAATTATCCTCAAAACTCCAGGGCAGCACACTCAAAATAACTCTCAGGGATTCAGGGATGGCAGGACACTCAAACTGGGAATCCAAGGCACTGCAGGTCGTGACCTCGCAGTGAGAGCTCCAAAAAAACACCCAAGAGTACTTCCCCCCAGCCAGTTTGGGAGCTGGGAATAGAAAGGGAAAATTCAGGATGGTTTTTAGAGCTATTGATGGCCAGCAGGAGATGTAGCACAACTTCTGAGTGTATTTGTCATTCTGCCCACCAAATATTCCCAATAAATTCTCTATTTCTGTGATTTTGGCAACAGAGCCTCCCTCAGACATTACCAGGGCATCCTTTGAGCTGTGCTTCCAGCCCTTGTGAAGTTATTTGGGAAGCATTAAGAGCTCCATGAATTCCCAAGATGTCAAGGGAATAATTTTAATTCAGCCACTGCTCTGGGACCCACAGCCAGAAGAGTGTGGATACCTCAGCCTGAACCAGGAATTCATCTGCTCAATATCCAAATGTTTCAAGGTGCTAAACCCAGCTTGGTTTTATTTTTAGATAATTATGGTTTCATCTAAAAAGATACTCTCTGACTAGGATAACAAAAAGCCCTCAGAAACAGCCAGGTCCTCATTTGAGAAAATGAGTGTTTGTATTAATTTGCCAAAATTTATTGTCCACCTTCACATCAGCCATGGAAAGGAGACAGGGAAATCTCTTTCTTCCTTTTCCTGCTAATGGAAAAGGAAGGAGGAGAAGAGATTTTCCTGTAAAATTGTGAAGGAAAGGTTCAAGATCAAACAGAAAACGATTACTCTGGCTGGAGCTGTCCTTCAGGAATCAGCTGCAGAGCAATAAACTCCAGGAATGAATCAAAGAAAATAAAATATTCCATCAATTCGTTGCTCCCAGTATGGAATGAAACACCTTTCTGGAGAGGTGAAAATCACTCACTGAGGGCCAGCAGGAGCTGCCTTTAAAAAACGTCCTCACCCTTCAGTTTTTGGTCAGAAAGGCCTAAATTCCTCACAAGGAAAGACAGCAAGAATCGAGTTAAGCCTTAGAAAATGAAGAATTTTTTTTTTAATTGACTAAAAGTGAGTTTATTTCTACCACTGGGCCTGGCAGCAGCTCCAGACCTGTCATTCCAACTGTTCAATTCCTGATTCCAACTGCTCAGTTCCTTTTCCATAGAGGTGTCACACGGCCACAAACTCAGTGCCAAACAAGACAAACCAAGAAATCTCAAACACAATTGAGATTGGGTAAGATAAAAATAATTCCTTACTCCTCTGTCCAAAGCTCCTTTTGTGCTCTCTTGAAAGCAACTCATTAGAATAATAAGCTGGGTCAAAAAATAGCCACAAGCGTTAATCAATACCTCACAGAAATATTATTTACAGAATTATTCTTTACAATTTAAAGTATTTGCTAACAAAGAGATGAATGCCAGTTCAGCTACACCAGGAATAACCACATTATCCACCAGTGCTCCTGATACTTGGGAGAGGAAAGAAAAAATATAATAATTTAAATAAATTTATTTATTATGGTCCCCATACAGGAACCTCCAACACTTCTTACAGATAATCTCTCTCTCTCTCTCTCCCCCTTAGGTTATTTGTCTAGACATATTTTAATTAAATGGCCTCATTCTGGGCACTGATGTGGTGAAAATGATTTTGTTTCGTTTAAAAAGGTTCCCTCCAGAAGCCCAGGACAAGGCAGGTGTGTGGGGCAGGGGATGTGACAAGGAACATGGAGTCAAACATCTCTGGAACCTTCCAAGGCCACCCAGAATTACACAAGACACCCTAAAAAATCCTTCATTTGGTGCCTTCATCATGTGCAAAGGGATCAAACCTCTTTCTTTTCCACCAAATTTTACTTTAAAGCCCATAATTTGCTGTTCCATCATCTTCCCATTCAACAAAAAACCCCAAACCCTTCCATTTTTTTTCTGTCCTTATGTTGTTTTCTTTTTATTTCGGTTCAATGTGAATTCTCCAGAGTAAGAGAATTTTTTTGTAAGAATGTTTTCTTACTAGGAGCTTATTAAACATGACACCCACTGAGCAAACCTGTTGTATTTATTTCTGACTTTTTTTTTACCAGTTTGAAGAGCAAATGCCACCAGCAGCAGGACAAAGATATCCCCAAAAAATTCCCTATCAAGGAGGTGCCTCTTAAACCTCTTCTGCCTCTTTTATTTGGGTGCAATGTGAATTCTCCAGAGTAAGAGAATTTTTGTAAGAATGTTTTTTTACTAGGAGCTTATTAAACATGACACCCACTGAGCAAACCTGTTGCATTTTGTGGGGAGAACTGGGATCCCCAAACCAGCAAAAATTCACCTCAACACACTCATTAAACCATTAATTATCCTGGGAAATGACATTCCAGTGGCAGGATAACCCGAATTTGCTTTTTTTGCTAAAATCCAGGAGTGAAAAGATGGGGAAAAAGCAGAGGTTGGATATCAAAGCTTTCCATGCATAAATAAGATGGAGATGGAAATCTTTTTTTTCTCTTGGTGCTGGAAGAGCTGAAGGCTAAAGGAGAGCCAACATCCTTCCCTTAAACACAGAAATTCTCCACGTCCCCTTTCCCTGCTCAGTTCTCTGTATGTCTTGGGTTGAAATAGAACAGAGATTTGTGTTCTATTTCACCTGTTGTAAAAGCAGAGATTTCTTTATCTCTTGTAACTCCAGGGGCAGGGGGGTGGATGCCTTCTGATAATGGGTGAGCCATTAAAACCAGGTGGGGCAGGGTTCTTTATCCCTTCCAGGACCTGTCCCTCATCATTCCAGGGAATATCTCCTGTTCAACCCAGCCGGGTTTTGCAGGGTTCTTTATCTCCTTCCCCACCCGTCCATCCCCCAGGGGATCTCTGCTGCTAATGGGCCATGATGTCACCAATGACATCACACATGACATCACACATGACATCATCACATTGGGAGAGGCTCCACCCAGTGTGGGCGGAGCCAACCGTTCCTACCTGGATAAAAACTGAGACTCAGGAACAGCAGGATCTGGTTTGTTCCACCAGAGGAAGCCCAGACCCATCTCAGCACCACTGGACTTTCCCTACTCCATTATCTGTACCCACAGAACTCATCTGGGATTTATTGGGGCTGCTCCCAACACCCAACACCAACAGGGGGTCAGGTCAGATCCCTGACTCTTTCAGGGTTTTTTCCAGGACTTCTGTTTTCCTTGCTTGCTTGTCTTTGTACTACTGCATTTGTATTTTGTTTTTTGTTGTTGTTGTTTTTATTCCTATTAAAGAACTGTTACTCCTATTCCCATCTCTTTGCCTGAAAGCCCCTAATTGCAAAATTATAATAATTAGGAGGGGAGAGGGATGACATTCTCCATTCCAAGGGAAGCTCCAGCTTTCCCTGGCACACACCTGAATTTCCAAACCAAGACACTGTACAAGCTTAGGAAGTCCAAGTCAGAATTCCCAGAATTTCCAGCGAGCCTCCAAGGCAGCCCAGGAGGGTCAGGACAAGAACTCAGTCGTGTTCCAGCTGTTCCACATCTGGCCAGGGCAGTTTTTGTGGTCAAACCCCTCTGGAATGCAGATCACAAGGGAAAGTTGTGGTGTCTGCCCCTTGGAAATTTGGTTTTCCACAAGGAACGGCAGCTCCAGGCACAGACAGAGCCCTCCAGGACTCCCTGGACACTCCTCAAATCGTGAAAAACTGGGTTCAGACCTCTCGCCTTCAGACCAGGTAATAAATTCCACCCACACTGCAACTTCAAAGTGTAACTGGACATACAAGTTTGTTTAGGCATTAAAAGAGAGATTCCCAGCTCGTCACAAAATCCCAAGTCAGATATAAATTAGGGAACAAGGAATCTTTGGATCCGTGTCCCTCTGGAATTGTGGTCTCTCGTTGAAGATTTGCACCCCACCAAGTGAAAAATTGGTGTTTTCACCATGGGAAAGGTTTTCCAGCAGAGAAATTAAACAAGTTCTTGGTTCTAAATGCAACCACCCAGCCCCACGTTCATGTTTTAGGCAGGGATTTGCTATTCCAAGCTAAACTACAACACATTTTCAAACAATATCTAATATTTCACTCAGAAAAACAGGAGTTGGAGCACAGACTGCAGGGCTGATGGATTTTAGTGTCCATATAAACAGACAAGCCAACCTCCCTCATTTCAGGAGCAGAACTGGTAAGGGAAAGGCAGAAATGTTATTTCATTTATTTTTGTGCTCCTGAAGAGCTGTGAACACAAAGAAAACTGCACTGCTCAGGGACTCACTTGGATTTTTGAGCTCTTTATAATTTGTCCAAGCTCTTCTTGTTCAGTGCACCCTTACAAGATCCAGCAGGAATTTTGTATTCCAGAATTCCAGGTGGATCACAAGCTTTTCCCACTAATTCCTTGCTCCTCATCCAACAAGATAAATTTGCCAACAGCTCTTGAAGGGAAATAAAAATAATACAGATATAAACCCCCAAATCATTTAGCTAAGAGTGCCAAAAACTGCCACGAAAGCACCAAGAAATATTCCTTGAAGGGAAATAAAAATTATATCGGTCTAAAACCCTAAATCCTTCAGCTAAGAGTTTCAAAAACTGCTATGAAAGCTCCTCCAAATATTCCTCATGGAAACATCATCCAGGAGCTGGAGAAATCCACAGGGAGCTTCTTCTGGGAGGGGCCCCATGGAAATCTTCACCTGCCCAGCTCTGCCTGTTGGGTTTCTCCCACCTCCCACTCTTCTTTTCAAAGTCATTTCAGCAACCTGAGAGGAACAGCTCAGATAAAAGGGGCTGGGATTTATTTTGTGCATCACAAGGAGAGAGAGCTGAACTTTTTTCCATATGCAAAGGGTGAGCAAAATGCAAAAATTTCATTCCAAACCTGCACCAGTCCAACTGCATTTGACTTCTAAATGAGTGTTCCATGGAATCCCAGAAGGGTTTGGGTTGGAAGGGATTTGAAAATTCCTCCAGTTCAAGTTACTGATCCCTGGAGCCTCCAGAGAGCAACAGAAGCTGTGAAAAGGAGACAGCAGGGATGGGAAGGAGGGCAGGGGGGTGGTGGGGATGGGAATTAAACCCAGAGCAGTTGTTGAAATCAGCCCAAAGACATCCTGAGTGTCTCCTCCTCAGGCAAAGGTGTCGCTGTTGAAAGCAGCATCCAATAAACCACCAAAAATCAATTTATAAAGTCAGCCTGGTGGGGAAATCACACACACATCAAGCAATTCTGTCTCACAGGATCTTGAGGAGTTGAGGACAACTTCAGCATCTCTGAATTTTCCAATGTCCTGAGTCACAGTTTTTCAAAGGAAAGCTGTCCCCAAGAAAACTCAGGTTTAATAAAAGTTCAGATTTTGTATCCTGCTGCACCCCCTGCATCTGACATCTGCCCTTCCAGCTGAACACTTGGGAGAATAAATCACATTGTGAGGGGAATAACACATTTCCAAGAGCATTTTATTTTGCATTTAAATTCCTGTACCTGCTGTCCTTAGAGAGAAGGATGCCTAAGGACTCAGTGAGCTGCCAGATGTGCACATCTCTGTTGGTTTTATTTATTTTACTCAGCTGCCACATGGAAAATAAAAATATCTTAAAAACCAGAACGTGAGAAATCTGCAAGGAAAAGTCAAGCTAATCCTAGGACTGCTTTAAATGAATTTTTAAGCAAGTGGAGGTTGCAAGAGCCAGGTTTTCCAAGAGTTGGCACCATTTAGTGCTGCTCCACCATCACTTAACCCCAGAGTCATGAAAAGCTGACAGGAACATCCCACTTGTGCATGGTTATAAATTCATTCCCTGATTTGGATGACATTACTGCAAAGGAATCAAAACCCAGAGAGTTTTAACGATGATTATATTAAATTCAGACTGCTCTGAGAGTTCCCAGTGCCCCAGTTATGAACTGACATCTCCTAAAGCTTCTCCTCACTTTGGGAGCCAGGGACAAATCAGCACTGCAAGAAACCCAGGGGGAAAAGGAACAATGAGACCCCAAAGTTTCCAGGGCTATAAAAAAGAGGAAGAGTCTGATTTTTGCTCAATTTGAAGCAAAAATATTTTATGGGAATGACACTCAAGGTTGTCAAAACCAATTCAATCCAACCTTGAGTCAGTTTGCCAGGCTTGGCTAAAGATTCTGTCATGAATTTGTTCTGGGATCCAGAGATCCAATAACAAATTCATGAACAAAATCACAGAGAGTGACTTTTAACTTCTACTCACTCACCTTCTATTACTTTCACTTTTTAATTTCAGGAAAAGAAAGGTGTGTGCAAACCAAATGTGCAAAGGGGGGGATCAAACCTCTTTCTTTACACCAAGTTTTACTTTAAACCCCATTAACTTCTCACTTTGGGAGCCAGGGACAAATCAGCACTGCAAGAAACCCTGGGGAGAAAGGAACAATGAGATCCCAAAGTTTCCAGGGCTATAAAAAAGAGGAACAGTCTGATTTTTGCTCAGTTTGAAGCAAAAATATTTTATGGGAATGACACTCAAGGTTGTCAAAACCAATTCCCTCCAACCTTGAGTCAGTTTGCTAGAATCCTAAAGGATTCTGTCATGAATTTGTTCTTGAATCCAGAGATCCAAGAACAAATTCATGAACAAAATCACACAGAGTGATTTTTAACTTCTACTCATTCATTTTTTATTACTTTCACTTTTTAATTTCAGGAAAAGAAAGGTGTGTGCAGACCAAATGTGCAAAGGGGGGGATCAAACCTCTTTCCTTACACCAAGTTTTACTTTAAACCCATTAACTTCTCACTTTGGGAGCCAGGGACAAATCAGCACTGCAAGAAACCCTGGGGAGAGAGGAACAATGAGACCCCAAAGTTTCCAGGGCTATAAAAAAGAGGAAGAGTCTGATTTTTGCTCAATTTGAAGCAAAAATATTTTATGGGAATGACACTCAAGGTTGTCAAAACCAATTCCATCCAACCTCAAGTCAGCTTGCCAGGCTTGGCTGAAGAATTCATTCAATTTGTTCTTGGAGCTCTGGATCCAAGAACAAATTCATGAACAAAATCACACAGAGTGTGATTTTTAACTTCTACTCATTCAATTTTTATTACTTTCACTTTTTAATTTCAGGAAAAGAAATGTGTGTGCAGACCGAATGTGTAAAGGGGGGGATCAAACCTCTTTCCTTACACCAAGTTTTACTTTAAAGCTCATAATTTGCTATTCCATCTTTTCATTTAACAAAAAAAACCCCAAACCTTTCCAATTTCTTCTGTCCTTACGTTGTTTTCTTTTGGTTCAATGTGAAATCTTCAGAATAAGAGCATTTTTTGGTAAGAATGTTTTCTTACTAGGAGCTTTTAAAACATGACACCCACTGAGCAAACCTGTAGTAAAATACAATTTCTGATCTTTTTTTTACAAGTTTGAAGAGCCAAAGCCACCAGCAGCAGGACAAAGACGTCCCCACAAAATTCCCTGTCAAGGAAATGCCTCCTAAACCTCAGCTTGTACCCTCCAACATCCCAAATTCCGAAATTCCCAGTTCTTTTATTTATTTTTTTTGTTAGTTACACAAATGAAGTCAGCTTGGCTCACTGAGCAAACCTGTAGTAAAATACAATTTCTGACATATTTTTACCAGTTTGAAAAGCCAATGCCACCAGCAGCAGGGCAAAGATGTCCCCACAAAATTCCCTGTCAAGGAGGTGCCTCTTAAACCTCTTCTGCCTCTTTTTATTTAGGTGCAATGTGAATTCTCCAGAGTAAGGACTGTTTTCTTATTAGGAGCTTATAAAACATGACACCCACTGAGCAAACCTGTTGTAAAATATAATTTCTGACCTTTTTTTTACCAGTTTGAAGAGCTAAAGCCACCAGCAGCAGAGCAAAGACGTCCCCACAAAATTCCCTGTCAAGGAGATGCCTCCTAAACCTCAGCTTGTACCCTCCAACATCCCAAATTCCTAAATTCCCAGTTCTTTTATTTATTTTTTTTGTTAGTCACACAAATGAATTCAGCTTGGCCCACTGAGCAAACCTGTAGTAAAATACAATTTCTGACTTTTTACCAGTTTGAGCCAATGCCACCAGCAGCAGGGCAAAGACATCCCCACAAAATTCCCTGTCAAGGAAATGCCTCCTAAACCTCAGCTTGTACCCTCCAACATCCCAAATTCCGAAATTCCCAGTCCTTTTTTTTTTTGTCAGTCACACAAGTGAAGTCAGCTTGGCCTGCTGAGCAAACCTGTTGTAAAATACAATTTCTGACATATTTTTACCAGTTTGAAAAGCCAATACCACCAGCAGCAGGGCAAAGATGTCTCCAAAAATTCCCAAGAATTGTCAAGAAGGTGCCTCTTAAACCTCAGCTTGTACCCTCCAACATCCCAAATTCCGAAATTCCCAGTTCTTTTATTTATTTTTTTTGTTAGTCACACAAATGAAGTCAGTTTGGCTCACTGAGCAAACCTGTAGTAAAATACAATTTCTGACTTTTTACCAGGTTGAGCCAATACCACCAACAGCAGGGCAAAGACATCCCCAAAAAATTCCCTGTCAAGGAGGTGCCTCCTAAACCTCAGCTTGTACCCTCCAACATCCCAAATTCCGAAATTCCCAGGATTTTTTTTTCTTTTTGCCAGTCACACAAATGAATTCAGCTTGGCCCACTGAGCAAACCTGTAGTAAAATACGATTTCTGACATATTTTTACCAGTTTGAAAAGCCAATACCACCAGCAGCAGGGCAAAGATGTCCCCACAAAATTCCCTGTCAAGGAGGTGCCTCTTAAACCTCTTCTGCCTCTTTTTATTTAGGTGCAATGTGAATTCTCCAGAGTAAGGACTGTTCTCTTATTAGGAGCTTATAAAACATGACACCCACTGAGCAAACCTGTTGTAAAATATAATTTCTGACCTTTTTTTTTTACCAGTTTGAAGAGCAAATACCACCAGCACCAGGGCAAAAACATCCCCACAAAATTCCCAAGAATTGTCAAGAAGGTGCCTCTTAAACCTCAGTTTGTACCCTCCAACATCCCAAATTCCTAAATTCCCAATTCTTTTTCTTTTTTAAATTCCCAGTTCTTTTTTCTTTTATTTATTTATATTTGTCAGTCACACAAGTGAAGTCAGCCCTGCAGCAAAGGATCATTCCCAGTTTTATCTGCAATTCCTGCTGGTAATTTGGGCTGAGCAGGAGGGAGGGCTGGGGGAGGGCTGGCAAAGACAAAAATAAGGAGATGACAAATTCCCTTATTAACCACAGCGAAGGGAAGGAGGGAGGAAAAGCAGGATGTGAAAGGAGCAGGAGCTGGAACAGCCTGGAAAACGTCAAGCATGAACTGCAGCCCCTGCTGTGACAATTTGAAAGGCAGAAAAGCAGAATTTTTTGAATATTAACTATTTGATTGCTTGGTTTCAGATGTACCCAGCTGATAGAGCAGCACTTCCACATTTCCTCCAGGGGATTTTATTTTACCAACCAGAGAGCTCAAAAAACACAGAAATTCAGTTTGCCTTGAAATGCTGATGGGAGAATTCTGATTTTTCTCTGCTGAGGACAATGCAGAACCATGAGGACAACCTGAACCATGGTGAAACCATCCAGCAGCAAAAAGCTCTTTCCAAGTGCTATAAATACATATTATAAAGTAATATTATATAGTAATATATTACTAGTAATATAATATATATCTATAATATATTATATTATAGGTATATATATTTTCTGTTCTATTCTATATATATTATATTATGTTACATTCCTATATATTACTATATATTACTATATATTACTATATATTATATTATATTAAATTATATTACATTATATTATATATTATAATATATTATGTTATATTTCTATATATTTTATATATATTTCTATATATATAATATATATATTATATATATAAAATATATTCTTATATTTCTATATATTATATTCCTATATATTATATTCCTATTACTATATATACAATATAATATAACATAATATAATATAATGTAATGCAATATAATATAATATAAAATAATATATGTAATAACATAATATATTACTATTTATTCTATATAATATATAGTATATTATAAGATAATATTATTTAATATTTTTGCAAATATTAAGATGAGTGTTATATGCATAATGTTGTTATAAATGCATAGTATAAAGTTGGCTTTTCACAAATATTAAAATGAATGCTGTATGAATAAAGTGGGAAGGTTGTACTGGATTTTATTATTAATAAAAGTTAGAAATGTGATGACTGTATATTTTTATGATTATAACATAGTGTTAAAAGTAAAAGACTGGAGTTTTTTTGTTTTTTTTTAATTCCTGCATGAAGATTGCTGACCAAAAAGTGATTAAACTTCTGTTATCAAATATCTTGTCCAAATGGAAATGACCAGAACCCTGAGAGAAGAATTTATGGGATCTGTGCTACCAGACAGAAATTTTCTGACAGAAATTCTGTGCTACCAGACAGAATAGAGCCACACACAGACAGGTCTACAGATTAAAAAAAAAAGAAAAAAAAATTATATATATATAGATAGATATAGATATATATTGTATCTATATATAGATATAATAATATATATTGTGTAGTAATATATATTATATATTATTGTATATATGTATTATATATTATATAATACATATATTATATAAGAATATATAATATAATATAATATAATATAATATAATATAATATAATATAATATATATTATTATAATATAATAGTTATAATAGATATAATACGACATATTATATTATACTATATATAATATATATTATATCATATATATAATAATGTATTGTTATATATATTATCATATATATAATATATGATATATTATATATATAATAATATATTATTATATATGATATAATATATATTATATAGATATATATAATATATATTATATCATATATAATAATATATATATATTATATAATATATATATATATAATATATATATATATAATATATATATATAATAATATATATATTATATATATATATTATATAGATATATATAATATATATATATATCTATATAGTTGAAACTGAACAAAGAAATTCACACTCAAAAGGAACGCTTGAATTATTCATGAGAATTTTTAAATATACACCAGGCTGATACTTTTAATGGACAAACTTTTTGTTAGCAGGGTGCTGGCTGACTCCCAGAAATTATATTTTGCTTTTGTCTCTCCTAATTGTCTATTTTCTATTTAATTGTTATTAAATTTGTGAATTTTTCTAAGCCAGTGCAGCTCGTTTTTCACGCACGGCTGCAGCTCTGGATCTCCCTTCCCTCTAACCCTGGGAAGGCACAGGCTGTACCCTGGAGGATCAGGGGAGGTTCCTGCAATGTGAAATCAGAACTTGTCCTGCCCTGGCTCAGCCGGGCACTGACTCAGAATCCCCACCTGACATCAGAAATTCAACCTCTCCCTGCACTGCACCGTTCAACTGCCTGGGCCGGGGTTCCTGAATATTCCATTTCTGCACCCGTCCTACCCCGCCGTGCTCGCTGCTGCTTAGGGCAGGCATTGCTTTGGATAGCCTGGTGTGATGTGGAAATAAAATAGGAAAAATCAGTAATAAATATCAAAAATATAATAATAATAATAATAATAATAATAATAATAATAATAATAATAATAATAATAAGTTAAATAAATAAATAATATAAATAAATAAATAATATAAATAAATAAATAAGTAAATAAATAAAATTGAAATGTGAAATAAAGTATAAAAAAAATAAAATATAAAACTGAAGTATAAAATAAATAAGCTAAATAAGAAATAAAATATAAAAATAAAAAATAAACACTGCTGGTTAGGTCAGGTGTTTCTTTGGATATCCTTGTGTAATGTGGAAATAAAATAGAAAAAATCAATAATAAAAATCAAAAATCAAAAAGAAAATAAGTTTAATAAATAAAATAATAAATAAATAATATAAATAAATAAATATAATTAAAATGTGAAATAAAGTATAAAATAAATAAAAATTAAGAAATAAGAAATAAAATATAAAACTAAAATAAAATATAAATATAAAATATAAAATAAATAAAATAATGAAGAAATATAATATAAATAATAAATAAAATACTAAATAAATAAATAATAAAACAAATAAATAATAAAATAAATAAATAAATAATTGAACTAAACCTAAAAAGTAACAGATAAATAAATAAATAAAATTAAATAAATAAAATTAATTAAAAATGATTAAAATTAAAGGATGAAGATGGAAATTATTTTTTTCTCTTGATGCTGGAAGAGCTGAAGGCTACAGGAGATCCTTCCCTGAAAAATAGAAATTCTCCAATTCCACCTCCTTATCCTTAAAGCATCTTCTTATTGCAAAAAACCTCTAAATCTGGTGTAATTAAATAAAAATTAAATAAAATATTATAATAACACGTTAAATAAATATGTGTAATGTATGTATTGCACATATTTATACCCAAATTCTGGACTCTCACAGCTCAAAATGTCATCCCCACAAAAAGGGATTGTTGGTATCCTACAAAATCTGGGCAATAATTAATATTATTAAAAATTAATCATCAGAATTAATTAATAATTATTGGAAAGTTTGAATCTGGCCCTGAAGTGAACACCTGTGTAAGCACACAATTAAATAATATTATATATTTTGGATGGATTTGCTTCCTTCTGAGATTTAGGATGAATCAAAAGCATTCAAGGATTGGATTAAATTAATCAAATTAGTTAATTAATGAATTAAAATCTGTGTGTCACCAAATTCCACGTGTTTCACAAACTGCTTGGACACCACAGCAATGGGGATTTAGGAGCAGCCTCTGCTCCCATCCCCTCCTTGGCTCCAAAAAACAAAAATATTTCTATTTTTGCTAAAAAAAAACCCAACCAGATGAAGCAGCAACAACAAAAATCCTGAATATTGAATATCCTGGAAAAACACCCCAAAAAGACAAAACCCATTGGGAGGTAAAAGGTTGGAAATTCTCAATTTTTCAGCACAAATTCGGAGATATTTTCAGTATATTAAATTCTCACACACATAGAAGATAAAGCATTCACACCAAAACATCCTACAAAAATAAAGGTGGTTAGAAAAATCCTTTTTTTATCTCTGTAAGCACAAAAAAATTAAAAAAAAAAGGTTTGTGCACTTCCAAAAATCACAGTATTTCTGCTAGAAACAACATCTGCCCAGCCCCAAACACTTGGGCTGCTTTTCAACTCGAGGTCATGATCAAGGTTGGGAAAACACCCAAAAATTCAATTTTTTCAAAGGATTTTCTCAGGAGCTGGGTGGGTGCAGCTCAGAGCTTTGGAGGTTTTTTGGACAGAGCTCTTCATTTTTTATCCTCCAGAAGAGGAAAGTTTGGGGAGGGTGGGTAAGGACAGCAATTCTCAATTTTTGTGTTCTCTCAAAGCAAAAAGGTCAGGAAACAGCAGGAGCTGCCATGAACTGAGAAATAAATGAAAATAAAAAATAAAAATGAGATGTTAATATCACCAGATGCTGCTTCCTTGATAACATCTCAACGAATTTACCTGAAAATTTGGATTTTTTGGCTGAGAAAAATAATCATCTGATAATTAATTTATTAATTAAGGTGAGGCACAGAAAGGGAGGCACCTGCTAAGGAGAGGGGGCAGGGTTTAGTGACTTTAAAATATTGGATTTCGGTGATCTTTGGAAGGAAAACATGACAGGAACACAGAAAAATGAGTGAGAATGAGCCAGAATTTCAGGAAATCACAGAATTTCACATTGAGATTAGGCAGGAAAATCACAGAATTTCAAATGAGATTAAGGCAGGAAAATCAGAGAATTTCAAGTAGAGATTAAGGCAGGAAAATCAGAGAATTTCACACAGAGATTAAGGCAGGAAAATCAGAGAATTTCAAGTAGAGATTAGGCAGGAAAATCAGAGAATTTCACATTGAGATTAGGCAGGAAAATCAGAATTTCAGATAGAGATTAAGGCAGGAAAATCAGAATTTCAAGTAGAGATTAAAGCAGGAAAATCAGAGAATTTCATAAAGAGATTAGGGCAGAAAAATCAGAGAATTTCACATAGAGATTAAATCAGGAAAATCAGAGAATTTCAAATAGAGATTAAGGCAGGAAATCAGAGAATTTCACACAGAGATTAGGCAGGAAAATCACAGAATTTCAAGTAGAGATTAAGGCAGGAAAATCAGAGAATTTCACATTGAGATTAGGTAGGAAAATCACAGAATTTCACATAGAGATTAGGCAGGAAAATCAGAATTTCAGATAGAGATTAAGGCAGGAAAATCAGAATTTCAAGTAGAGATTAAAGCAGGAAAATCAGAGAATTTCAAGTAGAGATTAAAGCAGGAAAATCACAGAATTTCACATAGAGATTAAGGCAGGAAAATCACAGAATTTCACATAGAGATTATATCAGGAAAATCAGAGAATTTCACATAGAGATTAGGCAGGAAAATCAGAATTTCAGATAGAGATTAAAGCAGGAAAATCAGAGAATTTCACACAGAGATTAGGCAGGAAAATCAGAGAATTTCAAGTAGAGATTAAGGCAAGAAAATCAGAGAATTTCACATTGAGATTAGGCAGGAAAATCAGAGAATTTCAAACAGAGATTAGGCAGGAAAATCAGAGAATTTCACACAGATTAGGCAGGAAAATCACAGAATTTCACACAGAGATTAAAGCAGGAAAATCAGAGAATTTCACATAGAGATTAAGGCAGAAAAATCAGAGAATTTCATATAGAGATTAAATCAGGAAAATCACAGAATTTCACACTGAGATTATATCAGGAAAATCAGAGAATTTCACACAGAGATTAGGCAGGAAAATCACAGAATTTCACATAGAGATTAAATCAGGAAAAAAAAAAAGAAAAAAAATAAAAAATAAAAGAAAAAAAATAAAAATAAAAGAAAAACAAAACTCTGCACCCACTGTGAGGAGGAGCTCATTAAATGAACAGAAGCAAACTTGTTTTTGTAACTTGTCCCACTGCAGAGCAAGGGAAGCAAACCAAACCTGATGGATCCCCCGAGCTTGTTTTCATAGCTAACTTTTAATAAATGTAACACACTCCACCCTCAGAGCACAGCAGGGCTCAGGTTCCAGCAGGCAAAAAAAAAAAAAAAAAATTAAATATTTAGATTACATTACAGCTGAGCCATTAAAATCAGCAGGTTTGTACTGCAGACAGATCAGGAGCAGCTGGGTAAAAAATGTGGCAGCCTGCAAAGGTTGAGCTCCTGGGGGGGTTTTTTTGTATTTATTTTTTATTATTTGTATTTACAGTGGTGTTTTCTGATGTCAGCAAGCAGAAAAGCATCGCGGTGCTGGATGTTTTATCAACAGAAGTAATGTGAAAAAAGAAAGTTTATAAATTTTAGTGAGAAAATGAGGAAAAAAAAGGAGAAATAAAGGTTAGTAAGAGCAGGCACAAACCTCAATTCAGCCTAAACCTCACTGTGCCCAAGCATTTTACAAAGTCCAAACCTAAACAGAATTTATTTTGTATTTCCAAGTCTCATTTCAGTGTTTTAATTACACCTCCATACAAAACATCCAATTTTTTCCAGCAGTAACAATTCCCCAACTTTCTGCAGGTATTAAACTCCCCTTGGAGCCTGAATTCTCCCTCCCTCTAAAGAGCTGTGGCTGATCCAGGACTTGCTCTTAATAATCCCAATTTTGCTCTTAATAATCCCAATTTTGCTCTTAATAATCCCAATTTTCAGGCTGTTATCCAGATTTATTTGATTAAATCAAGCTGGGGATTTAAGGTCACTTAAGGACGTGGTTCAGCGATGGATTTGGCAGTGCTGGTTCAAGGTTGGACCCCACAATTTGAAGGATTTTTTCCAAGCAAATGTGTAAAATAAAAGCTGGAAAAAGCCACTGAACTGCACAGGCAGAGCCACCAAAGTCAGGTTTAGGAGCTGTTTCAAAGAGTTAATAACAATTAAACTAAATTTAACTAAACCCAACTAAATCTATTCAACATCTGTGGGGTTTTGAGGGAAAAAAAGCTTTTTTTAAAAAAATAAGATTTCTCTTCTCACTGCACTCATTGCAAGCCACACATTGTTCATGTGAGAGAACAGATCAGCTTGAAAATGGCTCAAAATTCAGGAAAAAAAGGAAAAAAACCCCTCAGTGACAGAAGAGATCAGCTTGAAAATGTCTCAAAATTCAGGAAAAAAAGGAAAAAAACCTCAGTGACAGAAGAGATCAGATATTAAATGGTTCAAAAATCAGGAAAAAAAGGAAAAAAATCTTTCAGTGACAGAACAGATCAGCTTGGAAATGGCTCAAAAATCAGGAAAAAAAGGAAAAAAACCCTCAGTGGCAGAACAGATCAGATAGAAAATGGTTGAAAAATCAGGAAAAAAGGAAAAAAACCTCAGTGACAGAACAGATCAGATAGAAAATGGTTCAAAATTCAGGAAAAAAAGGGAAAAAACCCCTCAGTGGCAGAACAGATCAGCTTGAAAATGGCTCAAAATTCAGGAAAAAAAGGAAAAAAACCTTCAGTGACAGAACAGATCAGCTAGAAAATGGCTCAAAATTCAGGAAAAAAAGGAAAAAAAACTTCAGTGACAACAGATCAGCTTGAAAATGGCTCAAAATCAGGAAAAAAAGGAAAAAAACCTCAGTGACAGAACAGATCAGATAGAAAATGGCTCAAAAATCAGGAAAAAAAGGAAAAAAACCCTCAGTGACAGATCAGCTAGAAAATGGCTCAAAATTCAGGAAAAAAAGGAAAAAAACCCTCAGTGACAGAACAGATCAGATATTAAATGGTTCAAAATTCAGGAAAAAAAGGAAAAAAACCTCAGTGACAGAACAGATCAGCTTGAAAATGACTCAAAAATCAGGGAAAAAAGGAAAAAATCTTTCAGTGACTTCACCAAAATTTGGATTAATCCCAAGCAGGGATATTCACCCCTGAGCCAGCCCTGCCTGTTTACACCACAGCTGTCCCAGGTTCTTACACAATCCATCATTCCCCTCCAGCCAGGCAAACCTGGCCAAAAATTAGAGAAAAAAAACAAAACCAAACCCTTTTTACAAGAAACTCACTTGTTGCACCATCTGCTGCCGGCCAAAAGATATTTTCAGTAAATGTGAATTATTATTTTCGGTAAATGGGTATTTGCAAAGGTTTGTGTGGTAAATTGTGAGGGTGAATGAGCAGCTGAAGGTCCAAATAAATTGAATTTTTCTCAGTGTTTCAACAGCTTCTCAGTGATGAGGGAACAGGGAAAATACAGCAGGTAAACACTGAGAGGACAGGAATGTTCAGAAAAGTTGTTTTTATTAGTTCTGCCCTCTGCTCTCCTAAAAACATTCAACAACATCGAGGGTAAAAGAGAAAAAATGAGGAGGAGGAGACAAAAACACAGAGGAGGAAATTCTGCACGGCTGCTTTGTCAACATTACCTCGCTCCTATTGCAGCACCCAAAGTTCCAGGGGTTTTTTGGGGTCCAAACCCAAAAAATAAAGATTCCAGGCAGATCCACCTGCCCATCCTTCACCTCTGGAACCTGAACGTCACCTTGAATTTCCTCACATCCAACCCACGCTGGCAGTTCTGGAACTTTCCACCTGCACAGCTGAAAATTCTTGTCAAAGCTTTGTTGCCTCAACATCTCCTGGTCTGGTTCTGACCCATCCAGGTTCCCTCTGTGGGCATCAATCCCTGGGACAAAGCTGCAAAAAAATCTTTTTCCTAAACTGGTATTTTTAGCCACATGGCCCCCTCTGCCAGCTCCATGTTTTCTACAGCAAGAACCACTTGCTTTAATTTTATTTTATTTTAATTCATTATTTTATTTTATTTTATTTTATTTCATTATTTTATTTTATTCTGTTTTATTTTATTCTGTTTTGCTTTGTTTTATTTTTTTCTATTTTATTTTTATTTTTATTTTACTTTATTTTATTTTTTTATTATTGGATTTTGGTTTATTCTGTTTTGTTTTATTTTATTTTTTTTCTATTTTATTTTATTTTTATTTTACTTTATTTTATTTTTTTATTATTGGATTTTGGTTTATTCTGTTATGTTTTATTTTATTTTTTTCTATTTTATTTTACTTTATTTTATTTTTTATTATTGGATTTTGGTTTATTCTGTTATGTTTTATTTTATTTTTTTTTCTATTTTATTTTACTTTATTTTATTTTTTATTATTGGATTTTGGTTTATTCTGTTTTGTTTTATTTTATTTTTTTTCTATTTTTTTTTTTTTTTACTTTATTTTATTTTTTATTATTGGATTTTGGTTTATTCTGTTATGTTTTATTTTATTTTTTCCTATTTTATTTTGTTTTTATTTTACTTTATTTTATTTTTTATTATTGGATTTCGGTTTATTCTGTTTTGTTTTATTTTTTTCTATTTTATTTTTATTTTACTTTATTTTATTTTTTTATTATTGGATTTTGGTTTATTCTGTTATGTTTTTTTCTATTTTATTTTATTTTTATTTTACTTTATTTTATTTTTATTGGATTTTGGGTTTATTCTGTTCCAAAAAAGACAAACTCCTACCTGTAACTGACCTATATCAGCCTCTGTCACCTGCTTGCTCAGTTTTCAAACAAGGATGGAGGGAGGCATCCTTTCATGTGGCTCTTTAGTCTTGAGAGGATCTCCTTAAAAACACCAGCAGAAATACCTCATTAAAATCTGTGCTGCAATAACTGCCCCATAAAAAAAAAAATCAACCCAAATTGTGGCCTCACTACTCCAGAGCACAGCAGAGTCCACCAAAAAATCAGAATTATTTTGTCCAGTCTGCTGCATATCCCTGAATAAACCTGGAAAGTTTTCCAAGAACTCAGCTCAAAAAATTCTCCTTGCTCAGAGTCTAGAACTCCTTGGCTAAAATTAAAATTCGTGTTGCAATAACTACCCCATAAAAAAACCCAACCCAAAACTTTGACCTCCAGAGCACAGCAGAGTCCATAAAAAATCAGAATTATTTTGTCCAGTCTGCTGTATATCCCTGGATAAACCTGCAAAGAGTTTTCCAAGACACAGCTCAAAAATTTTTCCTTGTTCAGAGTCTAGAACTCCTTGGCTAAATTTAAAATTCGTGTTGCAATAACTGCCCCATAAGAAAACCCAACCCAAATTGTGGCCTCACTACTCCAGAGCACAACAGAGTCCACCAGAAAATCAGAATTCTCTTGTCCAGTCTGCTGCATAGCCCTGAATAAACCTGGAAAGAGTTTTCCAATACACAGCTCAAAAATTTTTCCTTGTTCAGAGTCTCGAACTCTGTGGCTAAAAAATTAAAATCTGTGTTGCAATAACTGCCCCATAAAAAAACCCAACACAAAACTTTGACCTCCAGAGCACAGCAGAGTGCACCAAAAAATCAGAATTCTTTTGTCCAGTCTGCTGTATATCCCTGAATAAACCTGGAAAGTTTTCCAAGCACACAGGTCAAAAATTTTTCCTTGCTCAGAGTCTAGAACTCTGTGCTAAAATTAAAATCTGTGCTGCAATAACTGCCCCATAAAAAAAAAACCTCAACCCAAATTGTGGCCTCACTACTCCAGAGCACAGCAGAGTGCACCAAAAAATCAGAATTATTTTGTCCAGTCTGCTGCATATCCCTGGACAAACCTGGAAAGTTTTCCAAGCACACAACTCAGCCCAAAAATTTTTCCTTGCTCAGAGTCTCGAACTCTAAAATTAAAATTCGTGTTGCAATAACTACCCCCATTAAAAAAACTCAATCCAAATTGTGGCCTCACCACTCCAGAGCACAGCAGAGTCCACCAAAAAATCAGAATTCTTTTGTCCAGTCTGCTGCATATCCCTGGATAAACCTGGAAAGTTTTCCAAGAACTCAGCTCAAAAAATTCTCCTTGCTCAGAGTCTAGAACTCCTTGGCTAAAATTAAAATTCGTGTTGCAATAACTGCCCCATAAAAAAACCCAACCCAAATTGTGGCCTCACTACTCCAGAGCACAGCAGAGTCCACCAAAAAATCAGAATTCTTTTGTCCAGTCTGCTGCATATCCCTGAATAAACCTGGAAAGAGTTTTCCAAGCACACAACTCAGCCCAAAAATTTTTCCTTGCTCAGAGTCTTGAACCCTGAAAACAGGAACAGGAAAAATGAAACTTCCAGGGTTTTGTCTGAGGTTCCTTTGCTTGCTGGACTTTTACAACAGATTTCATTCAGTGCCCATGGAATTCTGTGGATGTAACACCCAAATTTACTGAGTTTTTCAAACCATTTATGTCTTTAAATATCAGCAAATCCCAGACTGGTTTGGGTTGGAAAGGATCTGAAATCCCATCCAGTGCCACCCTGACCTTCCACTATCCCAGGGTGCTCCAACCTGGCCTTGGACACTTCCAGGGAAGGGGCAACCACAGATTTTTTTGGGAAATCTGTGCCAGGGCCTCCCCACCCTGCCAGGGAAGAATTCCTTCCTAATTTCCCACCTAACCCTGCCCTCTGTCAGCCTGAAGCCATTCCCTTTGTTCTGTCACCAAAAACTCTTCCAAACAATCCCTCCAAACGTGGATAAATAAGCAACTCCCACTTTCGTTTCTCCCCCTAAAATTATTATGTGTATTTTTAAAAAACTCTTATCTCTAAAAGCTTTTCTAATTATGAAATTATAGCACAGCAAGACATCTGTCAGTCACAATTCCTGTTTCTAACTCCTCTTAGGGCAAGGGTGAAAACAGGGAAGCTGCATGGCCTCCATAAAAAAAGGCACAAAATTCTTCCCATGTCCCTCTCTTATTAAAAATGATCCCATTCAGCTCACAATCCTGATCCCAAACTGGATCCCTACTGCTTTAAATGCCATTTTCTCACCAGTTCTCAACCAAGAACACCAATTTTTAGCAGTGCAGTTGGAAAAGCAGCTCTTTTGCTGATACCTAAGGAATGCTCCAAAAGCCACTCCTCGGAATACTCCCTGAAGAAGAATAATCAAAGGAGTCTTAGTTCACACAATGGAAAGAATGAGGATTTGAACCTCACCCAAAGGGTGGCAGAACAGACACACTCTGCTCTTCCAGGGACTCCTCCTGCCCCACTCACAGAGGGAATGGAGCAGAGGAGCCACAACCATGCACAGAAGGAATTTTTATCCAATTTTTGGACAGATCACATCTTGAGGATGGTTCAGTTCTTCACTGAAATTCTCCCCTACACTGGAAAAGGGCAAAGTCTCAAACCAGGTTATTGTACAGAAAATAAAACACAACGAATGCCTGGATCCTCCACATTCATCACTCTGTGCTTCTGGAAGTTCCTGATAGTGTTTTACACACAAAGCTCTGGAAACACCAAATATTTAAAAGCAGACAGAGAGGAATTCCTCCTGTAGGATCTGTCCCACAGATTCATTATGAATCATTTGGATCCCACACAGCTGTCAGCGTTTCAGTCATGAGGGCCCAGGCATCACAAGCTCCAGCTTTATTTTTAGATGTATTCATTAGCTGTCTTTTTTTTTTTTAAATCATCAGAGAATTAACAGAATTCTGTGTTCCTGTGTGGGGCTGTAACCTGAGAATCAACAATGTCACTGATGGGAAGTGACCTCTGAGCTTTGCCCCGAGGAAAGAATCAGTGGCTGGAATGAATTAAATCAGCTGATGACAACACAGCTCCTTGTCTGTACAAACACACCTCAACCATCACCTCTCCTAAATTTCACTGCTGCTGGATGCTGTCACATTCATGAGGTTGATCCTGGAATATCCTTGCTTGGTTTCCCACCAACCAGAATAAAAACAGAAGCTACAAAGCACTGAATATTAATGCCAGGGCACAGCATTTTAAACCCAGCATCATGTCTACAGATGGAGCCAGCAGGAAAGCAGAGTAAGGGCAGGGCCATCCCTTCATGATGAACTGGCACAGGGAAAAGTGGCAGAGCAGTAAATTAAAGTGTAAGCAGAGCTCAGAATGGATTGTGACCCTCCTACAGCTCCTGCACCTTCCAAGGAGAGAAAACACACAGAACTTTAATTCCATGGTACATCCACAACACCCAACCCTCAGCCACTGCATCTTTCAGAGCTGGAAACCGTTCAGCACATGCACTGTTTTCTGAGCACAGGATTTATTTATTCCATGATTTCAGGAGCCAGGAAAGGCCGTGCCTTAATTACAACAGCATGTGCAGAGCTGCAAGGAGGCAGCTCCTCATCCCCGGCTTCCCAAGGAGGCTCCAACCCTCCAGGAAAAAAACATTTGCTCTCCTAACACAAGGAGCGCTTTTCACATTTCACAGTGAAAAATTTTAGGGACTTGCCAAGTGACCAAGCCAAATCTCAGCTTGGCACAACCGGGAGGGACACCAGGACACCACAGGGACACCCAAAATGTCCCTGCAGCTCCAAGTGTCACTTCCAGAACATCCAGGGAAGAGCTGCTCTGGAGGAGATTTTCAAGCACATAAGGGAGACATTAGAGAGACGCAGCTCTGGTATGGTTTGTGGCAAGGGCAGCTCGAATTGCCTGTTTGCAACAATTAAAAGGATGGAGTTGTGCCAGGGGAGTTGGGAGGGATTTTAGGGAAAGGTTTTTCCCCCCAGAGGGTGCTGGGCACTGCCCAGGCTCCCCAGGGAATGGGCACAGCCCCAACAGCTCCAGGAGGGTTGGGACAACGCTCCCAAAGATGCACAGGGTGGGATTTTGGGGTGTTTGGGCAGGGCCAGAAGCTGGACTGGATAATCCCTTCCAGCTCAGGATATTCCATGGTTCTACAAAAAGTCAGTTTGCAGACAAGAGGATGAAAACAAAGCTCATATTTACTATTAACACTCACTAAGACAGCCAAAACCCATCTGAATTTTCTTCTGATTTTCCCCAATATTTCGGATTCTGAGAGGCACAAACACACAAGGAACAAAACATACAAAATAAATGCAAACAAAGATGTGACAGCTCAGAAGTCCCACGTGCAGAGTCACTCTGAGCTGTCTCAAGGCAATGGATTGTCACCTGAATGCTGCTGATTAAATAACAGAGCCAGAATTTCCAGGTCTTGATCTTCAGCCCTTCATCTTCCACCATCTCCATTTCCAAGAATAACAGACAAATTTCCCCCCAGTTTTCAGACCAATAAGAAAATCCAGCCTAGGGTTTGTTACCAACTCTGTTTCCTGGTCAAACAGCAAAACATCTCTGTGTGTTGAAGATGCCTCAGCACAGTTTATATTTCCTAATCCTAAATTTCTGTGGCAGTGGCAATGATGCAGATGCTGCCTGAACAACCCCAACCTCCTTCAGTGAAACCAAACCACAAACACAACTTGAATTTCTACGACAACAACGTGTCCCTGTCACTTGGAGGGGTGAAGGAGGAAGATTTACCAATAGTTAATTTCAAAGACATTTATTTTGAAAACAAATATTTTGTACGGTTGTTTCCCCCATCCCAAAAAAATGTTTGCACAACCGAGAAAAACAAGAAGTCAATCCACGAACACTCCTATGGTTACAAGCCAACACTAACAACTCGCCACATCAGAAATACGTGTCAACAAACAATATCCACATTCCACCAGGGATAAAAACACAATCAGCATGAAAGGCTTCGGGTCTCAGGGATAAGAAAGAGGCTGCACAACACATCCAAGGATGCTTGGGGTGATCCATCTCACCCAACACAAAACCTGCACCTCAACCACGGTGTTATTTTGGAGTCAGGTCCGCACGAGTTTCCCACAAACCTGCTCCTTTTTTTTTCTTTTCTTCTTTTCCCCTGGCAAAGCATTTAACTGTGCAAAATTGCCTTGCCAGCGACAGATGTGAGTACAAAGAGAAGTGATTTGCTACAAAAGGATTAATACATTTTGAAAGTTACTGTCTGGCAAACTGTCAAAGGGACTTTTATTGGTTTATTTTATTCTGGCTGTCGCTAAGCCCGGTGGCACGCAAGCCACACTGGAGTGCAGGGAGCAGAACGATGTCAAACATCCCCTGGGTCTGGTCACTGAGCTGCCTCTGGTCACCACAGAGGTCATTTCAAAGTCCAGCCCTGCTTTTCTCCAGCTCTCCCAGCTCAGCCTGTGCCCTTGTAAGCGGACATTTGGCCACTGACCATTTGTCACCTGTCTGACCACTGACGGTGTGGCAGTGTGTGACCACCGAGGGTTTGAGCTGCTGGCCGTGCACAGCCCCTGGTTTGGCCACCAAGTTTTTGTCACCTGTTCTGACAGAGACTGACACACATCTGACCCCTGCCAGCTGCTTGACCACTGACATTTCACCCCCGTGTGACCTTGGAGTGTCTGACATCTGTTTGACCCCAGTGGGTTTGACAGTCGCTATCTGAGCCCAGCCCCCGGACACGTTTGACCACTGAGCCCAGCCCCTGGACACGTTTGACCACTGCCCGCCGTTACCTGCTTGACCAGTGACCAGTTCACTCCCGTTTGACCACCAACACCTGACAGCCATTTGATCACTGACCATTTCACACCTGTTTGACCGGGGAATGTCTGACACCTGTCTGACCCCGAGGATTTGACAGCCGCGGTCTGAGCACAGCCCCTGGCACCGTTTGACCCCTGACCACTTGTCACGGGTTTGATCACTGACCATTTCACACCCCTTTAACCACTGACCACTCCACACCCTTAGAGCACTGACCCCTTGCCCTCAATTTGACATTCATTTGACCAACAACCACTTGCCACCCGTTTGAGGACCGACCACTTCACACCCATTTCACCACCAACCATTTGACATTCATTTGACCACCAACCACTTATCACCTCTTTCACCACTGACCATTTCACGGTCGTTTGACCACTGACCACTCTTCCCTTATTTAACCACGGATCATTTCACACCTGTACAACCAGGGCCGCCTGTCACCCTTCAGACCTTCAGGATCAGACACCCGAGGATCTGACAAACGAGGATCCGACAAACGAGGATCTGACAAACGAGGGTCTGACACCCGTTCGACCCCCGAGCTTTGACAGCCGCCGTCCCAGCGCTGCCCTCGGAGCCCCTTTCCCCTCACCCCGACCCCTCGGCGCCCGCCCCGGGCCAGCGCCCCGCGGCCCCTCAGGCACGCCCGCCCTGCCCGGGCGCTGCCGCGGCCTCCCCGGGCGCGGTGACAGCTGCGGCCGCCCGTCCCCGCCGCCTCGGTGCGGGCCCGGGGACACCGCGACAGCTCTAGCCGGGCTTGGGGAGCTCCTGCCGGGAGCACCGGGGGGATCCCGGGGCACCGCGGGGCGCGATCGCCTCAGCCCCGAGCCCGCGGCGGGGCCGGCCCGGCGCGCCCGCCATGTTCGCGGCGCTGCCGGTGCCGAGCGGGGCCGGCCCGGGCCGAGCCCGGCAGGTGCCCCGGGGATGCTGCCGGCCCTGCCCGGCCCCCGCCGGAGACACGGCACCGAGGGCCGGGGGTGCTCCCGGAGCGCGGCCGCTCACCCGAAATCCTGGTCCATGGACTTGAAGAAGAACTTGTAGCTGTGCACGGGCCGGTTGCTGAGGACATTTTTAAAATCGGCCAGCGTGACTTTCTCCGGCGGCACGGGCAGCTTCACCAGGTACGGCGTCTCCTCCTCGTCGATGTGGTAGATGATCTTGGTCTCCGCCATGGGCGAGCGGAGCGGGGGCGGCCGGCCCGGGCCTCGGCCGGCGCTCGGCTCCGCTGTCGGCCTTGCCCACAGGAAGGGAGCTCTGGGCTCGGGCTGGCGCTCCCTGCACTGCTCTCTAGCTGCCCGACCCGGGAACGGCAGCGCGCCCGCCCCGCCCGCATCCTCCGGCCGCCCCGCCGGCCTCGCTGCGCCGCCGCCGCTGCAGCGCTGCCCGGGCCGGGGGCGCCGGGCCCGGCCTGAGGGGGAGCGCGGCGGCCCCGGGCAGCGCCCTCCGCCCGCTCCGCGCCCCCGCTCCGCGCCCGCAGCGCCCGCACACCGCCCCTGCCGGCCCGGCGGCACCACGGCCCGCACGGACGGGTGGGGGGCGGTGGGTGGGTGGGAAAGGGAAGGGGATGGGAAGGGGATGGGAGTAAGAATGGGGATGCGATGGGAATGGGGAAAGGGAAGGGGATGGGATGGGAAAGGGAAGGGGATGGGAATAAGAATGGGGATGGGGAAAGGGAAGAGGATGGGAGTAAGAATGGAGATGGGATGGGGATGAAGAAAAGGAAAAGCATGGGATGGGAAAGGAAAGGGGATGGGAATAAGAATGGGGATGGGATGGGGATGGGGAAAGGGAAGAGGATGGGATGGGAAAGGGAAGGGGATGGGAAAGGGAAGAGGAATGCGGATGGGATGCAATGGGGATGGGGAAAGGGAAGGGGATGGGAATAAGAATGGGGATGCAATGAGGATGGGGAAAGGGAAAGAGGATGGGATGGGAAAGGAAAGGGGATGGGAATAAGAATGGGGATGGGATGGGGATGAAGAAAGGGAAAAGCATGGGATGGGAAGCGGATGGGAATAAGAATGGGGATGGGATGGGAAAGGGAAAGGGGATGGGAAAGTGAAGAGGAATGGGGATGGGGATGGGATGGGGATGAGGGAAGGGAAGGGAAGAGGATGGGATGGGAAAGGGAAAGGGGATGGGAATAAGAATGGGGATGGGATGGGAAAGGAGATGGGATGGGGATGAGGGAAGAGAAGAGGATGGGAATAAGAATGGGGATGCAATAGGGAAAGGGAAGAGGGTGGGATGGGAAAAAGGATGGGATGGGAAAAGGAAATAGGATGGGGATGAGGAAAGGGAAGAGGATGGGATGGGGATAAGGGAAAGGGGATGGGGACGAGGGAAGGGGACGGGGATAGGTAGGGAAAGGGAATGAGGATGGGAAAAGGGGATGGGGAGGGAAAGGGGATGAGATAAGAGAAGGGCTTGAGAATAAGGATGGGATGGGATGGGATGGGATGGGATGGGGATGAGGATGAGGAAAGGGAAGAGGATGGGATGGAGATAAGGGAAAGGGGATGGGAGTGAGGATGGGGATAGGAAGGGAAAGGGAATGCAGATGGGAAAAGGAAAGAGGATAGGGAAGGAATGGGATTGGGGAGGGAAAGGGGATGAGAATAAGGATGGGGATGAGGAAAGGGAGGAGGATGAGAATAAGAATAGGGATGAGGAAAAGGAATAGGATGGGATGGGAAAAGGGGATGGGGATGAGGAAAGGGAATGGGATAGGATTGGGAAAAGGAAGGAGGGGATGGGAATGGGGACAGGAAAGGGGTAGGAGAAAGGAAAGGAGATGGGAATGGGGGTAGGAAAAAGGATGGGAGAAGGGGAAAGGGACGGAAAATGGGATGGGAGAAAGGGAATAATAATTTGTATCTTTCTGTAATAGGTTGTGTTTTATTGTAAGAAACTGAATAAATTCACTCACAGTTGAGTGAGCAGAAGCTCTGCCACCCCTTTCCCGTCACTCACCCATGGCTGGCAAACTTCAAGGTATAGGAGGGCTCCAATTGGCAAAAATCTCCAAGAGCATTGTGCAAATTGAGGGGCTGGATGGAAAATTGGCCAGTTTGTCATGAACTATAGGGCTCCCTTGTGGGGGAGAGACACCATGTCCCAGTGAGGGTCAAATCAGTTATCCTAAAACCCCCAGGATTTTTAGAAGTGCCCTACCCAAAAGTTAACGTGGCTGGGTGATGCCCCAGACTGGGTCAATCAGTGGCCACTCAGTGAGGAGGAGCTTAAGGTTCTCAAGGAGCTCGTAGAAGTCTCAGTTCTGGGCTGATAACCCTCCAATAATGTTGTCAAAAGTCCTTCTCCTGAGCCCCAGTGCCAGAAGAGAGAGTCAGGATGCATCCCTATTGTTCTCAGAGGTTGTTTATTGTCTCTTATCTTATATTTTGTTCTCCCCAGCTAGGGTGCCAGCTGCAAAGCTGATTGTTGTTGACTGACCACCCCAAGGGCAGTTGTAATCTTTTATACTCTGTACTACGTGTCTTATATTTACAGATAAATACCAATATCTACACCTAGACAGTGCATTTCTACTCTAATCCAATCCAAAAGTGCCACCACCACAGCAGGAGATGGAGGACAAGAAGAAGAAGGACAAGGACAGGGACACGCCCAAATTCCTCCATCTTGCCTTCTTGAACTCCCATTAAACCCCAAAATTCTACATTTACACCTGGTGATAAATTAATATTATTCCAATCAAACTCTCATGGTTTGTCTCTGGAGCCCTTGCCAGGGTCTGGGATCACCCAGAGCAGCCAGAGGGATGTCCTGGGTTCTGACAGAAGAACAATTGGCCAAAAGTCACAAAGAGGAGACAACCAGCCCTTGGAATTCCTCAGTCTTTGTAATAAAGAAACCAGGAAAGGATAAACAGAAGCTCCTCCATGACCTCTGAGAAATAAACAAAATAATTGAGGACATGGGGTCACTGGACCAGGGATGCCCTCCCCGACAATGCTCCAGCAAAATTGGCAATTAGACATCAAGGACTGATTCTTCCAAATTCCTCTACACACAGAAGATGCTCCAAGGTTTCCAGGAGAGAAGTTATTTGCAATAGAATAAAGGGAGGAACAGGCCTTGTGTGGAGATGGGCTAGACATCAACCCAGCAAATACCTGATATTCATCTTATCTGCTCATCAAGAAGTTGAATCCCAATACCTGGGATTGGTTTCCAAAAATCCAATCAGCTGTTCAACCAGAGAACTGTATAAAACCAGTTTGTGAACCATGGGGGACTCGTGTGATAGAGGCTGAGTCTGTGGTTCACCCAGCTCTGATCCCAGGCTCAGAACTGACTTTGATTGTGGCTTTTCTCAGATTTTCATATTGCTATTTTTCAATAAATTCCTTTATCGAAAAATATTTCTTAGGAAAATATTTCTTAGGTAAACAACTGAGCTCTCCCTTCTCAGGCAAAAATTTTGCAACAATATTTCCCACAATAAGTGTTTGTGTGAAGGGATGGGACAAAAGGGAAACCAAAGCTCTGAGCACCCACCCGGAGCTGTCCTGGCTGGTTTTCATCCACCTGCAAGGATTTCTCTGTAACAGAAGAAAAATTCTCACTTCAAAATTTCACTTTCACAAAATTTCATTTCATTTCAGCCGTTGGCAAGATTCAAAATTTCACTTTCACAAAATTTCATTCCAGTTGTTGGCAAGATCCAAAATTTCATTTTCTCAAAATTTCATTTCATTTCAGTGGTTGGCAAGATTCAAAATTTCATTTTCACAAAATTTCTTTTCATTTAGGTTGTTGGCAAGATTCAAAAATTCACCTTCACAGAATTTAATTTTATTTTGGTTGTTGGCAAGATTGAAATTCATTTCATTTTGGTCATTGGCAAGATTCAAAATTTCACTTTCACAAAATTTCATTCCAGTTGTTGGCAAGATCCAAAATTTCATTTTCTCAAAATTTCATTTCATTTCAGTGGTTGGCAAGATCCAAAATTTCATTTTCACAAAATTTCATTTCATTTTGGTTGGCAAGATTCAAATTCATTTCATTTCAGATGTTGGCAAGATTCAAAATTTCACCTTCACAAAATTTCATTTCATTTCGGTTGTTGGCAAGATTCATAATTTCACCTTCACAAAATTTAATTTCATTTCAGATGTTTGCAAGATCCAAAATTTCACTTTCACAAAATTTCATTTCGGTTGTTGGCAAGATTCAAAATTTCACTTTCACAAAATTTCATTCCAGTTGTTAGCAAGATCCAAAATTTCATTTTCTCAAAATTTCATTTCATTTCAGTGGTTGGCAAGATTCAAAATTTCATTTTCGCAAAATTTCTTTTCATTTTGGTTGTTGGCAAGATTCAAAATTTCACTTTCACAAAAATTTCGGATGTTGGCAAGATTCAAATTCAATTCATTTCAGTTGTTGGCAAGATTCAAAATTTCACTTCCACAAAATTTCATTTGGGATTTTAGCAGGATCCAATCCAAGCCAGTTTAAATTTCTCCTGGATCTGCTCTGGAAGATCTGCAAGGTTTTTTTTCCCCATTTATTCCCCTGCTGTGTGCAGTGGACCTGGGGCAGTCACCGATGAAGAAATGGAGATGTTAAACACTAGAGGGAAGCAAAAGACTTTGCTGTAACCTCTGCAGAGCTCCCCTGGACCTAAACACAAACAGACCTGAGGAAAATGAGAAATAACAGGAAGAATTTGCACTCTCCAAACCCCTCTTAATTTAGAAAAATGTGTTAAGGAGAGAGATTGCCCCACTGGGAGGGGAAAAGAGGACACAGCACAAGACTGGTGTGGGTTTTCAAACACTTCCATGGGATGCAAACCCTGTAAATGATAAATTCTTTGGATTATCCCAGCTCCTCCTCATCATGACTCAATCTCTTTCCTTCCCTCTGCTTTTCCTACCTCTCCTTAGCAGCTGCAGCCCTTTTCTTTAAAAAAAAAAAGGGAGAGTCACACTTGAGCAAATTCCCTGCAGGAATTGTCTGCAGAGCAGCTGATCTGCTGAGGCCACAGACAGACCTCTAGGAAATTGGAGGGTTTTTTGCTTAGAAATGTTTATTTGGCTCTTTATCCTCCTTTTCTCTCAGTGTTTCTTCTTCCACTCAGAAATTTATTACAAGTCCCTCTCCCCTGGGAAAACTCTGCCCAGACTGAGAGGCAGAAAGGAAACTGGGACAAACTGGACTTCACTTCAGACAAGTGAAAGACAATAAAAATATTTCTTATTTTTGCTTGGGGTTTTTTTTGGTGGTTTTTGTTTTTGTTTTTGTTTTGTTTTTTTTGTTTTAATGGTCTGCTGATGTTCTAAATGAGCTTTTCCTTGTTCCCAGCCACTCTCCTGGAAAATCAGATCCATTCACAGAGAAAAGGAAAGATGCCTCAGAAATAAAAAACTCTCTGTAGAGAGACCAGTAAAGCCCCACAGCAGCTCCAGCAAGGATTATTTGGGTGCTGATCACCCCAGAGAAGAGGGGCTGGGGATTGGCAGTGGGATTTCCACCAGGGAAGAGGGAGGATGAGACTTTTACCAGAGCTGGACAATAATCCTGCTGTGCTAAAGGCATTTTTTTTTGGCCAGTTTTTATTTTCATATCCTGCCTTGATCCTTGGAATCCTTGTCCCTGCAGCGTGCAGCCAGGCTGTTTCCATCAGTGTCCCTGGGAGAACTCTGCTGGGCCAGCTGGGGAAGTGCTCAGGGGCTGGAATGTGCAGCAGGAACTTTGCAAGGTGTTAGTCCTGCAAGGAAAAGAGGAATTTGGGCTGGCAGGGAGATCCAGATTCCAGCAGGAAATGTTATCTTCCCTTCTGGACCTGCAAACTGAAATCCTCTGGAAGGGCTGCCAGCCTTCCTCTGTGCTGGATGGTTTGAGCTCCATCTCCAGCTGGGGGTTTGTTCCTTATACAACATTTCTGGAGAGCTGAAATTCCTCTGGGAGCTCCATGACCCTGTCAAACAATGATGTCCCATGTGGAAATCTTATTGGAATCACTGGAGTAATTTATTGGATCCAATCTGCATTTTGTCAAGCACTCGGAGATGAAACACCCCTGCACTGTTATTGGGAGGAATTAGCTAATGCTGGCAGGGAGAACACCTCCAAAAGGGCAAGAAATAAAATCAACCTGAGCTGGAAACTCCATTTTATTCTCTTTTATTTCATAAATGTTTGGAGAGTTAACAGACTAAAACAGGTAAAAATTAAGCAACAATAATAATGAGAATTAATTCTGTTACAACAAAGAAAAAAACCAAGATTTATGGAGGAAGTTCTTAGTCTGGAGAGTGTGCACAGAGCAGAAAAGAGGGATTTTAGTTCTAGTTTTAGTTCTAGTTTTAGTCTCAGTTTTAACCCCTTTAAGGTCACTGCCAAACCCCCTTTCCTTGTCCCAAATCAAGAACTCACAGCCCATTTATTACCCTAAAAAACTTTGATTTCTCTGCCCTCAGTGAGGCAAAGTTCTCACTGAGGGGCAACTGCTGTACAAATACTGGGGATTATCATTATTATTATTATTATTATTATTTTAACTAATTGAATATAAAATCTGTGTCTCAAGAAACCAGGGAGACTGTGATGGGGCAAAGCCTGCAAAAAAAAAAAATTAAGTTTATCAAAGTGCAGCAGTTCATTGGCACAGAGAGAAAATTATTTTGGATAACTCAGGCCAAGTGCTACACACATGAAAAAAAGTGGTTTCTCTACACGAGGCAAGTCCCAGATGTGGGAGAGAAAGGCTGAGATGAGAAAAGGACAGAGAAAACCAAATTGTTTGGGAAGAGGGAGCAGAGCTCCTGCCCCAGCCCCGGGGGAATTCCATGTGGAACCCTCTCATTTCCCTGATTTCCCAGCAGTGCCAAAGTGCAGTGGGAAGGGCCTCAGTGGCTCCTCACCAGGGTTTTAGGGCAAACAGCCTTTGTTAATTCCTCTGCATTAAGAAATAATTAAAAAAAAAAAAATCTGCATTTGTTTTTTTTTCTCTTGGTCACCCAGCACTTGCCAGGCTCTCTCTCAGCCAGAATTTTAATTTGCTAAATTACAGAGTGGCTGCTGGTGAAAGTCATGGTGGGGATCTCCAGGCCAATCACACAACATTGCTCTGCTGAGGGGAAAAGGGCCAGGATCCCATCCCAATTCTATCCTCACCAGGGAGGGTTATCCTGGGCCAGAATCCCATCCCAATCCTTACCAGGGAGGGTTATCCTGGGCCACAATCCCATTTTATCCCATCCCATCCCATCCCATCCTCACCAGGGAGGTTATCCTGGGTCAGAATCCCATCCTGATCAGGGAGGGTTATCCTAGGCCAGAATCCCATCCCATGATTCCATCTCATCCTATCCCAATCCCATCCCACTCCACCAGGGAGGGTTATCCTGGGCCAGAATCTCATCCTATCCCAATCCCATCCCCACCAGGGAGGGTTATCCTGGGCCAGAATTCCATCCCATTATTCCACCCCATCCTAACCCATCCTTACCAGGGAACATTATCCTGGGCCAGAATCCCATCCCATTATTCTATCCCACCCCCATCCCATCCCCATCCTATGAATCCCATCCCATCCCCACCAGGGAGGGTTATCCTGGGCCAAAATCCCATCCTAATCAGGGAAGGTTATCCTGGGTCAGAATCCTATCCTGATCAGGCAGGGTTATCCTGGGCCAGAATCCCATCCCATTATTCCACCCCATCCTAACCCATCCTTACCAGGGAACATTATCCTGGGCCAGAATCCTAGCCCATTATTCCATTCCACCCTATGAATTCCATCCCATCCTGATCAGGGTCATCCTGGACCAGAATCCCATCCCATTATTCCATCACATCCTATCCCATCCTCATTCCATCCCCACCCTATGGATCCCATCCCCACCAGAGAGGGTTATCCTGGGCCAAAATCCCATCCCATTATTCCATCCCATCATCCCATTATCCCATCCCCACCAGGGAGGGTTGTCCTGGACCAGAATCCCATCCCATTAATCCATCCCATCATCCCATCCCATTATCCCATCATCCCATCCCTCTTACCTGGCATGTCTGACCATGACCCAAATCCCAACCAGTGATCAAAGCAAGGATGAGGAACTCTCAGAGCCCTTCCCAGCCCTTGTTTCAGGGAATACATTAATTTTTCCCCCCCTTAAGCTATTCTGCAGCCCAGGAATCAGATAAAATATTGAAATTGAGCTGGTGAGTAACCCCACTGTGAGCTGGTGTCTGAGCAATTGGAGCTGGCAAGGAAAAATCTCCAACCTTTGACTCACAGAGATGAAAAGGAGAGAGAGAAACATTAATGACAATTATTTGAGACTGTGCCACCCTGATGGGAAAACCAGCACAGCCTCCTGCACCTGCAGGAATGCAGCCTGGGTTCCAGGGCAGGGTGAAAAATCCCTCTCTGCCTCAGGGGAGGGTAAAAAAGGGGTTTGGGATCATCCCTAGACCTTCCTCTGCACCAATCCTGAGCACTTTTTGGGGTGGATCATCAGTGAGGATGAATTTGTAATTTGTAATTAATTCCAAATCACTAAAGAATCTGTGGAGAGCAATGGAAGAGCTCAGAAATTAAAAGAGGAGGATCTGCTCACCTCCACCTCCAGTTCTGTTCTGTTACTAATATTTTTACTGGTGGTAAATATAATAATTTTTTATCAATATAAATCAATTAAATCAATATTTTTTACTGCTTGAAGGCATTGAAAATAAGCCCCCCCAATACAATTATTCTATAACACAGCCCCCAATAAAATACATATTAATATCTGTAAAAATGTCCATGGTTTATCTGTCATTAAAAGTGCTTTGTTGTGACATCCCACCTGCTGAAGAGCCAGCACTGCCCCTCTGGGGGCCTCACCCACCACATTTTTTGGCAGATTTTGAGGAACCATCCCACCCACTGCAGTGCCCTGAGCTCTGTCACACCCAGCAGAGATCCCTGGTGCCCCTGGGAGGAGGGAAAGGGGGTCTGGAGTGGGATTTAGAAGCCTGAGAATGTTGGCATCAGTCAGACAAAACACCCAAATCGGTAAGAAAATGGCAGGGCTGGGTCCTGGGGATGTTTCCCCAGCTCCATTCACACAAATCCTCCTCTCTGCCACCCCCTCCAGGCCACCAAGCAGAGAATGGCAATCCCTGGCCACCCTCAAAGTCCTTGTCACCACCCTCACAGCAGCAGGAAATAGCTTTTCCTTCCATGCCCCAAGAACTGATAAAATTCTACAGCTTTCCTGAAGTTTTGATTGGATTGGATTACAGCACTGAATTTATTCCAATTTTTTTGGCAGCCCCACCTGACACTGTTCATAGGGAGAACCCAACACCTCCCTCAGCCCACAGCTGAGGAATCCACTCAAAATCCATGGGAATGGCCTCATCCCCCATCCTGGACTCAAGAATTCCTGTTGTTCTTCCTGTTCCTCATCTCCCTGTGCTGGCTCCTACCTTTGGTTGGATGTGCTCTGTGTGGATCCACCCCCAGGGCTGCAGAAAAATCCCATCCCAGATTCCACCCAGGAGCTCAGCCCTGTGCACAAATTCCTGGCTCTGATCTACCTGAGCTTGGCTTTGCAGCATCCATCAAACACCTGCTCCTGCCAAATCTGAGCTGAAACAGAAACAAATCAACAAATACAGGGTGAGAAATGCAAAATTTAGCTCTCTCAGCCCTTGGTGGGCTTCCCTTTCCATGAAAAATGAGGATATTGGTATTTCCTCGTGGATAAAATGAGGTTTTGTCCCTTTGTGCTTCACCTGGGACGTGCAAAGTTCTGTGTGAAATGATTTGTGCCAGCCTAGGACAGGGATTTGCCATTGTTCTCCTGATGGATTCACCACGTGGAAAAATGCCTGGGTGTAATGATGGCTCAGGATTAGTGATGCAGGTGGTTTTATTTAAAGCAATAACATCAAAGCAAAAACGTCTGCTGATTCAGCTCATAAAAATCATTGATGCATAAAATCCAACAATAATTGTCGAGAAAAGAAAAGGGGAAGGGAGGATTGGGAGGACAGAGGGAGAAAAGGCAACCCAACCCCATAAATGCACAAGTTAAACAAGACAGTTTAACTCTTTCATGAAGCATTTGCACCCTTGTGTGAGGGGGGGAAAAGTGGATGTGGGAAAAAAAGAAATCCTGTGGGAACTGGAGGGAATGGAATTTAGTAAAACCAGCTCTCCTCCACGTTGTCTATCTCTGATGGAAGCTTCTGGTCCAGCCAGCAGCTTGGGAGTGTCTTCATTTACAATATTCCTTCCTGAAATCTGAAAGGAAATGGAAACGGGGGTCAGCACCTGGAGAGAGATTTCAAATCATTCAAAGCAGCACAAAAATATGGATTTATTTCTTGGAGTGACCATTTGTAGTCACCCACAACCCTGATATCAAAAATCCCCTCAGTAAGACAAGACTGTGGGTAAATTATTGCCCAGATCCACCCTGCAGGAGAAAATGCCCTGAGAATTCCATCAGGGACAGCTCCTGGGCTCTCCATTCCCTGCTTGGGGTCACTTCAGCCCCGTTTATTAAATCCTAATTCCCCTGGAATGAGTCATGGAATGTCAGAGCTGATCACAAGCCCTGCCTGACAGAAGTGCTGTCCCACAAACAGAGGCACAACCCTGGGGATTAATCCTGGCTCAGCAAGAGGAGATTCAGCCCCCAGGGAGGGTGAGCTGTGTGCTTTCCTTGGATGGAGTCACTGCCCATTACCCATAAATTAATTCAACTCCAAACTCTCTCCTTCTGCAGTGTTTTCTGCCCAAAACACCACGCCAGGACATTTTTGGGCTCCATCTCCCTCCCTCTGAGGTCACAGTCGAGCAGGCATTATTCCAGCCCTGCCAAGCTTTCTTTTTTTTTTTTCCAATCATGAAAAAATTCCAGTTTGTGCCATGCCCAAAGCTTTTAAAAGCCTAATCACTGCTTGCATCTTGTGGCTGTGTGATGAAAGGATGGGAAGGGAGCTGGATTCTCATTCCTGCTTTTGCCATGAGGGTTCTCATTCCTCTTTGGCTCTGGCTAGGCCACTCACTGGTGGATTTTCCTCCCTCCTGCTGCCCATCAGAAGGTCCCAATTAAAGGGGAAGAAAGTGATGATTACCTTTGTCTAAATCGATGTTCTTTGCTGGGAAGCTTCTGGCTTGCTCAGCCTTCTCCTTCAGGATGTTGTTTTTGTAATCTGTGCGAGGGAGGAGCAGAATTGACACAGGAATCAGGGCATGGAAAGAAAACAAAGAGATTTATGAGCAAGGCAGAGGTGCTCAGTCCTTCCTTGATGTGCTCTAGGTCTGGCACCTCTGATTTCTAGGAATTACTGCTGGAGTTACTCAGCAGGAAAACAGCTCTGAGTTCATTTTAGCCCCTGGCATTAATGAGTTGTGCAAACTCCAGCTCTGTGCTCCTCACAGGCACCACAGATCCTTCCAGCTCTGCATTATCTCCTCAAAGCTCACCTGGAGGTGCAATTATCCAGAGATTTTGGGACACATCCAAAATCCTTCCAGAGAAGGATTTTTGCAACCCACCCCTTGCAATTCCTTTCTTAACTTGGAATTTTGTATCTCTCTTGTTTACCAGGGGCCTTTACAGCAATTCTTGGGGCCTAAGGCTGGTCAGGTTGTTATTTTAAAAGTTGTGACTTTGCTGGGGATGAAAATTTAAAAAAAAAAATCAAAGGGACAATTATTCCCTGGTTTATCATGCAAGTTGCAGCTGGTGTGAACTTGGCATCATGAGAAGGCTTCAGGAACATCAGGGAGAATCAATTTTGTGAGATGGATTCACTCCAAATCCCAGCAGGAACCAACCCCTGATCAATTATTGACACAATGAACTCAGGGCTGCACCTTCAAACCCCAGCAAGGAGCAGCAGCTGTCTTCAGGGATGCTGGAAATCCCCAAATCAGTCCTATAAATCCCAAAAATCACTTTCACAGTGTGAGATGAGCTTCCTTCCCCTCCTCCCAGTTCTTTCATTTCACCACGAGTTCCAGGGGGATTTGGATTTTCTCTTTTCTGTCTCAGGGCCTCTGTTGCAAATTTTGTTCCTCTCATTCTCTGTTCATCTGCCCTAATTGCTGCCACAGGTCTTGACAGAAGGCCCAAATGTTCACTGAGTGATTTGACATCCAGGGAGGAGAAAATCAGAAAGTTAAACCAAGCTGGCTTCAACAGAAGGTGGAGACAATGAACTCAACTAACTCAGGACTTCTCTTTACCCAATTTTGGTTAAATAAAGCCCACACCCACTCCCAGAGGTTAAAGAATGAGTTAAGTCATTTAAAAATATCCAAGTGCCATTAGAAATTTTAGATTTACAAGGATTTTGAGCTGGTTTGGCCAGGGATACCTACCCAGCCTGATGTCTTCACTTTTGTGAGGGGTCAGATCTGTCGTGTCCACTGTGAATTCTTTAAGATTCACATCCTTCCTGAAAAGGGAATAATGGTGGAAAATGGTATTTGTTCTCTCCTTTAATAACTGGCTGCTTTCAAACCTTTTCACAATAACTTTTCTAATGCTTCTTTGGAGGATTTATTTAATTTGTAGTTATTTTTCCCCATGTGTTTGTCCAGATCTTAGGAGAATGGGCAGCCAATCCTGGAATTTCCTTCTCTTTTCCATTTTCATCATATAAAATAAGGTCTGGCCCAGGATCTTGGCCCCATCTCACAGCAGATCTGTGAATTATTCCTTTCCCACCAACTCCCAAGGACATCTCACAGAAATTTCAGTTCCCAAAGAGCAGCAAGAGGAAATTCAATTGCCAAATCAGCCCCAAAAAACCATTTTCTCCTTCCTAGCCAGATTTTCAGCTGGTTTAGGCTCTTAGCTGAGGAAGGAGAAGGAATGAGCTCATTTTAATGCATTGTAAAGTGAATTAATAATATTAATTCCATTATAATTCATTATACTTACTCTCCATATTTCTTCACGTTGTATTCATAACCTAAAGAGGAGGAAAGAGCAGAATGAGCATTCCCAGTGCAGAATGAGCATTCCCAGTGCAGAATGAGCATTCCCAGTGCAGATCCATCCCTGGTGTTGGCTTTTCCTGTGGCACCCCAAACCAGAGCTGGGGGTGTCACCCAGAGCTCCCAGTGTCCCTTTATGGAATCCCACAGAGTCACCCAGCACAGCTGAGCTCCCAAGGGATAAATCCCACCTGGGAAAGGCTTTTCTCCTCCTTTTTACAGAGCAAACTCAGCGAATCATAGCAGGATTCAGCCAAATCCTGGACTTGATCACCTTGGAGCTCTTTTCCAACCCCAACAATTCCATGAAATCAAAGCCTGGGCGTTTTTATACCACACCAGCCCCCTAAATCCTCTCCCAGTCACATTCCTGGTTTTCCAGGAGCACATCCCTGCCTGCAGCAGTGTTCCTTGCAGGAATTATGTGCAGAACAGTCCCTCCAAGCTGCACAGTTCAGGTTTTCCCTGGGCTCACCTCGTGACAAATCCCACAGAGTCACCCAGCACAGCTGAGTTCCCAAGGGATAAATCCCAACTGGAAAGGGCTTTTTTCCTCCTTTTTACAGAGAAACTTAGCAAATCATGAGCAGGATTCAGCCAAATCCTGGACTTGATCACCTTGGAGGTCTTTTCCAACCCCAACAATTGAATCCCATAGAGTCACCCAGCATAGCTGAGTTCCCAATGGGTAAATCCCACTTGAGGCTTTTCCCCTTCCTTTTACAGAGCAACTCAGCAAATCATGAGCAGGATTCAGCCAAAACCTGGACTTGATCACCTTGGAGCTCTTTTCTAACCCCAACAATTGAATCCCACAGAGTCACCCAGCACAGCTGAGCTCCCAAGGGATAAATCCCAACTGGGAAGGGCTTTTCTCCTCCTTTTTACAGAGAAACTCAGTAAATCATGAGCAGGATTCAGCCAAATCCTGGACTTGATCACCTTGGAGCTCTTTTCTAACCCCAAAAACTCCATGAAATCAAGGCCTGGGCATTTTTACACCACACCAGCCCCCTAAATCCTCTCCCAGTCACATTCCTGGTTTTCCAGGAGGGCATCCCTGCCTGCAGCAGTGTTCCTTGCAGGAATTATTTGCAGAACAGTTTCCCTCCAAGCTGCACAGTTCAGGTTTTCCCTGGGCTCACCTCGTGACGAATCCCACAGAGTCACCCAGCACAGCTGAGCTCCCAAGGGATAAATCCCAACTGGAAAGGGCTTTTTTCCTCCTTTTTACAGAGAAACTTAGCAAATCATGAGCAGGATTCAGCCAAATCCTGGATTTGATCACCTTGGAGGTCTTTTCCAACCCCAACAATTGAATCCCACAGAGTCACCCAGCATAGCTGAGTTCCCAGTGGGTAAATCCCACTTGAGGCTTTTCTCCTTCATTTTACAGAGCAAATCAGCAAATCATGAGCAGGATTCAGCCAAAACCTGGACTTGATCACTTTGGAGCTCTTTTCCAACCCCAACAATTCCATGAAATCAAAGCCTGGGCATCTTTACACCACACCAGCCCCCCAAATCCTCCCACATTCCAAACACATTCCAAGCCAACCACATTCCTGGTTTTCCAGGAGGGCATCCCTGCCTGCAGCAGTGTTCCTGGCAGGAATTATGTGCAGAACAGTTTCCCTCCAAGCTGCACAGTTCAGGTTTTCCCCGGGCTCACCTCTCTGCCGGCGCTTGCGGGTGACCAGGACCACGATGATGAGGAGGACGAGGAAGAGCAGCAGGGTGGCCAGGATGTAGCCCAGCTGCTGGAAGAAGTGCAGCCTGCTCTCAGGGATGATGACATTGATGACGTTGTGGCCCCTGACCACGTTTGGATCTGAGGGAAGGAAAACAAGGGATCACTGGGGGTGACATCCAGAGAAAAGCAGGATCACAGGTGGGAATGTTCAGGGGTGTGAGAAGAGGAAGAAGAAGAAGAGAAGAGGAAGAAGAAGAGGAAGAAGAGGAAGAAGAAGAAGAAGAGGAGAGAAGAGGAAGAATAAGAGGAAGAAGAAGAGGAAGAAAAGGAAGAACAAGAGGAGGAGGAAGAAGAGGAAGAAGAAGAAGAAGAGGAGGAAGAAAAGGAAGAAGAAGAGGAGGAGGAAGAAGAGGAAGAAAAAGAAGAAGAAAAGGAAGAAAAAGAAGAAGAAGAGGAAGAAGAGGAGGAAGAAGAAGAAGAAGAGGAAGAAGAAGTAGAAAAAGAAGTAGAAAAAGAAGAAGAAAAAGAAGAAGAAAAAGAAGAAGAAAAAGAAGAAGAAAAAGAAGAAGAAAAAGAAGAAGAAAAAGAAGAAGAAGAGCGAAGTTCCCATTACAATACATTAAATCTTCTATACTGAATATTCTAATTTACACCAACCAATCCAGCACAAGATACAAACCCTACAGCATTTACACACAGCCCATAAGAATCACTACATTGCCATCCTGTGTTATATTTTAAACTCTAAAAACGACTCTTGGGACCCCTCCTGCCAAGCCAGCAGGGTCTGCTTTGACCCTTGGGCTCTCGGTAAGGAGAAGAATTGTTTAATTAATTAATTTAATTGTTTAACCTTCAGCTGCCCACACCATTGTTTTCCAGTTGTTCAGTAACCAAAGCTCAGCATCTCAGACATCAAAACTTGCCTTCAACTCTATTTCACTGATAGGTTTCATATTCTCTAAAAATGAGCAGTCATATTTATAAGGCTTTTCTGTTTCATCTTCCCCAGCACAGGGGGAAATTCTGAATTGAAGAGGAAATCATCAGTGCCTGATTTACACCACCCTGCACCTCTGGCAGCTGGGACTTGCTGTGCTCTTCACCAGAATTCCCAGGATTTAGCAGGATGCTGCACATTCCTTCCCTAGGATCAGTGATCCCTGGCCATCAGAGTGTTCTTGGAGGGGAGAATTTCAGAGCAAAGCCATCCCCAAACCTTCCAGAGGGTCACACAAACCTCCTCTGGGTCCCTTTCAACACAAACTCCACACTGCTCTGGCTCCAGACAGCAGCCCCTCCTTGCCAAGGATTATAACTTATGGAGTGGGAAGAGTTTTTTATGCCAAAAAAAATGAGCTTCCTTTGAAATGAAATAAAAATCGATAAAATAAATAACCCACCCCCCAAAAAAGAGAGAAAAACCACAGAGGAAAGCCAAGATTCCGTTCCTTTTGTGGGTGCAGCAGGATTTCTGTTCCACAGCTCGGGGAAGGGGAGCTCCAAACTTTTACGTGGAACATTTTTTTCATTTCTTTGGAAATCTCAAATAAATAGGTCAATGTTTTACACATGTAAAGAGGAAGTGACTTCTCTGCTTGCAGCAGGCAGAGGAATGGACAAAGCCAGCCCAGGCACGGATGGAATCCCACAAGGCTGTGCTGGGTGAGGGTTTTTTCCTTCAAAACTGAGCTGAGATTCCCTTTACAGGGAATTTTCACAGAGCACCAGGCAAGGACAGGATGGAACCCTCACCTCCCATTCCCTTTGGAGCTCCCCTGTTAATTACCCAGAGGGAATAAGGGGAAAAGTGGGAGGAAATATCTCAAAAACCACAATACCCTTGAGCAGATTTGTTCTGACACTTCTGGGAGTGCAGGCACGGGGATTGGTTCCAATTTTTTGGGCAGTTTGTTTGAAAACACCAACCCAGCAAAAATAAAATCAAATCAGGCAAGAGTGGATTGAAATAAACACTGTGAAAGCAGAGCTGGTGGTTTGCTAATGCCAACAGCAGTGCTAGAAAATCAAAAAGTTTGAGCAGAGTGCTCTGTTCTGGTGGCCCAGGATTTGGTTTTTGCCAGCAGCAATCTGGTTTTTACTGGGATTTCCAGCTGCCCTGAGCTCCCTGCATCCAGTGCTGGAAAAATCACAAGATTTCCACCCTGCCAAGCTAAAAAATATCAGTTCAGACCAAGGAAGCCACTTGCAAAGCTGCAAACAGCACAAGTGACAGCTCAGCTTTGTCACACCCCTGCCTCCCTTCTGCCACAATGAGGTGGTGCCATGGCAAACAAAGGAATTCTATTCCTGGATTTTTGCTTTCCCATAAAACTGCAAGGCAGGGGAAGAGCTGGGTTGAACTTTGGGCAACGTTGAGGAGGTCACTGCAACAACAAACAGTGGAAATAGAGATTTAATAACTTTGGGCAATGGATTAAATCTTATTTTATACTTGGGGAAACTGAGGCACAGCTCAGTCACAGCAGTGACCACGAGGTCACCCAGATTCCTCCTCACCTCACTCCAGAATTTAAACTGAGGTCATGAAGGTTTATTCTGTAACCAAGATCTGATCTCTCAGCACATCTCACATCCACCTGCCCCAAATTCACTCCCAGGACACTTTAATCACTGAAAAATAAATCAGAGGTCACACAGATTCCTCCTCACCTCACACCAGAATTTAAACCAAGGGGATGAAGGTTTATTCTGCAACCAAGATCTCAGCACATCTCACATCCACCTGCCCCAAATTCACTCCCAGGACACTTTAACCACTGAAAAATAAATCAGAGGTTACCCAGATTCCTCCTCACCTCACACCAGAATTTAAACTGAGGTCATGAAGGTTTATTCTGTAACCAAGATCTGATCCTCAGCACATCCCACACCCACCTGCCCCAAATTCACTCCCAAGACACTTTAATCACTGAAAAATAAATCAGAGGTTACCCAGATTCCTCCTCACCTCACTCCAGAATTTAAACTGAGGTCATGAAGGTTTATTCTGCAACCAAGATCTGATCTCTCAGCACATCTCACATCCACCTGCCCCAAATTCACTCCCAGGACATTTTAACCACTGAAAAATAAATCCTAATGGTGTGTGAGGTAAACCTAGACCAGAGGTGCCTTAACATGACCTTCCCCGAGTGTCAAGGACCAAATTCTTCTGCTGGAAAAAGTGAAGAGCTCTCCACAAACCCGGCCAAAAAACCTGGCCAAGGGTTGACAACATTTTAGCCCTCACCGTGAGACACAGCAGATTCTTCACCACCTGCTGCAGAGCAAATCCTGAGTAAAAAAAAGCTCTTTTAGTAGAGATCCACCCCATTTACTGAGCAGCACTGAGCTCCTGCTTCTCTTGCAAACAGGATGAACTTTCCTGTCTGGGAATGGTTCTGGGAGCAAGGCCAGGACTTTTTTGCTGCCTGAAAAAAAAACAAAACCTCCTTGCTTTGCTTTTGTTGTCTCCCTGTTTATGTTGTGCTCCCCAGGAGAATTCCAGGCAGTTTTTTACATGGATGGGGCAATGCCTCAGCCTCCCCTGCTGCACCTCTGGATGTTCTCCCACATTCCCATGGACTCAGCACATTTTTGTCACTGCCTGCAGGGGACAAAGCTCGTCCCAAAGCTGATGGGTTTGACAGTGGAAGTGAAAATTTTGCCAGGAAGGGGAATTAAATTCCTCCAGCACTGAGGGCACCACTCAGCCAGGTTAAATCACTCAGAGATTCCACCTCGATTCTGAGCAGGTAAGGGAATTATTCAAGACAACATCCAGGAAAGAGAGGAATAAATTTTTGGGTGAATTACTCTGGAAAGAAGATCTGGGTTCCATCTGTGGATAAAGCTCAAGGGCTGTGTGCAGGAATTCTGATATTTGGATGTCTCCACTCACATCTCCTCAGCACTGCCTGGATTTTTCTGGACACCAACCTTAACCCCAGGGAAAAAGTTTAGGTGTCTATGAGTCGAGAAAACCAATTTCTACAGGAGAATAAACCTATTAAAAAATGTATGAAGCAAATCTAAATTCTATATTAAACAGCCAATAAATATTAAAACACAATGAATATTTTAAAGTGTTAATAAAGAATTATACCCAAAAGGCTTCAAAAAAAAAAAAACTAAACTTGGGATTTTTGTTTTCTTTTTCTGCCTGAATGAAGCCTGATGGTTTTGAGTTTGGCCAGGCTGACAGATGATAGCTCAGTGCAGTGGAAAATATGAAAATTGGTTTATGGCACACACACACACACAAAAAAAAAAAAGAAAAAAAAGCTGAAGGGTGGAGGAAAATTCCTGGTGGTTGATTTTGCATGGTCTGGCACCTTGCACAGCCTAAACATCCGTGCAAAGGGGAGAGAAACTGGTGAGAAAAGTTGGCAGGGCTGCACCAACCCCTGCCCACACCTCCTCCTGATCCTGGAGCCAACAAAAAGGGAAAGGGAGCTGTACAAAAATACAAAAAAAATACAAATCAAACCCTCAGCAGTGCAGAACTGCCCCAGGGCAGAGGGGGAAGGAGCTGCCCTGTGCCCACAGCACTGAAAAAGGGGGAGTCACCCTCACTTTTACATTTCTCAGGGCATGAGGTGTTCTTGATTCCCTAGGCCTAGAGAGGAATTATTTTGTCTGGCCAAAATGGGAAAGCTGTAGTTAATATTCTATATGGATGCAGGATTATAAATAAATGAAAAAATATAAAAGCTAAAATCCTAAGGCATCAATCCCAGTGATGGGGGGACACCCCACAGCATCCTCACAGCCCCTGTGCAGCTCCAGGTGCACCCAGGTGATGGAAACACCTTGGGATCAACTGGAGCTGAGCTCTTCAGCGCACCAAAGATGCAGCTGTGGATACTCCTCACAGTGTGGAAAATTCCTCTGTGAAAAGAATCACAGAATGAACCAGGTTGGAAAAGATCTTTAAGATCCAACTGTGCCCTAACAGCTCCTCATGAACTAAACCATTGTCTTATTCCCATCTAGGGCAGTGTTCTGTATCCCTTCCAGGACCTGTCCCTCATCATTCCAGAATATCTCCTGTTCAAACCAGCTGGGTTTTGCAGGGTTCTTTATCCCTTCCAGGACCTGTCCCTCATCATTCCAGGGAATATCTCCTGTTCAACCCAGCTGGGTTTTGCAGGGTTCTTTATCCCTTCCAGGACCCACCCTCCCTCCAGGGATCTCTGCTGTCCCTGGGCCATCCAGGCTCACTGCAGGGCTGATCCAATGACATCATCCCATGGGGAGAGGCTCCACCCAGGGGGAGGAGCCAAGAATTCCTACCTGGATAAAATCTGGGATTTGGAACACTGGGACAGCCTTTTCCCAAGCATTCCTACCTGGATAAAATCTGAGATTTGGAACACCAGGGCAGCCTGTTTCCAATCATTCCTACCTGGATAAAATCTGACATTTGGAACACCAGGACAGCCTTTTTCCAACCATTCCTATCTGGATAAAATCTGAGATTCAGGTACACCAGGGCAGCCTTTTTTCAGGCATTCCTACCTGGATAAAAATCTGGAATTTGGAAGACCAGGGCAGCTTTTCCCAAGCATTCCTACCTGGATAAAATCTGAGATTTGGAACACCAGCACAGCCTGTTTGCACTGGATTACCAGAGGAAAACCAGACCCATCTCAGCACCATCTGTCACTCCTGGAGGACTTGACTGGACTGCTCCCAACACCCTGACCAACAGGGTGTCAGGTTGTGCTCTGACTCTGTCAGTGGGGGTTTTTTTGTACTACTGAATTTTTAGTTGAATTTTCCTCATAAAGAACTGTTATTCCTATTCCCATATCTTTGCCTAAGAGCTTATAATATAATATAAAATATAAATTTTTATAATTCAAAATTGAAATAATTCAGAGGGAGGGAGTTTACATTTTCCATTTCAAGGGAGGCTCCTGCCTTCCCTAGCACACACCTGTCATCCAAACCAGGAGAGATTTTGGTGCCCAACATGAGGCACGAGGGCATCTCAAACCAAGACAAACATGCTGTCTGCAAACAGAATTCTGTGATTTTACCCAACAAAAGGGTAAAAAAGGGAAAGCTCTGACTTTCCCCCAAGAACCCCTTATTTCAAAATTGAAATAATTTGAAGAGTAGGGTTTACATTTTCCATTTGAAGGGAGGCTCCTGCCTTCCTTAACACACATCTGTCTTTCCAAACCAGGACAGGTTTGGTGCCCAATGTGAGGCATGAGGGCATCACAAACCAAGACAACCACGCTGTCTGCAAACAGAATTCTACGATTTTATCCAACAAAAAGGAGAGAGTCTGGTTTTCCCCTGAGAACCCCTTATTTCAAGACTGAAATAATTTGAAGGGTGGGATTTACATTTTCCATTTCAAGGGAGGCTCCTGCCTTCCTTAACACACACCTGTCATTCCAAACCAGGACAGATTTTGGCGCCCAACATGAGGCACGAGGGCATCACAAACCAAGACAACCACGCTGTCTGCAAACGGAATTCTGTGATTTTATCCAACAACTAAGAACCCCTTATTTCAAAATGGAAATAATTTGAAGGGTGGGATTTACATTTTCCATTTCAAGGGAGGCTCCTGCCTTCCTTAGCACACACCTGTCATTCCAAACCAGGACAGATTTTGGTGCCCAACGTGAGGCACGGGGGCATCACAAACCAAGACAACCATGGTGTCTGCAAACAAGGCAGAGGAATTCTATGATTTTATCCAGCTAAAGGGAGAGAGTCTGACTTTCCCCAGCTTGAATTCCCTACAAATTCCCAACAGGAGAAGCCACTCACCCGCAGCTGGCGCCACACCGTGCGTGGTGAGGTTCACCACCTTCCTCTCCCTCTCGGGCTCCGTCACGGCCACGTGGTAGATGCGGCGCTCGTGCAGCCCGCAGTAGTGGTGGTGCAGGTGACACGAGTAGGTTCCCTCGTCGGCGCTCTCCAGGTGGGAGATGCGCAGCGAGAAGTCCCCGAGGGCGAAGGCGCCGCGGGTGACGTTCATCTTCTGCCTCAGGAAGAGGGGCCCGTAGGAGCGGCGCTCTCCGGACGCGTACAGATCCACCAGGCGGTCGGCGCGGTCGTGGGGCACCCCTGGGGGCTGCCTGTCCCAGTGCACCACCTGCTGCTCCTCCTCGCTGTGCCGCTCCGTCCAGATGTGGTCGCGGTTGACGCACGGCAGCGTCACCGTGCTGCCCTCCGGGGCCACCAGCACCGGCTTCTCGCCGTCCCAGTACTCGCTGGCCTCCTCGCCTGGTGGGGAAAATGCCACCTTGGAATGGGTGTTTTGCCCCACTGGGTTTTTTCCCCACCCATCCCGTTTTTCCCACTTAATCCTTCCCAGGTTTCCTTTACTTGGCCAAAATCAGCAAAATTCTTAGGCCAATTCGCTGTTGGGATCTTGTGGACGCGGTTGATGTGAAATTCCCGCTCCACGCCAAATGTCAGGGACAGCCAGGAACACCTGAGATTGCTCCCAGAGCCTGGAATCCTGAATTCCAAGTGTCAGGGACACACCTGAGATCCCTCTCAGACCCTGGAATCCTGAATTCCAAGTGTCAAAGACAGCCAGGCACACCTGAGATGACTCCCAGAGCCTGGAATCCTGAATTCCAAGTGTCAGGGACACACCTGAGATCCCTCTCAGAGCCTGGAATCCTGAATTCCAAGTGCCAAGGACAGCCAGGCACACCTGGGATTGCTCTCTTGGACTCCTAAAACTCCATAAGACTGGAATCCTATAACACATCCCCTCCCAAAATCTTAAAAGTGCTTGAACATACATGAACATGAACAACCCTGGCTTTTTAAACTCTTATTTCAGCAGTTAATAAAAAAAACCCCCACCTTTATCCTCTACATCCTTGGCCATTTCATGAAGCAAGGCCACTTTCTCCTCCTTCTAACTCAGAGTTAATCTCCTGCTTCAGAAAGCAGGAAGCAAATTCCCTCCACAGGCTAAGAATGGAACGAGGATCTTCATCCCAATCCTCCGAGCAGGAAATGCTTTCCTGCCCACAAAGGCCCTAATTACTGGAGGAGCTGAAGCAGCACTGCTCCGTGTTTGGCTCTTGAAAAGGAATCACAGAAGCAGCCAGAGCACAGAGGAGCAGACTGGGGCTCTCAGGGTGTTTTTATTGCACTGTGAGAGCAGCAGAGGAGATGCACTTCCACCCCAGCAGCTCCTCTGCAGTTATCCAGAGGTTTAAATGGATTTTAATGGGTGGGTGGGACTCCCTGAAGCTGCCAACAGCTTTTAGAGCTGGGATTAAGGTGTGGTAACTCAAGGTGGGTTTGTAAGTACAGGCTGCCCAGGGCAAGCACAGCACAGACAGAGCACAGGCAGGTCCTTGTGGCTGAGCTGAGGGTGTGGATTGTCACAGGAGGGGACTGTCACCCGGAGGGGGCTGTAACCAGGAGGGATTGTCACCAGAGATTGTCACCAGGGATTGTCACCGGGGGAGATTGTCACCAGGAGGGGATTGTCACCTGGGGGGGATTGTCACCTGGGGGGGATTGTCACCAGGGATTGTCACCAGGAGGGGATTGTCATCAGGGAGGGACTGTCACCAGGAGGGGACTGTCAGCAGGGGGAGATTGTCACCAGGAGGGGACTGTCATCGGGGGGGATTGTCACCAGGGATTGTCACCGGGGGGGGGGGGTTGTCACCAGGGGGAGATTGTCACCAGGGGGGGATTGTCACTAGGGGGGGACTGTCACCAGGAGGGGATTGTCACCAGGAGAGGATTGTCACCAGGAGAGGATTGTCACCAGGAGGGGATTGTCACCAGGAGGGGATTGTCACCAGGAGGGGATTGTCACCAGGAGAGGATTGTCACCAGGAGAGGATTGTCACCAGGGATTGTCACCAGGAGGGGATCATCACCAGAAGGGGATTGCGGGGACTGTCACCAGGAGAGGATTGTCACCAGGAGAGGATTGTCACCAGGAGAGGATTGTCACCAGGGATTGTCACCAGGGCTGTGCTGCTGCTGCTGCAGGATTGTCACCAAGGGGGGATTGTCACCAGGGGGATATTGTCACTAGGAGGGATTGACACCAGGAGGGGATTGTCACCAGGGATTGTCACCAGAGGGGGATTGTCACTAGGAGGGGGATTGTCACCAGGAGAGGATTGTCACCAGGAGAGGACTGTCACCAGGGAGGGATTGTCACTGAGGCTGTGCTGCTGCTGCAGCAGGGACACTTTGGTAATGACCAAGAGCAAACCCTGAGCTGAGCAGGCTCCAGGCACTGTTTGGCCAAGGAAGAGGAGAGGTTTGTAAATAAATCCTCTGAAACTCAGGGAAGCAGGCAGAGAGCAGCACAGAGAGCAGCACAGGGAGCAGCACAGGGAGCAGCACAGGGAGCAGCACAGAGGGCAGCACAGGGAGCAGCACAGGGAGCAGCACAGGGAGCAGCACAGGGGGCAGCACAGGGAGCAGCACAGGGAGCAGCACAGGGAGCAGCACAGAGGGCAGCACAGAGGGCAGCACAGGGAGCAGCACAGGGAGCAGCACAGGGAGCAGCACAGAGGGCAGCACAGAGGGCAGCACAGGGAGCAGCACAGGGAGCAGCACAGAGGGCAGCACAGAGGGCAGCACAGGGAGCAGCACAGAGGGCAGCACAGAGGGCAGCACAGAGGGCAGCACAGAGGGCAGCACAGGGAGCAGCACAGAGGGCAGCACAGAGGGCAGCACAGGGAGCAGCACAGAGGGCAGCACAGAGGGCAGCACAGGGAGCAGCACAGGGAGCAGCACAGGGAGCAGCACAGGGAGCAGCACAGAGGGCAGCACAGAGGGCAGCACAGAGGGCAGCACAGAGGGCAGCAGGCTCTGCTGGTGCTTCCCAAGCCTCCTGTGGCACCTGTAAAACCTGGAGCTGTCACCACACCCACCTCTCTTGGCGATGACCAGCTGGATTTTCACAGTTTCGTACAAGTGGCAGTAGTGATGGTGAAGGTTACAGGAATATGTGCCTTCATCACTCTCTGCAACACCTGTAGGGCAGGAAAGAGAGAGAAATTCAATGTTTTATACTGGTTTTATACAATAATTATTTGTGTCATTTGCAGTTTCACAAATCCTTGTCTGGATGTAAATCACCTTGTTCTAAACCACCCTTATCACCAGGGTGGGTTAAGCAGAGACAAATCATCTCACCCAATGCAATGATTTGGTCACCTAATGAAATAATTTGAGTTGATTTGCTCTTGTGAGGAAGGCATTTCTATTAACAGGTGGAAAGAGAAGCTGGTTGAGGTTTAGCTGAGAGCAGGCACAGGAACAATGACCATGGAGTGTTCATAGTTCAGAAGTGAATCACAACCAAAGGGCCACCAAAAGCCCAGGTGCCTTTCAGGTTGTTACAAATTCTCATTCAAAGCCCAGGTGCCTTTCAGGTTGTTACAGATTCTCTTTCAAAACAGATCTGTTCCAAAGGCAAATAAAAGACTCAGTGCTTCAGAGAACTTCACAGAATCACTGAGGCTGGAAAAGAACTCCAAGATTGAGTCCAACCTCAATCCCCACCTTGTCTCCAGCCCAGAGCACTGAGGGTCATGTCCAGTCCTTCCTTAAACACCTCCAAGGGTGAGGACTTCACCACCTCCCTAAACAGCAATTCCCATGATTAAAAACCCTTTCCAGGGAAAAAAAATCCTCCTATATCCAGCCTGAACCTCCCCTGGGGCAGCTGGAGGCTTCACTTTGAAACAAAACCAGAGGGCTGCCCAGGAACTTCCTCCTGCCTTGAATCTCCAGCTGAAAGCTCCACTTCCCTGAGTGCCCAAGGAGCAGAAATTAATTACTGTAACTGTCCAGGAATGCAGGGATTTGTAAGAGGGAATGCTGAGAGGGTTTTGATCTGCTGAACGTGCTGAGCAGGTTTTCTGGGATAGACTTGGAGGTGCACAAGTAACCAGAGCACTGAGTGCCACCAGTGCAGTGAGACTTCTCCCAGAGCCTGGAATGCTGAATTCCAAGTGTCAAGGACAGCCAGGCACACCCAAAATTGCTCCCAGACCAGGGATGGAGACTCCTCCACCTCCCTGGCCAGCGCCTTCCAAACCCTGAAATCCCTCTTGGTTTATTAACCTGGTATTAAATTTATTTATCAAAAATGCACTGCAAATCAACCCAAAAACCCAATTCCCACCAAAAGCCACAAATCCCACCAAGCCCCATTGTGGGAAATAGTAAAGAGATAAGCTGGGAGATAAGCTGGGAGATAAACTGAGAGATAAACTCGAGAAGATCCTTGAAGCACAAAAGTTATTGAAAAACCTCAAAATATTGTTTCATGCCCTTGCTTGCTGTATTATTGTATCTTCTCCACTTTCAGGTTTTGCAGCTCTAAGTTCTCTGCTTTCTGCTTTCACAGCTTCTAAAACTCCTCTTACCTTTACTATTTCTAAGTAAGGGGAAATATTAAAAAAACCCTCCATGAAGAAAACCCTCCACACCTTTAATCACCAGCGAGAAATTCCCATCCTTAAAGGCGTTCTCAGGCATGAGGATCCTGCCCTGGTTGTAGGAGCTGTAGACACGCTGGTCCCCAGCTGAGTACATGTCACAGAGCCTCTCCATCCTGCTGTCCCCGTAGTAGGAGCTGAGCAGGTCCCAGTGCACCACGCGCTGCCGGTCGTTGAGGCGGTCCTGGGTCCAAACCATGCGGTGGCTCTTGCAGGGCAGCACGGCCTGGGAGCCCAGCACGGCGCTGATGTTCAGCACAGACACCACCACGCTGCTGGTGGGGTTGGAGGCATCGGCTGGGACTGGAAAAAACAGGAGCAAACAGCAAAAAAAAAGAGTTGGAGGGTTGTGGAGTTAATGGCGCATAGAGTGGGAGTGCTGGAATCTCCACTGGTTTTTAATTTGAGTTTCAAGACCAACACACAGCACTCTTATGGACAATCAAGGAATTCTAAGCTGGAAGGGGCCCAGAGAATCACTGATCCAACCTTATCCCTGCACAATCCAACAATCCCACCCTGTGCATCCCTAGAGCACTGTCCAAATGTTTTTGGGGCTGGGAGCATTCCCTGGGGAGCCTGTTCAGCACAGACACCACCACGCTGGTGGGGTTGGAGGCATCAGCTGGGACTGAAAAAATGAGGAGCAAACAGTAAAAAAAGAGTTGGAGGGTTGTGGAGTCAATGGCATGTGAAGGTGATGCCTTAAGTTGTTTTTCAGGTTCTGTGGTGCCCAGGGGTGCAGCTCTGAGCTCACAGTCAGTGTCACTCAGCTCTCTGCACACAGCAGGGACACAAATCCTTTTCCTGCTGCACACCAAGGACAATTTTGAAGCCCAAATGCACAAACAATGATGGACTGAAGAGAGAAAACAAAAAGAATGGGACTTCATAATTTGAAGCTGTAATTGGGCAATTAAACCCCAATGTGCAAATCGACCAAAACTTACAAAAGTGTGAGACCTCATGATCGGTCGTCCATTTTGTGACCATTTTGGGTCCATTTTGTGACCATTTTGGGTCCATTCTGTGACCATTTTGGGTCCACCTTGGGTGTAGCCCTGGTCAGACTCTTGTCCTGCCCAAGGTGTCCCCTTAAAGGCCTTTCAATAAATATCTTCCCTGGGGAGCCTGCTCAGCACAGACACCACCACGCTGGTTGGGTTGGAGGCATCAGCTGGGACCGAAAAAAACCCAGGAGCAAACAGCAAAAAAAAAAGAGTTGTAGGGTTGTGGAGTCAATGGTGTGTGAAGGAGGTGCTGGAGTGGGAGTCAGGCTTGTGGCAGAATCTCTGCAGGTTTTTAATTTGAGTTTCAAGACCAACACACAGCACTCTTATGGAGAATCAAAGAATGCTGAGCTGGAAGGGACCCAGAGAATCACTGATCCAACCTTATCCCTGCACAGACACCCCAACAATCCCACCCTGTGCACCCCTAGAGCAGTGTCCCAATGTTCCTGGAGCTCTTGTGGCTGTGCCCATTCTCTGGGGAGCCTGGTCACTGCCTCCATCAGGGGGAAGAACGTTTTCCTAATAAATAAAACTTTAACACACAGATTTCATTCATGTTTGTTACCAGGATTGTGCACTCGAGCTGTCCTACCCACCCTTCCTAATCCTGACCCGCAGTTCAATCCAGGTTTAGAGACACCAGTGCTTGGGATAAATAATCCATGGAAGTTAGGAATGAAAATCCCTGTGCATTCCATGGAATCAGGGTCCCTCCCCATGATCACAGAACATGGCAGATTTACAGAGATGCCACTCACCTGAGTATGAGCTCACAGAACCTGCCAAAGCAGAAAATAAAGAATGTTACTGACAACAAAAGGATTAAACAGCTACAAATACCCTCCAAGTCAGCAGCCAGCTCTGTTATTGCTCCATCTATTCCCCCTTTTCCTGTAAATACTGATGTTTACATCTGGCTGCTGCAGTTCCCACTCCCACCACACTATTTTGTCTGCACAGTTAATTCTGTGATGCTCTGGATGCATCAGCTCTCTCCCAACTCACATGACTCAGATCCACACAGGAAGAACTTTGCCAGAGATCAACCAACCCCTTTGATTCTGCATTTCTCTGGTCCAGTCCCTCCTGCTCCTTGTGTGGGAGGGGTCCAGAAGGTCTCCTGGCATCGGACTTTTGATTCCTGACAGAAATCCCCAACACAACACCACCATTCATCTCCCCACCCAGCCAAACCCAAGCAAGTTCCATCAAAATCATTGGAGGTTTTGTCCTGTTAATGTCAGAGGCACAAAGTCCTCCAGAAAAAGGCTGTAATTTTTTGTTTTTTATTTTTTTTTTTAGCCCTGGAATTTATGAATTTCAAATTCAACTCCAGACTGGGGGTTTTTAGCACACCCCCAAGTGCTGACAGAATAAACTTGGTTTCCTCCCCTTTTTCTATCACAAAAAAATGGGCAGGGACAGCAGAGAACAAAAAATGAGCAGCACTCTGTGTTGAACTGCCAGCTCAAAGGCACTTCAAATAGGAGGCATTTTTTTCTTACATTTAAAATCTCAGCATCACAAAGAGAAGAATCAAACCTTGGACAAGGTCTGTGCTCTCTGTATATAAAAAAGAGACATCATAATTCCATCATTTGATTGTCTCTCCTGATAGGCTGCAAAATGTATCAGCTGCAGCCCTTGCCTTTGCGAGCCAGGAGTTAGATTTAGCTTAGAAAAACAAAGGAATGATAAAAATGCTCTTCCACAGCACTAAACTAGCCAGGAAAAATCGGTGTCACTTGTGACAGCCACCAGCTGCCAGCACAGCAGTGTCACTGTGTCCTTGTGGCTGAATGGGGTGGATCACGATGACAATGCGATGTCGTGACATGAACAGAGATTTGTGAGCTGAGGAATGGTGTCTGAGGCTGCTTCCAGAGCCCTGCACCACCAACAAATGGATTTGGGGTGACAGAAACATCCTCTGCTGGCTCAGGCAGAGGAATGAAGGCATTTACTGCTCTCCTTTCCTCTGGAGAGCTAATGGGAAAAACACGGAGCGGCGCTGAATTTCCGAAGCAGATTTATGAATGCAGAGTTGTGAATCCAAGGATGACAAAAGCTCAGCCACCCAAAGCTCTGAGCTCACACCAGCACCTGGTTCTGCACCTTTTTGGACCCCTGCACCTCCCACCTGCCAGGGTAAGGAGCACTTTTCCCTTCCCTGCCCCTTCCCAGGTGGAGCTGCTTCTGGAGCAGCCACAGGTGCTTCTCCAGCACTTCCAAACACAATTCTCTGTAAAAAAAGGGGCTTGGGCTGCCATGGAACAGCTTTTAGACATGAAAAGTTGATGTCTTGTGGGTTCTTTTCCCCTCCACTCTGAAAACTTCAGTCAGGGATGCTGCTGCTTCCTCAAAAAGTCATTCCAAGGTGTTTCAGGTTTGCCCCTCAGTGATCAGGATGCTGTGCATCCTGTTGGGACCAGGGAAGAGCCTGGGGATTTTATATTTTGCATTTTATAGACTGGGTTTGTGACTTGCTGGCTGTTGCCACACAGAGCTGGGTTGGCATTGAGCACCACACAAAAAGCCATTTTAGATGAGCTGAACTTAAATATTGGAGCTCAGCACAGAGAGGTGTGAGAGAAATTATTTCTCACTTTGTGCACACACAGAGTCTGGACAGAAACTTTGGGTCTGAACCTGCTCTGGGATATCATCCATAGTTTGACAAAATGGTGCAAATATCAAAAAAAAAAAGAAGAGTGACATTGCAGCCAAGCAGCAAAATTCTAGAAGGGAAAAAAAAAAGGATAACTCTTCACAAGAGGCACAGGAACTCCAGCAGACAAAGAAGGAAGAACTGATTGTTCTGATTCCCCAGCCATGCTGGAAATCTGCACACATCCATCAGCTCCTGGGTAAGGCTCAGACTTATTTGACAGAGCTGAAAATGAGATCACTCAGAAATCCGAGGAATCTGGGATGTCTCTGATCTCTTGCTCGCCTGGAGAAAATGGAATTTAGAACAACTGACCTTCAATAAGCTGAGCAGAGAGCAGCAGGGGAAGGAGGAATGAGCCTTTTTCTCTTTTCAGGGTCCTCCCTCTGCTCTGGGACCCTGCTCTGCTGTGTGAGACGAGCAGAGCAACCAAGCCCTGCTTTTAAAAGGGAATTTATGACACAGCAGCTTCTGAACAGAGATAAAGCCACAGCCCAGTAAAGGTGACAGCTCCTGAACTGCAGCACTGGGGTCAGCTGGGATTTTGGTGGGTCAGCTGTAAAACCAAAAAACTTTCATGCACCTGGTGATAGCTCTGACCTCTGTCACCACAGGACTCCAGGAGCTTCTAAACCTCAGCTGCCTTCAGAGCTGTCACCACAGAACTCAACTGTGGCTTTTGCTTTAAAATTTCAAGTTCCATTGGGATGGAGAATCACTTTGTCCTCTCTGGATGATGTAACAACAACAAAAAAACCAACAAAAATCCCCCAACAAAAGACAATTCTGTGCTGTCCCCTGACACGTTCTGTGCTGACTCGGCAGGATCCCACAGATCCTCTGTGGTCCCCCAGGAGAGGAAGAGGAAAGCAGCCTGGAAAACGATTTCTTAATCCCTTGTAAAAGGCAGAGCCAGCTCTTACTTCTTGAATCCTAGCCATTTTTCATGTGAAGAATTAAGCCACAAAAAAAAAAAGTGGGCAAACTAGAAGCAAAAGGCTGGGGCTGTGAAGGATGTGTGACACGCTCAGAGCTCTCCAAGCAGAGTCCTTGGAGCAGGGCAAGGACACAAAATTGTCCCCTGAGTCCTGCCTGAACAACCCTGGCATGAAATCCCTCCTGGGACATGCTGCAACCACTGAGTTCCTGCTTCATTCTGGGGGATCAAAAACAACCAGAGCAGAAAAGTCCTGCAAAAAGGACAAATTCTTCCCCAAATCTGTGAGTGCAGATTCCTCATTTCCCTCATAAATCCCTTTGTTTAGAGGGGTTTTAATGGGTTTTTAGGGTCATGACACAATTATGGGAAAAGCAGCAGCCTGTGCCACCATGCTGTCCCCAAACCCTCTGGGTTGTGGCAGTGGCTCCATCCTGACTCTTTATGGGGCTGAGAGGCCCTGATGGCTTCTGATGCAGCAGCAGCAAGGTGACAGTGACATAAATGACCCCAGCTCTCCTCTGGGAGCCAGGGTTTTCTAAACCCACTCAGGAATAGCCAGGAGAAACATCTGGGCTCATCTGGAAGAGGGATATGGTGAGCAAAACAGCTCCTCCTAAACTTCTCCCATTTATCTCCTGTCCAGCCTGCAAGATTCAGCTTTTCAGTAAAACAGAATTTCCCTTCAAAGCCCACTGATGGCCAGGCCGGGCTTTGAACTGGGATTTCCTCTAAATCTCTGTGTTTGTTTATTTTTAAAGGCTTCCTGGGAACAACTTTCCCAGCAGCAGAGTCTCTTCACTTCCAAAAAGGATGTCAGAGCCCTCCAACACCCATCCAGCTCCAACAATTCCAGCACTCCCTGCAGGTAGGAACACGCAGAGAGCAGGAATGTGCTGCCTCGGCAGAAAGGAAAAACTTTGTGTCTGTGCAAGGAGCCAATCCCCACCTGGGGCACAGACAGGATCCCTCAGAGATCTGCCTCCAGCTTTTCTTGGGTGTTTGCTGAGCTTTAGAAACCCTCCCCAGCCTTGTGAGCTTCCCCTTGGCTGCAGGCCCACGGAATGGTTTTGTGGAGCCGTTCCAGACACGGAGCTGTTCCTCCCCGGGATGTTAACACTTGAAGGAGTGGTTTCTCTGCAGGAGGGATCCCAGATTTCCTCAGAGCACACATTTCCTCCCCTTCCCCTCCTCAATATTGAGGTACAGCCTGCTTTGGGTGGGCTCAAACATCAGGGCAGCCTGGAGTGCATCCAGGTCAATCCAAAGTGCACCTGAGGTTCTGTCAGAGATCCTCCGTGCTCAGGTGGGAGTTTTGGCTCTGCAGCAGCCCAGCCTGCTCTTCCTGCCCTGGGTGCTCTGCCAAACCCCACTGGGAGTCACTGGACTGGTTGTGACAGAGCTGTGGCCTCTCCTCCTCCTCCTCCTCTCCTCTCTAAGCCAACCCACACCCCAGATTTCTGAGCCACTTTCACCCTCCTGTCCCTATGACTGATCCCATCATTTGCCAATTCCTAAAGCTTGCCTTGGGGCATTGCAAAAATGCCGTGGTGACATGGAAAGTGGAATAATTAGGGAGCAAAAACTCCTCACCTTATTCCTGCTGAGGGATGAGGGTCTCAGGTGTCAGCCACAGCCTTGTAAAAGGGCTGGGAAGAGCAGGGGGTCACCAGTCCCTAAAAAACTTCTGCTCCTCACTTCCTACTCCTTCCTTGCACCTTGCTACCCAAAAGTGAATTCTGTCTCTGTCTTTCTGCTGACAAGAGGAAAAGAAACCCAAAAACCACACACTCTTTTTTCCCTCCATCTGAACCCTCACACACACACACTTCCCCAGCTGTTTCTGCTTCTTTAAATGTAAAAAAATAACCTTAAATCACATAAATCTGACTGTGAAAGCTTTGCTGTACTCACGCCCAAGCTTATTGTTTATGAATTTGCTGATAGGAAAAAAAAACTGTACAAACATGCTGAACAGAGCTCCAACAGCCTCAAACATTTTTCCGTTCTCTCCCCAAAAAAAGCAGAGGAAACCCACGGCTCCCTCCCCTCCCCAGACAAAAACAGAGTAAATTTAGGAATCTGAACAAAATCTTACAAAGATAACAGCTCAAAATCTCACAGCCCCAGTTGTGCAGCTGAAATAAAAACAAGTAACACCACAGCAGCAGCTCAGAGCTTACTTTGCTGAAGCAAAATCTGCCACAGGAGGAGTTTTGCAAGTTGCTCCATTCCTTCGGCTTCTCGGAGTTTTCTGCCTCTCTCGAAAAACAAGTTTGAGACTTTTCTTTTCCTTGAACTTTCTTTTCTGCAACTGGAAAATGCTGTGACCTCATCAATTTACATCCCCAGAGCTGAGGACAGCAGCTCAGATTCTGCAGGATTACTCCACCTCCAACTCGCAGCTCCCCACCTCCGCAGTCCCACTCCACCTCCTTCCCTGCCCTCACACTTTCTGCAGATCCCTCTCCTCCTTCTTTTCCCTCACACTTTCTGCAGATCCCTCTCCTCCTTCCCTGCCCTCACACTTTCTGCAGATCCCTCTCCTCCTTTTCCCTTTCCCCCACACTTTCTGCAGATCCTTCTCCTTCCCTCACACTTTCTGCAGATCCCTCTCCTCCTGCTTTTCCCTCACACTTTTTGCAGATCCCTCTCCTTTTCCCTTTCCCTCACACTTTCTGCAGATCCCTCTCCTCCTGCTTTTCCCTCACACTTTCTGCAGATCCCTCTCCTTTTCCCTTTCCCTCACACTTTCTGCAGATCCCTCTCCTCCTCCCTTTCCCTCACACTTTCTGCAGATCCCTCTCCTCCTTCTTTTCCCTCACACTTTCTGCAGATCCCTCTCCTCCTTCTTTTCCCTCACACTTTCTGCAGATCCCTCTCCTTTTCCCTTCCCTCACACTTTTTGCAGATCCCTCTCCTCCTTATTTTCCCTCACACTTTTTGCAGATCCCTCTCCTCCTTCCCTTCCTTCAGGGACTTTCTGAGCCCTCCCTGCCTCTGACATCAAACTTTCATCGGGGTGAAGTTGGTCCCACACAGCTCTGGGCTGACAAAACAAATCTTTCTCCCTCCCCCAAGGGATGGAACCAATTTTCCTGCTGCTTTACTTGATCCAGCTGTTCCTCCCTTTGTCTGACACTCCTCCAGACTGGATTTATTCTGCTGCCTTCAATGGGGTTTTGATCTTGGTCTCCTCATATGGTTTCACTTCCAGCTCCAGTCTCCAAAGACAACCTAGAAAACAATATTTAGCCTGTGCTGTGATTTGTAAGCAAGGGCTGGGTATTTAAAGGAAAATTACAATGAGTATAAAGTCAGGAAATAGAGTGTAAAATAGGAAATAGTGTAGCTGCTGTTAGGATATTAAAAGTAAAATTACATAATTTAGGAAAATTAAAATATGGTCAGTTTTTCTGTTTTCTTGCATTCTGCTGTCAGGTTATTGTTGCTTATTTAGTGGATTTGATTTATTGGATTTTACAATTCAATCAAATGAGTCATCAAGTGAAGAAAAAGAATTAAAACTGACTGGCCTTAAATGTCTGTGGGACTCCATAGGAGAACTTAAAAACACAACTCAGCCTTCCCGTGGGATCCATGAGGATAAACTTAATTGCCACACTTGAATTCTTCCTTCTGACATTTTTCTGTCTCTCTACTCTACCAGAAAATAGATTCCCTCTATCCCAGAGGGGGAAGAGTTTCAGGAAAGAGGAGAGCATTATAATTATAATTACAACAACCCCCTAAATAAACATTTAAATAATTACACACTGCAACAAGGGGAAACTTTGGGATCAGAACTTCACACAGTGCAGGATCCTGTCTCCAGCATCAGACAGAAGCAGACACTTCCAAACAAATTCCAAGAAACTGAAGCTATTATTATTATTAGATAATATGACCATGAAAAAAAAAAAGCCTGCTGTTAACTCCACGCTGCCCAAGGCAGATCCAGAGAACTGGTTTGTTTCTAGGGAAATATCCTAAAATAATCTTCAGAACTTTGCAAAATTTCCCTGGAAACTCCAACTCTGACATTTCTGTGGAGTGAGGAGATTTGGGGGTAATGGGATGGGAGCAGCCCCTCCCTCATCACCTGGATATTAACAAATCCAACTGCAACCCTAATCCCATCAGCTTCTCTTTGGGAATTCTCAGAAATTCCCATTATGGACCACCTGCAGGCAGCCAAGGCTCCTGTTCCCCTGTCCCTGACCTGTGCCAGGGGTCACAAAAATGACAGCACTGATCCAGAGTCTGGAATCTCATGGAAATTCATGGAATTTCATGGAATCTCATGGAATTTCATGGAATCTCCAGGAATCTCATGGAAGAAGAAGCCTTTCCTGTTGTCTCCATCAGGGAACCAGAGCAGCCTGGAAAACGCCTGGCTGGGAGGCAAAAAGCTGCTCCCACTGGACAGACAGCAAATCCAGCATTTTCTCCTTCCCCTGGTCCCTCCCAACCTTGGACAGAACATTCCAGGCTACAATTCCAGGTTTTTTTTTCCCCACCTTTCTGCCTCCCAGCTGTGGCACTGCAGAGGTTACTGCCTGCTCCTCACAGGGTTTTTGGGAGGGAGCAGATTGCTGTGGTCGCTGCTGTCATGGACTGGATATTTCCTGGCTGCAAGGAGCCAAGTCCAGGCTGAAGGAGGCTGAAATCTCCTAAAATCACCCACGGGGAGAGCAGCAGCTTCTCTGGGGTTCACAGAGGGGAGGAAAGGGACACAGTTTGCAGCTCTGTGCCTTGTCCCCTCTCTAATCCTGCAGCCAGCCCTGCTTCCTGGGGCTTTGCTCCTCCAAAGACATCCAGGAAGAGCAGCTGTGTCAACATTTTTCCTGGTCCAGGAGCTGAATTTTTAACCAGCTGCTCCATTCCGAGCTGAGCAGTGCTGCCCCCAGCCTTTCTCCTTCCCCACTCCCAAGGGAATTGGGATTGATTCTCCCAACACCAAGCATCCCTCAGCTGCCCATTGCTCATCTCCAGCTGACCACAAACCCTGAGCAGAGAGAGCAACTTCATCCAGGCAAGGGAAAGGGACTTTCCAGCAGCAACAGGAGTGGTTTTGAAGGCTCTGCACCTGCCATCGGGTGAGGTCAGCGGCAGAAGAAAGGCTCCCGTGTTCCCAGAGTCGCCTCTTTTTTATTGTGGCAAAAGAAAATGAGTATTTCACACCTGATTCAGATCTAAAGCAGCGGCTGCTGTGGACAAAGCCCTGCTGAAAGTGCGGGGGTCACAAGGGTAATTGGCTTGTGGGAAGTTATGACTGTCAGGAAGTTTCCTCCTTCCCATTTTTTACCAGTTTTGTTTTCAGGCTGCACTGAGAGACTTCTCAATAAATCCAATTTGAAGATCAGCAGCCAGAAAAACTGAGCCAGTATCAGATCAGGGAAAAGGTCTGATGCCTAGGGGAACCCTGCATCCTTTATTGAAATTTTTGAGAGCCATTAACCCTGAGAAACAGGAGTGGAAGTGGCTCCTTCCACCCCATCTTCACAGCCATAAATACATGAATTAAAAAGGAATGCCAGCATTAATGATCTGCTGACACAAATTACAGTACAAGGCCTTGTGTGCAGGATTTGTCAACACTCCAGGCTTATCATCAACAACTTCTTTAAATACAGGACCCAGAGTGCTCCACCAGGATCAAAGGAGAAAATGCCTCCTCATGGGAAGAAGAAAGGATAAAATTCCTGGAACAGAAAAGTAGTAGGGAATGCTACAGTTTAGGAATAAAGACTACAAGAGTACAGCTAATTGGCAGTGGTAAAGGCAGCAAGGATTCTTCAAAATAAAATATGGAAAAAAAAGAACTTTGCATGGGAACAGCAAAAGAAAGGCACTGCAGTTCAGGGTTAATTTACACCAACACCATTTTTCACTTGGTGGCCAAGCTTTTCTCTTTAAACAAAACCTTCCAGCTGCCACGAACCCCTTAAGCAAACCTGAAATAATCCAGCTCAGAGCAAGAACTGTGAACTGAAGGGACACAACTGAAAGCCAACCACAATGACAGGGCTGCCAAGCAGAGCCTGTCATTACTGCAGGGCTGGAACAAGCCAGGCACCTCTCAGCCCCAGCATTACCCTGCTTGTTCCCCAGCCACAAACACAAAAACCCCTGATTTGCCTCCTCTGAAGGGCACAGCCAGAATGAGAAGGTGATGCTCTCACCAGATGTTCTTTTGTTTCATTTCACTGGAATCCATGATGATCAGGAGCCTGAGATGCAGCCACCAAAGGAGCTGAGGCAAACACGGGCTGGGGGATGAGCAGGGCAGAGCTCTGACACCTTTAGATTGGGGTGAATAAAAAAATATCATGAGAACGTTAAATACCAACCCTGGGACAGCCAGAGACAGGTGAAGTGCACAGAAATGCCAACACACACCATGCTGTGCCCAAGCACTCCTCAATCCCAGGGTTGTTGAGGTTGGAAAATCCCTCTGATTTTCTGGAGGATCTGAGTCCAGCCTGTGCCAGATCCCCACCTCATCCCCAGCCCAGAGCTCTGACTGTTCCTGGGATGGGCACTCCAAACCTCCCTGGGCAGCAATTCCCACCTTTAACACCCCTTTCCATGGGGAAATTCCTCCTGATGTCCAACCTGGTGCCTCTCCTGGTGCAACCTGAGGCTTCATCTTGAAGCAAAACCAGAGGAATAGAACAGCAGGTGGGTTTGTCCTTTGCAGGCAGCTCCACACCTTCCTCCTGCCTTGGAGCTGGAAACTCCACTTCCCTACAACCCAAGGAGCAGAAATTAATTAATGTGCATGCCCAGGAATGCAGGGATTTGGGCAGGTGGAAATGCTGAGAGGGTTTTGATGTGCTGAACACTCTGAGCCGTGCAGATTGTCTGGGACAGCCCTGGATGTGCCCAAGTGAGGAGTTAAACTGCAGCATCCAGAGTTTTCCAGCTGTGTGGATTATTCCCATTAATCCATGTGTTTGTGTGTGTGTGCTCTTCCAGCTCTGCTGTCCTTGGAGCAGGTCACAGTTCTGTCTGCACCCACAAGGCAGCTCCAAAAACTCCCTGCATTCCAGCACCCTTGGATGGCACAATATTTAAACACCCCCTTTGGCTGGAAAGCTTCAGATTCCTGGGATTCATCTCAAAACCATTAATAGAAACCAGTTACAAAAACAGAGAAATTGCCCAGGAAACCAACACTGATTTTTTTTTCTTTTTTTTTTTTTATTCCAGACAGAAGCTATCCAAAAAAACCCAAACCAACTGACCAAGGAGAAACGGGAAAACAACAGGCAGCAAATAAATCAGGGATGGAAAGAGAGACACAAAGCAGCATCTCACTAATACCCACCAAGCAGGTGCAAATTACAGTTTTCTGTTAAGTTTAATATTTTTGGCATGACCAAACTGTGAGAAGGTAAATCTGAAAAATCAGTTCTCTACAAAAATAATTTTAGTTTTAAAAAAAATTAATTTTAAGTACTTGCTAGGATTGTCTCAATTTAAATGGTGTTAAAAAGTAACCAAAATCACATTAAATGTGTTTTCTGGTCCCTCATTCATCTGTGCAAGGCTCTCTCTTGGTCAGAGCACACTTGGGTCCATCCCACACAGCACAGGCAGCTCCTGGTAGGAAAAATTTGGAATCTAAACAGACAGGAGCAGGAGGGAGTCATGGAACACAAAAGGAAATGAGTCACCCAAACTCAAAGAGCAGTGCAGTGGCAGAGTTGGGAGCAGAGCCTGGACCAGCTGCACACCAGCCTGGGCAGATTTGGGGAAGAATATTCATTTTTAACTTTCCATTTCATCCCTCTTGCCTCTCACATCTTCCCAGTATTCCCATTCCCTAGGGAAACCAGGAGTCATTTCTACCTGCTGCTCCTTTACCCCAGTGAAATGATATTTTCTAGCTTTTATTTCATTTAAATTATTAAGTACTCATCTCCCAGTCTATTCTGAGAGCCAGGGGTGCCTTCAGCACAGAGTTTTAAAGAAAAAACAGGTATGAGCTCAAAATTCCTCCATGAGCCATGAGGGGATGGGAGAATGTGCAGCTCTGAATTGGAGTTAGAGCAATCCAGGAGTGGCTCTGTTCATGGATCTGCATCTGTAAATCCTTCCCTAAGGTCCACAGCAGCAGCCAGCAACTGGATTTTCTTAGGAAATCTGGACTTTTTCAGGGCTACTTGCAGCTGAGTGCTCCCAAACCTTCTAAATTTATACAAAAAAATCCCCCAGAATCAACTTGTGAACCTGGAGTGCCTGAGACAGAAGAGTGTCCAACCCATGAGACGGGACTGACTCACTCCCATGTGGTTCTGGAGCATCTCAAGCTTTCCCAAATCCACCAAAAATCCATCAGGCTGCGCTCTGGGGGATGGATCCTGAGTCCTGGTCCAATTTGAGAGCTGGCAGACAGCACCGAGGCTCAGGAGGAAATGGCTGAGGCATCAAATCACTCCTTTGAACTCTGCTCAGCCCCTGTTTGTCTCCAGAAATGTGGGAGAAAGCAGCAGCTCCTAATGGCTGTTCCTTATCCACTTTCTCAATTCCAGGGAAAAGTCACCAGACCTGGCTCCCATCTCTAAAGGGGCAGGAATTTTGCATCCTCTGTCATTCCAGATTTTGAGGCATTTTACATGGAAGTTGTTAATCCCACACAAAGTTCTGGGGAAAAGGGGAGAGAAGCAAATGAGCTGAAAAAGTGTCCAAAAATCCTGCACCACTGTCCAGTGTTCCAGGGCACTCCCAAGCCCCTGGAGCAGGCTGACCACGCCACAAATCCTGACTACAAGCATGGTACAAACTGAATTTCACTTCTCCCATGGGAAACACTAAATCAGATTTCTCCAAGCTGGGAAAAGCTTGAGCCACAAGCACCCAGCACTGCTCAAACTGAACTTCACTCATCCCACAGAAAACACTAAATCAGATTTCTCCAATCTGGGAAAATCTCAAGCCACAGGCACCCAGCACTGCTCAAACTGAATTTCACTCCTCAAACAGGAAACACTTAATCAGATTTTTCCAACCTGGGACAAGCTCAAGCCACGAGCACCCAGCACTGCTCAAATTGAATTTCACTCCTCCAACAGAAAACACTAAATCAGACTTTTCCAGCCTGGGAAAAGCTTGAGCCACAAGCACCCAGCACTGCTCAAACTGAATTTCACTCCTCCAACAGGCAACATTAAACCAGATTTTTCCAAATCAGACTTTTCCAGTCTGGGAAAAGCTTGAGCCATGAGCACCCAGCACTGCTCAAGCTGAATTTCACTCCTCCAACAGGTAACACTAAATCAGATTTCTCCAATCTGGGAAAATCTCAAGCCACGAGCACCCAGCACTGCTCAAACTGAATTTCACTCCTCCAACAGGCAACACTAAATCAGACTTTTCCAGCCTGGGAAAAGCTTGCGCCACAAGCACCCAGCACTGCTCAAACTGAATTTCACTCCTCCAACAGGCAACACTAAATCAGATTTTTCCAAGCTGGGAAAAGCTCGAGCCACAAGCACTCAGCACTGCTCATTCCTGTGAGGAATGAGAAAATTCTGGGAGTCCTCAGGAGCTCAGGGCTGACATTTTGTGTCCCCTTTGTGGCCACCAGCACTGTGCCTCAAACCACATTTTGTGGCCTCCCTGCACGTGGGAACAGAGCTCTGGTACCAGAAGTTTTGACACTAATTGCAGCCCATCCATTGCACCCGCCTAAAATAATTAAGCAGTGGGATTGCAGATTATTTTGAGATCAGAAATGACTGGGGAAAGAGTGGAAAAATTAATGGGTTGGTCCTGAAGAGGGTGCTCAAAGGTGCCTCCCAGAGCTGTGATATTTACCTCAGGTTTGCAGGCCATTTCATTAAAAATAAAAATACTTTGGGTGAAAGGAGGTTGCTTTCCATAATGCAATATAATCCTGCTGCCAAATTTAGACACATAAACATGGAGCCTGGTCAGCTTTTAAGGGTAGTCTGTGTGAAAAGTGTATTTGCTCAGGATTAACCCAAGAGGACTCTGGCAACCATAATTTTAGCTAAAAAACCCAAGGGTGCTGCTTGCTTTGCCTCCTTTAGAAATCAAGTGAGAGTTCCCACTCCACTTTGGGGATGACACCACATGTGGAAATCCATATTTCTCCCTCAGAACAACATAGAAATACATAATCCTTCCTCAGAACAATGTTGAAATGTAATTTCTCCCTCAGAACAAGGTGGAAATGCATATTTTTCCCTCAGAACAATCTGGAAATCCATATTTCTTCCCCAGAACAAGGTGGAAATGCATTTCTCCCTCAGAACAAGGTGGAAATCCATATTCCTTCCTCAGAACAATGTGGAAATGCAATTTCTACCCCAGAAAAAGGTGGAAATGCATTTCTCCCTCAGAACAATGAGGAAATACATATTCCTTCCCCAGAACAAGGTGAAAATGTATATTTGTCCCTCAGAACAAGGTGGAAATCCATATTCCTCCCACAGAACAAGGTGGAAATGCATATTCCTCCCTCAGAACAATGTGGAAACATGTATTTCCCTCTCAGAACAAGGTAGAAATCTGTATTTCTTCCCCAGAACAAGGTGGAAATGCATTTCTCCCTCAGAACAAGGTGGAAATCCATATTCCTTCCTCAGAACAAGGTGGAAATGCAATTTCTCCCTCAGAACAAGGTGGAAATGCAATTTCTCCCTCAGAACAATGTAGAAATGCATATTTCTCCCTCAGAACAATGTAGAAATGCATATTTCTCCCTCAGAACAAGGTGGAAATGCAATTTCTACCCCAGAACAAGGTGGAAATGTGTATTTCTCCCTCAGAACAGTGTGGAAATGCATATTTCTCCCTCAGAACAAGGTGGAAATCCATACTTCTCCCTCAGAACAGTGTGGAAATGCATTTCTCTCTCAGAAAATGTGGAAATCCATATTTCTACCCCGGAACAAGGTGGAAATCCATATTCTTCCCACAAATCAAGGTGGAAATGCATATTTCTCCCTCAGAACAAGGTGGAAATCCATATTACTACCCCAGAACAAGGTGGAATTTCATATTCTTCCCTCAGAACAATGTGGAAATGTATTTCCCCCTCAGAACAAGGTGGAAATGCATTTCTCCCTCAGAACAATGTGGAAATGCATATTTCTCCCTCAGAACAAGGTGGAAATCCATATTTCTTCCCCAGAACAAGGTGGAAATGCATTTCTCCCTCAGAACAAGGTGGAAATCTATATTCCTTCCTCAGAACAACGTTGAAATGCAATTTCTCCCTCAGAACAAGGTGGAAATGCAATTTCTCCCTCAGAACAATGTAGAAATGCATATTTCTCCCTCAGAACAATGTAGAAATGCATATTTCTCCCTCAGAACAAGGTGGAAATGCAATTTCTACCCCAGAACAAGGTGGAAATGTGTATTTCTCCCTCAGAACAGTGTGGAAATGCATATTTCTCCCTCAGAACAAGGTGGAAATGCAATTTCTCTCACAGAACAATGTGGAAATTCATATTTCTCCCTCAGAACAAGGCGGAAATCCATACTTCTCCCTCAGAACAAGGTGGAAATGCATATTTCTCCCTCAGAACAAGGTGGAAATGCAATTTCTACCCCAGAACAAGGTGAAAATCCACATTCCTCCCTCAGAACAAGGTGGAAATCCGTATTTCTCCCCCAGAACAAGGTGAAAATCTGTATTTCTACCCCAGAACAAGGTGGAAATGCAATTTCTACCCCAGAACAAGGTGAAAATGCATATTTCTCCCTCAAAACAAGGTGGAAATCCATATTTCTCCCTCAGAACAAGGTGGAAATGTGTATTTCCCCCTCAGAACAAGGTGGAAATGCATTTCTCCCTCAGAACAAAGTGGAAAAGTTCAGGTGACTTTACCCTGGCAGCCCCACTCCAGAAGGAACCGTTGCTACACTGGAAGCCACATTTTTCTTTGCTCTCCTTCCCACCATCAGAAATCACTCCAGGAGAAGGTGTTGCCATCCAAGGCACAGATATTATTTTCAACTCTTTTTTTTTAAATCCCAGGTTTTTGCAAGAATTACTGGTGAGAGAAAGCTTTTCCTGCCTTCCCTTCCCCAAGGGATGATGTTATCAGCAAGCAGGACACATTTACCCCTGCCCTTGTGAGGCCAAGAATAACATGGGATATTCTCCAACATCACAGAGACAGTGAAACTGATGCCTTTTAGGCTGCCTAAAACCAGAGGCCAGAAAAAAAAAAAGGGAATTAATAGCAGTTGTATTTATTGAAGGGCCTTCAGGTACATTTAGGGCAGATAAAGCCCACACAAAATGGACCACGGGGTTTCACACTTTTATAAGTTTGGTCCATTTGCAGATTGAGGGTTAATCCTCCAATTACAGCTTCAGGTAATGAATTTACCCCAAGTGTGCTGCCCCCCAACTCACTTTTATTTGCATTTTTCAGGGCCTGAGGCAGTGAGGTGTCCTTGATTCCTGGAGAAGAATTGTTGTGTCTGACCAAAATGGGAAAGCAGCAGCTCACACTGTACCTGGAGTTTAGAGTTATGCACTAAAGAATTGCAGGATCACAAATATATGAAAAATATAAAAGTTAAAACCCTAAGGCATCAAAATCAGGCAGGGAGAGTCTTCTGGAGGTGCCCACTGAGACCTGGGCAAAGCAGGAACTCAATTTGAGCAACCCAAGGGCTGCTCAGTCAAGCCAAGGGTGAGCAGCCCCAAATTTACCCTGGGGATGGACCTGGTGCTGCTGGGCACACCCCAGCTGCCTGTGCCAGGTCACCCTGGCCTGGCTGTCCAGTGCTGACAGCAGGGAAAACCCTTTGTCCCTGAGGAACCAGCCCTGACTCACACATGGAATGAGGCTGGTGAGTAACGTGGTGCTGCTCACACTTTGCTGACTCCAACTCCTTTTCTTCCACCTCTTTTTCCCTTCAGCTTTAACCAGTTCCTCACTGGCTGGTGATAAAGCTCAGCCAGATCGAACTACCACGGACTAATTCCCTTAAAACACAAAAATCCCTAAAAAACTATTAATTTTTCACCTCCTGTGCCAACTCCTTACTCATAATTCCACATCCTTAACACCAGTCATTTTACAAGTGAGAAGGGAATTCCAAAGGATTCCATGCCAGGAGTGATTTTTTTCTAGATCTGGACACACCAAAGGCAGTGACACACCTGCCTGAGCAGCACCAAGCCTCAATTACTGAATAAGTAAAAAAAAAACCACCTAATTTTTTAAACAATAGTTCATGTTTTTACTTCAAACAAAATTTTAGCCACTTCCTTGGCTAATTTAGCCTTGTCAAGGTGCCACTGTCCATTCAAACTCCTCCTCCTTCTCATTATTTTGCAGAAAATTCCAGCTACATTCAAAGGGGGAAAAGGCTCAGTTTTAGAGCTCTTAGTGTTCATGCAAGGAGCAAGACAAAAAAAAAATCCCTAAATCAGAGATTTGGCACAAAAGTGATGTATCAGATGGTTTTCTTAAATTCTCTGACTCACAGAACTCCTTGTTTCAGTTTTATTCCTCAGTTTTGTAGGGAAAGCCAAGCAAGAATGGATTCTTCCACAGGAAAACCAGCACCTTGTGTTTGCTCCAAGCTACCTTAGATATTTACAGGAGCTGCACTTATTGACATTCTTATTTATTTATTTTAAAAGCAGCAGAGAAAAAAAAAAAACAAAAAAAACCCGAATTTTCAAACCCATTTCAGCTCTGCAAATGCTCCAGGCTGGGTACAGAGTGCTGTTATTTTTGGAGAAAATATATTTGTTCAGCCCAAATGACCCCGAACCAGGATGTTTTCCTGGAAAACAGAGAACAGCATGAATGGTGAAAAGAAAAGATGGCATTTGAGTCAGCCCCAGGTGCTGTTTGTAAGATCAGCAATTTCACCTCAGCCAGGTTTTCAGCTGGTGGGAACAAGCCTGGTTTGTTCAATTTGGAACCTCTGGATCAGGGATCAGTCCCACCAAAGCTGAGCTGGCTCCAGGATTTGAGAAAGAACAGGTCAGAGCTCCTGGAGCCAATGTACACCAACATTTTGGTTTTTCACATCAAAACAGGGCATGAGCTCACCAGAGTGAAGGTGCCCACTGTTCCTGCTCAGGAATTATTAATGGTATGAATTATTAATTATTAATGGTGCTGAGGTCCTATGAATGCCCTGAAAGGTGTTTTGTACACCAAAAGTTCAGAAACATCCCCTGATATTGGCTGATTTACTCCCTTTTGAGACTGGAGGTTATTAAGGGAAGAAAGATAAATATCACAATAAAAATATGAGAACAATTCAGGGTATTTTTTTGCAGAGAAATCCTCCAGCAGCAAAAGGAGGAGGCATCACCCCTGTCCTCTCCCTCTGATGTCAAAAAACCCCAAAACAAAACCAACCAACCAACCAAAAAAACCAAACCCAAAGCAAACAAAAGCCCCACAAACAACAACAAACAAAACCCCAAATGGAAATAAACCTCACACACACAAAAAAAAACCCAAAAGATGCTCCAAAAAACCAGGTTTTAGGCACATCAGCTATCAGAAGCCAATACAACAGGATACATTTTTTTTCCCTGCTGCTTTTTAAATAAATAAATAAATATGTCAGTAAGTGCAGCTCCTATAAACATCTGAGGTAGCTTGGAGCAAACACAGGGCGCTGGTTTACTTGTGGAAGAATCCATTCCTGATTTACTTTTCCTACAGAACTCGGGAATATTTCTCTTTATTTCTCTTTTTGTTGTCCCAGTTGTGTGCATCCCACAGCCAGTCCACATGAAACCACCCTTGAAAACACAGGGAATAAATCCTTCCAGTCTGCACTGCACACTTTAGGATTTCAGGATTCTCAAACTTTCTGCCTGCCTACAACCAGCCTCAAACCAGAGCAGTTTTCCCCCTGGTGCCTTTACAAGCTCCTGGTTTGAATCAGGTCCCTGCAGCAGGAGAATTCATCATTACATCCCAGGCCATGATGAACTCAGAGTGGAACTGAATTAATGTGAAGTGAGCCAAAATTAGAAGAGACAACATCCAAAAATGTTCCTGTGCTGCCCAGGAGCTGAAATCTCTTCTGCACACCTCAGGCCATCACAGGGTTAACTCAGGCACTGAATTAATTCTTTATACACAATTTAAATGTTTCTATTTCCCACCCATGTGGGTTTCAATCCTTGCTACCAAAGGGATCAAACTCCCTGATTTGCAGTGGAATGGAAAGATTGCTATTTTATAAAATATTTGATTTATAAAAAATTTTGTACTCCCCAGCAGTATCATTAATTCTAAAAGTCTCCTGTCATTTCCAACACCTCATCTCTACACCATGGAGCACCAAGCAATTTTCTAGTTATAGAAAGTATTGGAAATTGATGCAGGCTTTTTAGGAAGCAGTTATTTCCCATTGTTCCCTTTCCCATATTCAATCAGACCTGACTCTCAGCTGGAAGGTATTTTTAAGTTGAACTGGATTTCTTTGTGGTTGAAATAACTTTTATTTTTATGTCCAGAAGCCCCTGAAAAACTTCAAGAATCCATGCTGATGTCATTAAACACCACAATTTCTACAGAAGACTCTTAAAAATGTATTTAGTTCTTACTCTGGTAAGAATCATTGCTCTCCAGTGAAGGAGACAACCAAAATCCTGTTTGCCAGGAACTATTACTTAAGTAATAGTTAAGCTAACATTAAAAAGAAATTGTATTTTTACCATTGCCACCACACTGCTGGGCTCTGACCTTTCCAAAATGGGGCAACACCTCCAACATTTCCAATGGGGTTTGGTTCAGAGAAACAAAATTCAGAATTTTCATCCCAAGTCAGCTCATTTCCTATTTTAGAGCCAACTCATTCCAGCACAAACCTGACCACTGAGAGGAAACTCCTGGACTTGTTCTGTTCAGCTGAGCTTGCTGCCTGCAGTTCAGTGCATGGAATCCAAGAATTAAGGAAAAAATGAGAGACATTTGATTAATATTCCAGTTTTGAGGGACCACCACCCCACCAGTTATCTCCAAGCTCTGTAATGAGCACCACGAATTTGTCTGGTTCTCAACCATTTCTTCTCAGAACGGCAAAATAACAGAAATCTTCAATATTTGGAGAATTTTAAGTCAAAGCTTTCCTGTTTGCAGCTTTTTTTTTTGTTACCACAGCTACACATGCACATAAACCCTTGCTAAGTGTGCAGATTCAGTAGGAATCTGCAGATATTTTGGAGAGGAAGAGCAGCTCCTAAAAAAGCTTTGTGAGTATATCCTGGACTCATGCTCCCTCTACAGCAAATCAGAGGCACTTTCCATCTCTCTGATTGTTCAGTAAAGTGAGTTTCAAATTCCACCCTGTGGTCAAGAACACTGAAGGAAGTTAAAACAGCCCTGGGGTGTAAAACCTGATTAGTGCCTTGAAAGACAGAATTTTTCCACAAGGAAAACACAAATCCTGAGAGATTTAAGATGTTAGGAAGGAATTCTTGCCTGTGAGGGGTGGTGAGGCCCAGAGAAGCTGTGGCTCAGGATGTCCTAAACTGCACCTTGTAGCAATCATTTCCACAGATTATTTTCCTCCCTTTTCAGTTTATTCTCTCCTAGCAGAAAAAAGGGAATCATTTTCAGGGAGTTTCCCAGCCTGAAGGAGCTCATTTATTTCCCCCCCTCAAGCCCACCCCATCCCTTTGCTAATATACAAAAGTTAAATCACATTAAACCATCCAGAACTGCCTCAAACCCCACAAAGAAAAGCAGAACCCAAAGCAGAACCCAGATAAGAATTCCTCTGTCAGGGTTTATTTTAAACACCTGTATTTTTCACAGCTTTCACAACTCTCTTCAACCATGCAAAACCAGCTGATTGTATCAGGCTTGTCCCAGGCACAAAAGTTTTTGGAGTTAATGAATAATTAGCTCAGAGTTTCTACTTTGACCAACATCTGGATGTTCTACATGACAGGGGTCAGTCAAAGACAAAAATATTTATTAGCACAAAATAGAACACAAATAAATGTTCCCTTGAAGGATGCTCAGACAATGCCCAAGGCTCAAGAAAAGAGACAACAAAAGTTCTTGCAGGTAAATTCCATGGAATTCTGATCCAATTCCCACCCCACCACAACTCTTAAGAAAACCCCAACCTTTCTGCAGTAGGGCTGTGAAAGAATGCAGTTTAGAAAAGAACTTTTCCAAAGGTTTGTGCCACATAAACAACAGGAATTATTTCACTGATCCCATCTCCCACACCTGATTTGTCTTAGGTTCAGTCTCATCTCAAAGAGGGGCTTCAGAAATTCAGCAAAAACCACAAGACAGCAGTGCCAAACCACCAGAAAAGAGCTCACACCTCTCCTTTGGGGAGGAAAAGCTGCCAGTTTGTCCTTGGAAAATTCCTTCCCATTGTTTTCATCACAATCAGAAAAAGGTTAAATGTCATCAACATACTTAAATATTTTTTTTTAATTACAACTGCAGGTTAAAATTTGTGACAGGTGGAGTTTTTTTTCATCGCCTGGAACTCCTCAGGTAGATCTTGGGGGTTTGCCACCCAGCAGGAGCACTTTTCAAGCCAGCTTTTTTCCAGATGCGCTCCAAATCTTTCTCAAATTTTATCTAAAATGGGAAGAACAAAAAGAAAAAAAATGGTAACACAGCTTAGAAGCAACAGCCACTGCCCACGTGTCCTGAGGACAGTGTAGGTGTAACACACACAAAGGAAACAAAGTTTTTAAGTGTCAAAATACTGAATTTTACTGCAGAAAATACATCAGAGGACACTAAAATGCACAAGAACTTTGGTAGTATCATTTTAAAAGTCCTGTGCAAGGAAAACTGAGAAGGTGGACAATTAAATGGTAAGGAAAATAGGAGGATTTTACAGAGTTCACTGCAAATCTGAAGCACAATGGAATTACAATTAACCCCAATTTGCATCTGGGCAAGGTGAGAATTCCTAGAGAATTAACTAAATTATATCCCATGAAAGGCAGTGCTGAAGGAGAACATCCCCAGCTTGAACAAACCCTCATATCTTCCTTCACCCCTTCTATTAAAGGAAGTAAAAGGTTTCTATATTAAAAGAATAAAATAAAAAGCACTTGAGGATGATGGCAAGAAAGGGAAGAAATTAAGATTAAAGCAGGCTCCCTGATCCAGGGTAGGCACAAGAATTTATCTTTCACACAAATATTAAAATTCATCTCCATTAATCACACATATTTGTAAATTACTGTCATGAAAGGGAAGTTATGCCCAGCAATGATCCCATTCATGTCTGGAATCACAGAATCACTGAGGCTGGGAAAGATCTCTGAGATCAGAGTCCAGCTGTGACTGATGTCCACCCTGTCACCCTGCACTGAGTGCCACATCCAGGCATTCCTTGGACACCTCCAGGGACGGGGACTCCAAACCTCCAATGCCTGGACACCCTTTCCATGGAGAAATTCCTGCTGGTGTCCAACCTGACCCTCCCCTGGCACAGATTGAAGCTAAATATTTAATTAATTCAAGCTCATTTTTTTTCCCAAACCCACTTAAATCCATCATCCAACACCTAAACAGAGGCTGGTTTGATGTGTGGGCACATTTCTGTCATTCCTCCCCCTCCCCTGAGCTCACCTGACGCCTCTTCTTGCGCCCCTCCTTTATCCTCCTGCGGATGAACTTCCTCCTCTTGAGCAGCTTCTTGTACTTGTGCCTGTTCATCTTCCTCCTGCGGATCTTCAGGACATTCCTGCACTGCACTTTGTCACCCCGGGCTCCCTCTCCTTCCTCCACCTCCCCTGTGCCAGCAGCAGGGGGACACTCGGAGGGCTGAGGGCTTTCATGGCTCGCTTCTTCCTGAGCCCCCTCAGCTTTGGGGAGGGAGTACCTCACTGTCAGCCAGCTCTCCAAAGGGCTGATGGAAAGTTTCCTGGGAATCAGGATCTCCTCCAGCTCAGGGTCCAGCGTGTGCCACTGCTGGGGCTGGGCCCCGCTGGTGTTGGGGGGCTGGGTGCTGTAGTGTGCAGACAGAGAGCGGCAGCACAGGAAGGAGGACACTGACCTGGGCAGGAGGTGGCCTTGGGGAGAAAGGGATTGCACTTAAAAGGCAGAATTTTCCAGCAGGAGCACCAGAAAAGCTCTGCCTCAACCCTCAAACCACCACAGAGCTCTGGCCAGAACAAGCTGATAAAAGGAAACACTCACACAAGTTGTGTCGTCATCACAAAAGCAACAAAAGATTTTCAATTTTCACTTTTAACTACAATGTTGTAACGTTAAAAATACATTACACTTTACTGAGTGTAATATATGCAAAATATATTACACTAAGCTGCTCGGGTCACCCAAGCAGAGCAGGGTGAAGGTTCCCTTTCACTGGAAGGGGTTGGAATTCCATGATGTTTATGGTTCTCCTTCATTAGAAGGTGTCCCTGCTCATGGCAGGGGTTGGAATTCTCTGGTTTTTTAAGGTTCTCCTTCACTGGGAAGTGTCCCTGCCCATGGCAGGGGTTTGAAGTTCCAGGGTCTTTAAGGTTTTCCTTCAGTAGAACATGTCCCTGCCCATGGCAGGGGTTGGAATTCCATGGTCTTTAAGGTCCCTTCCAACCCAAACTTTTCCATTATTCCATGAAGTGGAATGTTTTTGCATTTTCTGATGGAAAATAAAACTGGAATGGCAAGGGAGTGTTTGCTGTATCAAACCTCTCTGCTGCTAGGGAATCTTCTCTTAAGGTTAAAAGAGGTTAAAGCAAAGCCACAAAATATTTACACAGTAAATCAGAGACATAAAACATTTGATGACCACTGACTCAACAACAGCCTCCTCTCTCGCACTGCTTGGTGGAAAAGAAACTTCTGGGAGCCCAATTACCCCAGGAAAATAAAACCCAAACCCAGAAAACTTGGTCACACAATACCAATTTACCTGCAATTCTCGAAGCCTTCAGTAACTGGGAACTCAGCCGTGATATTAACATTTTGTTTCACTTCGTTCACTGGCAGAGCCAGCAATGACTGTTCAAATAAGAACATTTATTCAGTAATGCAAACATGCAGCTTCATAAAAATCTTCCCTATTCAACCCCACATCCCCAAAAGACAGGCTGAGACCCTAAACATCCTCCTGGTTTTACCCTCAGTCTGTCGGGCTCTGCTGTAGGAGACAAGCACCGGGGCAGCTGAGCCGCGGAGGAGATTTATTAATAAACCTTGGGCTGTTTTAACTTTAAAAACACGGTAACTGCAGCCGAGCTCCCTGGCACAGCCCTGTTCCTCCCTAAGGCCGGGAGGAGCAGCCCCGCGGCCTAAGAACAGGCCGTCACCGAGGGGCCGCCCCCTTCCCCTCAGCCCTCCAGGCACTGCCAGCACTGCCCCGCCCCGGGCAGGGCCCGCACGGAGCCCCCGGGCCGCCGCTCTCGCCCTCCCCTCACGACCCCGCCGCCACGGCCGCCATCACCCACCGGCCCCGCCGCCACCGGAACTTCCGGCCGGCCGCAGCGCCCCCTGGCGGCGCGCGAGGGTAACGGTCCCTCACGGGCCCTCGGGGTCCTTCAAGGTACCGGTCTCGGTCCCTCATGGGCCTTTATGGTCCTTCAGGATCCTTCTCGGTCCGTCGCGGGCCTTCATGGTCCCTCACAGCCCCTCAGGGTCCTTCAAAGCACTAATCTCAGTCCTCACAGGCCTTCATGGTCCCTCACAGCCCCTCAGGGTCCTTCAAAGTGCTGGTCTCGGTCCCTCAGGATCTTCATGGTCTCTCATGGCCCCTCAGGATCCTTCAAAGCACTAATCTCGGTCCTCATGGGCCTTCATGGTCCCTCACAGCCCCTCAGTGTCCTTCAAAGCACTAATCTCAGTCCTCACAGGCCTTCATGGTCCTTCACAGCCCCTCAGGATCCTTCAAAGCACTGGTCTTGGTCCCTTATGGATCTTCATGGTCCTTCATGTCCCTCATAGCCCCTCAGGATCCTTCAAAGCACTAGTCTCGGTCCCTTACAGGCCTTCATGGTCCTTCATGTCCCTCACAGCCCCTCAGGATCCTTCAAAGTGCCGGTCTTGGTCCCTCATGGACCATCATGGTCCCTCATGGCCCCTCTGGATCCCTCAAGGTGCTGGTCTCAATCCCTCAAGATCCTTCATTGTCCTTCATGGCCCTTCACGATCCTTCCTGGCCACTCAATGGTGCCTCAAGGTCATTCATGATCCCTCATGGTCCTTCATGGTCCTTCACAATCCTTCCTGGTCCTTCTTAGCCCTTCACTGTCCCTCACAGCCCCTGATGGTCCTTATGGCCCCTCATGGTACTTCATGGTCCCCAGCAGCCCTTCACAGCCTCTTCATGGTTCTTCATTTTCCCTCACACTCACAATCCTTCCTGGTCCTTCATGCTCCCTTCACAGTCCTTCACGCTCCCTCACGGCCTCTCATGGTCCTTCATGGTCCCTCACAGCCCCTCGTGGTCCTTCATGGTCCTTCACAGCCCATTCCAATGCTTTTCAACCTATTCATGAGGAAATTTTTCTGAATATCCAACCTAAACCTCTCCTGGCCCAGCCTGAGGCCGTTCCCTCTCCTCCTGTCGCTGTTCCCTGGAGCAGAGCCCAGCCTTGGGGCTGTCCCCTCCTGTCAGGGAGTTTTGCAGAGCCACAAGGTCCCCCTGAGCCTCCTTTTCTCCAGGCTGAGCTCCTTTCCAGCTCCCTCAGCCGCTCCTGGTGCTCTAAACTCTTCCCCAGCTTTGCTCCAAACTAAATCCTTCAACCAGTTCAACCCAGGCGTGTCCCTCACTCACCAGTTTGCACAGAGATCTCAGTCACACTTGGAAATTCAGTGGCTGGGATGTGTTCACCTGCTGAGTCACAGGAACACCTCACTAAAACCTGTCTGAGCAGGGAAGTGTGGCACAAGGAGCCACATTGGGAGGAATTTTGGACAGCACAAGGAATTCTTCATTGCCAGGGTTGTTAAGTATGGGAACGTGGTGGAGTCCCCATCCCTGGAGGTGCCCAAGGAATGACTGGACATGGCACTCAGTGCTCTGGGCTGGGTGACAAGGTGGGCATTGATCATATGTTGGGCTCAATGGGCTTTTCCAACCTTAACAATCCTGGGATTCTGTGAAGGATTCTGTGATGCTGTTAGTGAGCCTGTTCCTGTTGATGCAGGGCTTTTCCAACCTAAACAATTCTGTGATGCTGTGAAGGATTCTGTGATGCTGTTAGTGAGCCTGTCCCTGTTGATGCAGGGCTTTTCCAACCTAAACAATTCTGTGATGCTGTGAAGGATTCTGTGATGCTGTTACAGTGAGCCTGTCCCTGTTGATGCTGGGATTTTCCAACCTAAACAATTCTGGGATTCTGTGAAGGATTCTGTGATGCTGTTAGTGAGCCTGTCCCTGTTGATGCAGGACTTTTCCAACCTAAACAATTCTGCAATTCTATGAAGGATTCTCTGATGCTGTTTCAGTGAGCCTGTCCCTGTTGATGCAGGGATCATGGAAGGCACACAGACACCTCTCCCTGCCACACCCTTGTCTGCATCCGGGGGCCGGTCCCGGTGGCTGCTGTCCAGGGACAGCCACACCTGTCCTCTCCCCTTACCTGGCTGTTGTTTGTCTTCTCCTGCTCAGCACAGGAACCCACCACCTTGGCACAGCATGAAAGTGCCTAATCAGCTGGCATGAGGGAGGGATGTTGAAGCCAATCCCAGACTTCAAAGGGCTTTTTGCTTTTATACCTACCTCAGCCAGAACACAAGAGATTTATTCACCAGCTGCTTTTAGTATTTCAGACCAGAACAAGGGTCTGTCTCTGTTTTAGGTACACCCCACTGTGTCAAACCCAACTACCCTGAAAGGTTAGCATGGGTTAGAGTTTCTTCCTGAAAATCAGGAATAAAGTTGCCTTGTCAGGAAAGAGAAACCTATGAGGAGAAATTAAATCAAGTAAACACTTCGGTAAACAGACTGTTTAATCAAGACTTTATTAAAGACACTTCAGAAGTTTATGTACAAAACAACATTCCCACCCCCACATCAGGCTGTTAGTCACCCACTGGGAACAAAGCAAGTGCCTGGTGTACACTGGCAACCTGGGGACACTCAGAGTTTGCCACAGAATTCACAGAAGTACCAAATTCCCTTGGTTTAGAGCTGGGCAATTTCAGCCTTGGCTCAGTTAGGAACAAAGGAAATCAAAAGAGTTTCTTTTCTGGAGATAACTGAGCATACTGGAATCTGACAGCCTATGCTGGCCTTTACTCTGAGGTCACATCATTTAATTCTGCAAAGAGCCAGAAGCCCACTTTGGGTTTGGAAGTGAGAAGGAACCAGCAGTGCCTGGATTTACCCTGCAGGTTTGAATCCATTTCAGAGGGTTCCAGGAGATGCCCATCACCGAGAGCACAGTAGTGTTTGCAGGAAGCATTAGAGCAGAGCAGTAGCAATACCAAGTGAAAGCCTCAGCCACTTTGCTTTCCAAATACACCTAGAGAGAGGCTGAGTGTCAGACTGGCTATTTTGACAAGCGTGTAAAAAAAACCCCTAGAGACACAGACAGGAGTGGCAAGGTTAAATTGTGGCTGATGAGCTGCTCCTGCAGAGTTCTGTGCACTTCTACCACGGCAGAGTTTCCCCTTGCCAGTCCAGGAAAGAACCATTTTCCTTTTCACCGAGACGGTCCAGAACAGAGAGAATACCTGGGATAGCCTCCTGCACCTGCATGGGAGCCTGGAATGAATCAAGCTTAGGTCATTACAGGGAATATCCAGCAGAAGATAATTAAATGCATTTAAGGAGGTTCTAGAATGAAGAGGGATGTGTTTTTTGTGTGTCACAGCACACGGAGGTGTGCAGGCAGGGGGTTGGGACAGCAAGGGGAACCCCACTGTCACATTTCCAGCGCTGGCACTCACCATGTTTCCACCCATGTCTGTTTGAAGCCAGCCTGGGTGCAAGGAAATGCAGAGAATTCCGTCCGATTTCAAGTCTGCAGCGAGACACCGGGTGATCATGTTCAGTGCAGTCTGTGGGAGTGGAAACCACTGATTAATGTGCTGCTCATGAGCCTTGAGCAAGACCTCAAACCCAGCCGGGGGGCACCTCCCTTCCACCCTGCTGTCTCCTGGCACAGGAAGGAGTTCTCAGTAACTCATCCAGACTTTCTGGGAACTCTGAACGCTCTACCACCCCAAACTTACAGCCCAAAGGCAAAACTAAGTTGTAATGGAAGATAAAGTAGCATTTGAAACGCTTCAGGAGCTGCGAGGAGAATAATATTGACATAAGGGCTGTGTTTTTCTGCACTAATCACTACACAAACATTTGTTTACTTCTGAACAGGGAAAACAAGCATTTAACAGCTTATGAGTAGGTGGTGTAGGAGAAACTGTATGTGTGATCCTGGCTATCTGTACAAACTCAATCTCTGGATGTGAGAAAACTCAAAATCCCACCTGTCACTAATTGCCACCACCACGTACAGGTCAGCACACCTTTTGCTGAGTTTCCTGCCTGCTCTCTCTCTTGGACAGGAGAGGAGCACAGCTGATGGAGCCCACACTCGATGGCATCAGCTCTTCCTCAATTGCCAAATCCCTCGGGAGTGGATCTGTATCAGAGCAGGGATTTGGGAGCCTGTTCTCCAGAAGTCTCTCCAGGTGCAGTGTGTTCCACAGCTCCCATTCCCACCCACGTGAAGAACTAGAACATTTTTTGTGTCCACAGAGGTGCTGCACCCCTTCCTAAGGTTCAGCACGGTCTCTTCCTGCCCTCAGCCAGGGAGCACAGCCCAGGGGAGCCCACAAACCTTTGCTATCCTGTAGGGATAGACCTTGAGGAACATCTCATTTGCCTGGACCAGCTGCATGGAGGCAGCGAGAGAGGACATGTTGATGATGGCAGCTCTGTGACAGCCCATCCCAGTGCCCAGCTGTGCTGCCTTCCTCAGCAGCGGGAGGAACGCCTGTGAAAACCAGAGTTTGCTTTCATTTGGTGATTTGGGTTGGAGTTGGATCATTTCTTTATTCAAAGCAGGAATGCCAGTACAGCTCTGTGCCACCAGCACAGCTCCTCAGACACAGTGGCCAGAGGAAAGTTTCCTCCAGCAGCCTCTCCTGCCCACCTGCCATGAAGTGATCCCACACCAGGTGCACAAACAGCTCTGGCTGCTCTCCGTGTCAGAACTGTCTCTGTGCAGTTCCAAGGGGACAAATACCTGGACAACTCCCCAACTCCCTTATGGAAAAGCCTCAGATTTAGCCCATCCCTGCCAGTCCTTACCTTGGTGACCATCAGCTGGGCAACAGTGTTGGTTTCATAGATGGTGAGCATGGTCTCTGCTGTGACCTCCTCCAGCGAGGCCAGCACGTTGATGCCAGCGTTGTTGATGAGGCAGTTCAGGCCTTTGTCTCCCACAATTTCCTCCACTTCCTTGACCACTTTCTTGATGCTGTTCTCACAGACCACATCTGCACAGAGAGGCAGGAAGAGCCCTGGTGAGCAGTGCAGGGTTCAGGGTGTGCCCGTGCCAAACCAAAGCTGAGGCTCAGTGGTGAAGTTTGGGCAGCACACAGGTGAAAATGCACAGATTTTACAGAATCACATTTCCCCAGTGTTATCTAAAGTTGGTTTTCAAGTGCTAGAGATGTCCAGCTACTGATCACCCAGGAGACCAATTTTTTAAGATGCACTCACCTAAGTGCATCTTAAAAATCAAAGAACAAATTTCTGTACACAGAAATAAAGCCCTTTACTCACCCAGTTGCAGGAGCTTGATGTTGCTGTATTGCTTGCTAAGCTGCTGCAGTTCCTAGGAAAAATAAATTTTTAAAATTTATATATATATATAAATATATATCTCCATGGCTATTACATAAATCACTTTGAATTCTGCACCTCCAGAATTGCAACTGAAATATTTTCACGAACTGGACTGAAGGCAGCGATTCTCCTTTGTTTTTCAGCCTGCTGAGCAGCTTTCCTAAGAGCCAGATCAAGAAATTGATCCAGCACTCCAGCATGCTGGATTTTTAGTGGGATAATTCTCAGTTTTAGTGCTCAGTTCTCAGCATTCCAGTAAAAACCCAGTGCCTCCCCAATTCTGTAAGAAAAGCAGAATTCTCCTGAAGCTCAGCTAGTGCTAGACATCACTTCAGGGCAACAGGAATGTTTTTTAAAAGCCATTTGGAATTATTGTTTGCAGGAAAAGTTCCCCAGAACTTTCCCTATGGGAATTCTCTTTCCCCAGCAGCCTCGTTAGCGTCAGTTCTTGTAAGTGGAGGTGAAGCCCACCCTGAAATCAGTCCCAGGCACAGCCACTGTCCAGGAGAACAATTCCCTCCCTGCTGGAACTCCCTCCTGTGCCTGTCAGCACAGCAGGCTGGTGTTCCTGCAGAAATCCTGCAGAAATCCTGCAGAAATCCTGCAGAAATCCATGCTCCCCGGTGTTCCGGCTGCACAAAGTGTGTCCAAATTGGATTTATGGGCCCAGCTGGGATACTCAGGTTTCTGTGCCACGAAGCCAAGTGGGAAGCGTGGCCAAACACAGCAGATGGATTCCATATTCCCAATCATGTTCAGGAGACACAGCAACCTGGCCAAACATTCCAGCCCCAGCAAATCCCTTTCTTTAGGAGCCCTTTGGGAATAGGGGTCAGGAGGGCAGGTTTGGAAAGAATCCTTCCCTGCCCCTTGGAGACATTTTAGGGACTCTGTGTCCTCTGACAAACCATAATGGATCACATCTTTTATCTCACATCAGACCCTGCAGGAATCTCCAGGCTTGTTTGGGAGATTTGTTCTCCCCTCCAGGCCAATCTACAACTGCAGTTAAGGCTATTAAGGGGAGGGGGAAGGAAAAACAAGTCAGAAGCACAAAACCAGAAGACATTCCTCGCTTTGGACAGGGCTTGGAGGGACAGATTTCCATAAATTAAAGGCCCAGAACACACTGCCTTGTTTATTGATAGTCCAGGGTGAAACAGCTCTGCAGTGTCAAGGCCTGCAATCATTCCATGCCTTTGGATTATCACTGGATTTCAGTTTGACAGTATCACTTAGTGCATAATAAACTCCAGGAGTGCTCTGGCTTCTCAAGGTTTGTCCATTTATTTATAGTTTGTTTATTTATGTGTTTTACTCCAACAAGAACGAGCTACCAAACTCCTGCTGAAAGGCCAGAGCTGCTTTGAGTAGCAACAACAACCAAGAGGCTTCTGAAATGAATAAGCAATATTTTCAATTAAGAACTGAAGCATTCTCCACTACATAGACAGCATGAAATTACAATAGCTGCATGCAAATGAGGTTTAAAATTCAATGGGTTTTCCAGTTAATTACTTAGTTAAGGAGTGACTCCCACTTCAGGGGTTTAAATTTCTGAGAAGCAGCTCCCAGGCACAAAGCTGATCTAGACAGCTTTGGTCTTCAAGAATGTTACACCTGATAGAAGCTGAAAAATCCAGTTAGAACATCTAAAAAATGCAGGAAAGCCTATTTTCCCCCTCCTGTGACTAGAAGGAACATGAAAAAAAGGAGGACTGAGACAAGTAGGTGCAGCCAACATATCCCAGCTAAGCCTTTTTTAATTAGTGTGCTGTGACAGATAATTTAAAAACAAACAAGACAAACAAAACCCAACAAAAAGCCACAACACAACCCCCTAACACCGTGTTTATTTAGCATAGTAGCTGCAGAGCTGCTCTGCACCTGAACAATCACCCCTGAGAATCAACTCGTAGGGAGTCCAAGACAAGAATTAAACTCTGATTAGCATCTGTTGTTTCCTGCTTGCTGATTTTTAATTACGATTAACAGAGAGTTGGCCTATTCTGATTTAAACAAGATCCTCTGGCACTCAGGGCTCCCAGACACAGACTCATCAGCAACACGGGGTATTTATTGCTAGATTTCAACCAGGAATGTTTTGTTGTCTTTGTCATTTAGCAAGATTTACTTTGCCTTCTTTATGAAGGCATTATCCACTTCAGTTACAGCTCTTGGAAAGGGCCTGGCCCCACTCAGCCAGTTGGAAGCAATCAAGCCAAACAAACACAGCCTGCGGGCAGGATAAAGGTGCTTGGGAATCCTCCACCTCCTCCTGCTTGCGCTCAGGACAAAACCAGAGGTGTATCCTATTTTTCTGTGTCCCCCTGAGACAGCTTTTCAGTATCACAGTGTACAGCCAGCTCACTGTTCCACCCTGGGACAGCTTCCACAGCACTGCCCTGACCCACAGAAGAGCCAGACCTGACTGCTGTAGGAAGTGTAAAACACTTCCAGGAAACAAAAAATAATCAAACAAAACAACTCTGCAATAACCCGAAATTAGAAAGACTTCAAGAATGCCCCTCTCTGCCTGATATTTATTGAGAAATGCCCCCTTTGGCTGATATATCTGGTGCGCAGATCACTCAGCTGCTCTTCCCAGTTGCAAACCACATGGCTGAAATATGTGTTAAAGGGAAAAAGCAGCCCCGGAGCTGACAGAGACAGTGAGCAGAGAGAGCTGACAGGGGAACAGGCACAGCTTGTAACACAATCTCCTGCTCCAGAGCAAGGGAAGCTGCACATCGAGCGCTGGAAGCTTCCCAGAGCTCTGCGAGGAATTTGTTCACCTGGGCACTCACTCGGGCTGTGGGGAGAGCAGGACAAACGGGAGATGCTCCTGTGCACATCCCACAGCTCTGGGCACCGCGGATTTATTCCCCCCGTGGCCATCTCCTCCTTCCCCCATGGCAGAGGGGACTCCTGGGGCTGTATCCTTTAGGGCAGAGGTTTTTTTTCCCTTTTATGGGAAAAGCAGGATGGGGGAGGAAGGAGCAAAGAAGAACAAGAGGAGTGTGGGGAGAATTCCAGCTGCGTCCATGAGCCTGTGCTGGCTCTCCCTGCTGGTGACTGCCCATCTGGAGAGCACAGCCAGGACATCGGGATTATTTCCCGGGAGATTTGTAGCCGCTCCCGCTGTCAGCGCTGGAGCAGCCCAAGAAAAAGCAGATTGGAATCAGAGCGTGGCTGGAGGAGTCTCCGGTGGTGCTTTTCCAGGAGGGGCAGTGGTTATCTGGCTGCCTGCGGGCCTGCTGCTCGTTATCGTGTGATCTGCAGCCCATTTGTTAGGCAAATGTTCTGCGGAGGCCACCTAGGAGCTCCTCAGCCCCAGAACTCGAGTTTTCACAACTTCTGCCAGCACAGACTCACATGCAAAAACCCGCAGCTGTTCAGCATTACCCCAAGGTTGGGGAGGCACAGGATTTGTGCTGCTTTTCCTGGTAAAAGAGAGGAAAGCACACTCACATTTCCCAGCACCTTTGGAAAGGCAGCTCTGTAGGAACTCTGTCCACTGTTTGGAGGGTTTCAAAATATTCAGTCATCACTCTGCTGAGAGATTCTTGCCCAAGGTGGAAGTGTATTTGCCAGCACCTAAGCTTATTTAATCACTTTTCCTCGAAAAACTGAAAGATTATTTTTAAAAGCATTTTCATTTAAGCTCTGCCCATCTCCATTTTGCAAAGGGAAAATGCTGCTCTGCCAAACCAGAGCAGAGCAGGATTTAAAGGAACTGTCCAAAGTCGCTGTTCTCCAGTTTTATCCTTGAGGACGTGGGGGACAATTCATTTGTATCAAGGAGGATTTTTTTATATGGTCCAAAAAACCAAAGGGGAAAACCCAAAATCAGACCACCTGAATTACTGTCAAGAGAAAAAAGCACTGACCCAGGTGTGCAGAGAAAAGAAAAAAACTCCCTCAACTTCACAGCCCAGTGTGCACGGCCAACAAACAGGTCTGAGATGGGCCGAGCCCATTTCATGTGCCCCAAGCTGAGCCTGCAGTGCCAATCCCTGGAGAGCAGGGAATTGAATTCTGAGTGTTCAAAGTGAACCTGAATTCTGCGTGTTCAGGAACCTGAATTCTGGGTGTTCAAAATGAACCTGAACTCTGGGTGTTCAGGAACCTGAACTCTGAGTGTTCAGGGTGAACCTGAACTCTGGGTGTTCAAAATGAACCTGAATTCTGGGTGTTCAGGAACCTGAACTCTGGGTGTTCAGGGTGAACCTGAACTCTGAGTGTTCAAAGTGAACCTGAACTCTGGGTGTTCAGGAACCTGAATTCTGGGTGTTCAGGGTGAACCTGAACTCTGGGTGTTCAGGGTGAACCTGAACTCTGAGTGTTCAGGGTGAACCTGAACTCTGATTGTTCAAAATCTGACTGGAAATTCAGTGACAGCAAAAGCTCCTCTCTGAGAAAGAAAAAAAATTAATAAAAACCAACAAAATCACTGAACCTTTGCCTTTCCTACTGCACTCAGCAGCACTGCCAGGCTGGAGCCAAGCTTTGAGAGTTGAATTTGGTGCTCCCATGAGCAAAATTCGCAGTGCTGGAGGCTGGAGCAGGTCTGTGCCTGCCCTCTGCCTGCCCCAAGGACCAGCAGCACGGTGGGAACCCTCTCAGAGGGTCAGAAGGGTTTTCTGTGCCAGCTCCATGCCTTGCAGATGGGGCAGATAAATGGTGAAACCACTACAATACCTTAAAGTAAAGATTTCTCTTCCTTGTGGAGTTTCCAAACCCATCTGTTAGAAATCTGTTTTCAGCTGACTGCAGTTTCTATTGATGTCCTGCCAAAGCACAGCACATGGCCTAGAGGTCCTTACAAAGAACAAAAACCCACCCTGATCCACCAAGGACAAAACTTGCCCCCCTAAAAAATAATAATAATTAAAAAAAAGCTCAGGATGTACCCCATGTGGCAGGCAGGATCACCACTGGGGTTGCTGGAATGTGGCTCCTGGCCAGTTTCCTGCCCTGCCAGAGCCTTTCCAGGTTTCTCCTGCGAGCCAGGAGTGACCCAGACTCTTCCCAGACACTGTCTGGAGGCTGTTTCATCTTCCTCTGCAGGTTTACAGCCCTTTTTTACTCCAGATTTTTAAATACTGACCACACACACAAAAAATAAAAGAAAAAAACCAACCCCAAAACTGATGAGTTGTGCTGAGATTTGCCCGGGTAATGTTTCCTAGGAAGCTCTTCCTGTTGAAGGAACCATTTCACTTCTCCGTGTAATGGATCCGAGATCATTATGATGAAAAATCACAGAGGCCAGTCGGTGAAAAAAGAGAAAAGAACCTCCCTCAGCACCGGCTGAAGCAGCTTTAGGACAAACAAGACAGGGAGATTTCGATCTAGCACGGGTCAGATGTCTCTGCTGCTTTCCTGTGCCACTACTACAGCGAGCTCTTGTGCAATCACTCGTAGGAAATAGGGCTGGGAGCGCCGCCAGCTCGGGTAACCGGAGTTAAAAGGGAACAGAGCGAATTTCTGCCCAGGTGGTGCCAGGAGGGGCTCGGGGGGAGCCGCAGGGACCAGCAGCTCTGAAAGGGAGCTGTGCACCTGATCCCAGCCTTGCTTGGCTATTTCTCTGCACTTTCATTCAGAAATACCCTAAATGTACCTTTGTGCTGGAGGGATTTTTTTTTTTTAATCAAGATATTTTCCTTCAGTTTCATAAGTTTACCTGCAGAGCAGCAGCTTCTGGAGAAGCAGAGGTCAGGCTGCTGCTGTTACCTGGCCAACCCCATCCCACATCCTGAGCTAAAACACCTTTTAGGGTTTTTTTTTTGTTTTGTAACTAAGCAATAAACAAAGTCGCTGTGTTTGGTTTATTGCTAGGACGGTTCGATCACAATCTGAGAGAGGAACCAAATCCCCCAGAAGGAGCAACCACGGGGGCTCAGCTTCCCTCTGCACGTGGCAGGGAATTTGCCTGCTTGAAATAGGGGAGATGCAGGGATGGGGCTGTGGGGATGAATTCTCCTCCCAATGCCTGGGCAGTTCCAGACGGGTTTGGGATAATCTCAGAGCTGAGTGCTCCGCTCCCTGCAGGGGAGGAGCAGGGCATGGATACCTGCCTGTGCTGCTCCCTTGCCCAAATTCCTCCCAAAATTCACCGAGGAGAGCCCAGATCAGCCTGGACATGCAACAGGTGACACTGCTGGCAGCAGAGTGACTGATCACCCTCAGTGATTTGCCTCCCAAATCAAAAAAAAAAGCTTATTTCTAACCATCTTTATTTTTGTAGGATGTTTTGGTGTGAATGCTTTATCTTCTATGTGTGTGAGAATTTAATATAGTGAAAATATCCCCTCATTTGTGCTGAAAAATAGAGAATTTCCAACCTTTTACCTCCCAAGGGGCTTTGTCTTTTGGGGGTGTTCTTTCCAGGATATTCAATATTCAGGAGTCCGCTCATTTTGCTGCTGCTGCTTCATCTGGTGGTTGCTTTTTTTAGCAAAAATAGAAATATTTTTGTTTTTTGGAGCCAGATGATCCAAGGAGGGGATGGGAGCAGGGGCTGCTCTTAAAGCCCCATTGCTGTGGTGTCCAAGCAGTTTGCGAAACACGTGGAATTTGGTGACACACAGAGCTTTAAAACCCTAATTTGATTAATTTAATCCAATCCTTGAATGCTTTTGGTTTATATTTAACTTTGAGACGTGTGTGAAATTTGCCTGGCAGTCTTTTGTAGGAGTTTAGGGTCAGGGCAGGAATCCCCAAAACCACCGCGATGCTGCAGCAGCAAATTTGGGCAGAAATGGGAAAAGAGAGAAAGCTGCAAGGATCCACGAGCAGCAGGTAATAAAAGCTCGTGGTTCCTGCAGAAACTCTGACCCCAGGACGGGCACTCAGAGAAATGTTTAATTCATTTAATTCATCGTTCATTTGGGCTTTCTCACTTGTTCCGAGTGCAGCAGAGAAAGAGAGGCAGGCGGGGACACCGACACGCCCGTGGAGAGAGAGAGAAGGAAACTGTGATGGGTCCCGCGGGAAAGATTTCCGAGGGATGGAGGCGCTGCCCCTGCAGGGCTCCGGGCACATCTGGAGCAGGACAGCACAAACATCTCCAGCAGCAAATCCAGCGAGAAACTCGGGGATGAAAGGAAGGGGATGGCAGGAGAGTTGGAGATGCTGCAGCTGTCCGGGCATGCCCCGCTCGTTCTCCTCCTCCCCAGCATCGATAAACCCCAGCTCCATCCCCCGAGAGCTCCCCGGTATCGGCTGCACCCGCCCCGCACGGGAGGTCAGTCCCGGCTCCATCCCAGCCCCGGCTCCATCCCAGCCCCGGCTCCATCCCAGCCCCGGCTCTCGCTGCCGGCACAGGGATGCTCGAGATGTTGTTCTGCACTTCCAAAGTGCCTTCTCCTCCCTGCCGACCCCTTTACCCCGCTCCGGGCACCCCCAGCGCCCCCTCCCCGCTTACCTGCGCCTTCTCGGGGTACCGGCAGGTGGCAAAGACCAAATCCGGGGAGGGGCTGGCGGCTGCGAGCCCCCGCACCAGCCCCAGCCCGATGCCGCGGCTGCAGCCGGTGATGAGCACGGAGCGGCAGCGCGGCTGGGCCATGCTGCTGCCTCGGCCCGGTTCGCTCCGTTCCCGGCGATTGTGGAGCCCACGCGGTTCTCAACCTGCGCGGAGCCGAGCCGGCCCCGCCGCCCCGGGCCCGCCCCCGCCGCGGCGCCTCCCCCGCCCGGCTCCGGGGCAGGGAGAGCGGCCAGGGGAAGGGGAATCGGCTCTTCCCCCCTCCCACAGCTCCCGGCTGGTACCCAAACCCTGTCCCACCAACTTCAGAGCCCTGCGTGTGGCCGTGGAGCAGCTCCTGACACCCCTGACCCTCATTTATCGGCCCCACAGAACGGGACCAGGGTGAAATCGCTCCCCGCAGCTGCCCGAGGGGGCAGAAGGAAAAGATTCAGCTCTTGAAAAGGATGGAGCTGAACAGGAATGAACGCCCCTTTCTGGACTCCCCATGTTCCTGCCCAGGGTTTTTAGGGTTTGCCAGGCACATTTCTCTCCCTTCCTCACTGTGGGTGCCCTAATCCTGAAGTCACTGCGGGATCCTGCCCGGAGCTCCTATGGACTGGCAGTGCCTTCCCAGATCAAAAACCTCGTACTGATCTGCACACTCTGGTAGATGGAGGTTTAAAGGTTTTAATTATATCTGTGAGCATAATATTGCTCTTTTCTTTTAAAAAGATCCTTATGCTTTTAAAACTAATTCCATCCTGCTGCAGGTCAAGGACAGACTCTCCCCTTGGGCTTGAGAAACTGAAGAACAAAGATTTGCTAATTTGGAAAAATTCTGTAGAAAAGCCTCAAACAGCTGCTGAGTCTGCCTTGTTTCCCTTTTTGTTGGTTTAATTCTAAATACCTGCAACAGCTCCAAAAACGTCCAGGATTTATAGATATTAACTACTGCTGCTGGAGAGCTCAGGCTTGATGTCCCCAGGGGAGATGAAGATGACAAAACCCTTCCAGACATTTCTCCTACCTCAGACGGTGCTGGCTGTGAGCAAAGCTGACCAGGGGCTTCTGGAACAGCCTGGATTCCTGTTCCTGAGGCTGGGGAAAAGCTCATCCCTGCACACAGCAGCTGTGGCAGGCAGCCAGCAGCAAGGCTGCCCTGGGTATTGATACCTGCTTTTCTCTTTTCTGCCAAATAAAGCTCCCTTCCAGCAACTTCTGCCTCACAAACAGCAACATTCCTCTTCCCCAGGTGCTTTAATCTTTAATCCATCACCTTCCTTCCCACGTGTACTGGGTGCATTTCAGAACAATTCCTTTCTGGTGGGCTTGGAAAATCTGTTTTAAAATGCTGTGACCTCTCTGTGCTTGGGATGTTAGCACAGTTGGGATTGGCAATTTCTGGGAAATAATCCTTTGGGCTCTCACCTGGGAAAGCTTTGGTGGCTGAGCCTCTGCTGACACAAATGCAGCTCTGACACAGTGAATTCAGTGCTGGCTGAGCCATTTTTGGGAAAACATAAAGCCTGGAGGATTATTTTCCATGAAGGATGGGGTGTGTGGCCAGGAGGTTTTATCTGAGGAAAGTGCAGGTGGGATTTATCTGAGGAATGCAGATCAGCACCTGGCCAAACCCGTGGTGTTTTCTACCAGTCAGGTTCCAAAGCAGAAGAGCTCTCAGAGCAGAAGGAATTGCAGGTGAACACCACAAACAGATCAGAGACCAACCTCAGCGAGGTTCTGAGGACTGAGAGCCACGGTGGAGTCACCAGAGGTGGAGAAAACAAAGCCATAACTCACCTGCAGGGCTGGGAGCTGTTTACACACACAGGTGCACATGGAGATTTTTCTTTCAGGTGAAATTCTGCCACCTCCAGCCACAGGACCCTGCCCTGCTCAGCAGCAGCTCCCACACCAAACCCAGCACCACCCCAACATTTTCACCCCCCTAAAGTGTGACAAAGCCCAAGGGATGGGATTCTCCTGAGGCCCAGGGATCATCCCCAGCTCTTCCTCTCCTTGTCCAGGTGAGGAGACCCAGAGCAAACTCAGCTGGGACCTGCCAGCTGCTCCTCAAGTCAAAGAAATGCACTTTCCATCTCAAATCTTTGTGGGTTGGGGGATTTTATGTTTGGCACCCAAAATTCCTGCCTTTAAGGGAATGGGGATTGAATTCCAAGTCTACAGTTTGAAAATCTCTTTGTTTTGCACCAATTTCTTTCCTTATGAGTAGGCACAAGTGGTGTAGCTCATAAGAAACTACTCTCAAGTGAATGTAATAGAAAATCAAATACTTTAATGAAATTAGGGAGCATGAGAGTAACAGCTCAGATATACCACTAGAACTGATACTACTGGGCTGTGGGGCTCTGCTAATTAATTGGTTTTTCAATGCTCTGTTCATCAAGCATGCAGACTGACAAACTACGAATCCTTCAGAGTGTCAAAGATCCTGAGAAAAGAAATTTTCAACCACTTCAAATGGATATATAGGAAATTGTCTTCTGAGCTGGTGGCCCGCACACAGCATTGCACAGATAAAAATATACTACTCTCAATGCACAGAGCTAAATACTTTCACATTTATCAGAATTTTCTACACAAGTCTTTTTTTTGTTTTGTTTTGTTTTTGATAGAATTCAAGTTTTGAATTTTTCTGTATATATCTTCACCTGTATTAAACAAATGCTTATTTACATTGTGGGTAAAGTGGAAAGGCTAGGAAGGCCATTTTCCCATATTGTACTGTAACACTGCAAAATATATATACACAAAGAACCTAATATAGGCAACAGGTCTAAATAAAAAACAAAAAGTCACCTCCCACCTGTACAACATCATCGAGCCTGTATGAAAAGAGGGCGTTGTTAGCACCAAACCACTCCCAGGGGGCTGAGGAGCTTTTTCCAGTCCCACAGGGAAGAACTGCTGGGAACAGCATTCCAAGGATGGGCCTGCTGCCTGCAGGACTGCAAATCCCAAACTCTGTGGGATGGGAATCACTGAAGTGCAGGAGGAGCACCCAGAGTGAGGGTGACAGTGACAGCCCAGCACTCCTGGCATTGCTCCCCACCCTGCCAGGCTTTCCTTTGGATTCAGGGATCAGCACAAACTGCTGGCAGAACGGGGCTGGAGCCAGGGGGGCATCACGAGCCAGACTGACCCTGGTACTGCAGAAACCATGGGAAGGAGCTCTGCTGGCAGAGGGAATTCTGAGGGAAGCAGCCCTGGGTCACCACTGGTGCCAGAAGGGAATTCCCAAGGGAGGCAGCCCTTGTCACCCCAAGGAATTCCCAAGGGAAGCAGCCGTGGTCACCACTGATGCCAGAGGGAATTCCTGAGGGAAGCAGCCCTGTGGGGGGCTCACCAACAGGAACTCCCCTTGGAATCAGCCCTGGGAGGCTGGAATTGCCACTGGACACAGCCCTGGGGAGCTGGAGTTCCCTCTGGAAGCAGCCCCGAGGCTCACTGGTGAGAATTCCCCCTGGAATCAGCCTCAGGAGCTCACCAGCAGGAATTCCCTTGGGAATCAGCCCCGGGGAGCTGGAATTCTCTCTGGAAGCAGCCCCAGGGAGCTGAAATGCCCCCTGGATGCAGCCCCAGGGCTCACTGGTGAGAGTTCCCCCTGGAAGCAGCCCCGGGCAGCTGGAATTCTCTGGGGAGCTCACCAGCAGAATTCCCTTGGGAATCAGCCCCGGGGAGCTGGAATTCTCTCTGGAAGCAGCCCCAGGGCTCACTGGTGAGAGTTCCCCCTGGAAACAGCCTCAGGGAGCTCACCAGCGGGAATTCCCTCTGGAATCAGCCTCAGAAGCTCACCAGCAGGAAGTCCCTTGGTAATCAGCCCCAGGGAGCTGGAATTCTCTCTGGAACCAACCCCAGGGAGCTGGAATTCTCTGGGGAGCTCACCAGCAGAACTCCCTTGGGAATCAGCCCCAGGGAGCTGGAACTCCCTCGGGAATCAGTCCCGGGCAACTGGAACTCCCTCCAGAAGGAGCCTGGGGAGCTCATCAGCTGGAATTACCCCTGGAATCAGCCCTGGGCGAGCTCCCCAGCAGGAACTCCCTCGGCAATGATCCCCAGGGGGGTCAGGCAGGCGGGGCAGGGCTTTGCCCGAGGGTCAGGCAGACGGGGCAGGGCTCTGCCCGGGGGTCAGGGCTCTGCCCGGGGGTCAGGCAGGCGGGGCAGGGCTCTGCCCAGGGTCAGGCAGGCGGGGCAGGGCTCTGCCCGGGGGTCAGGGCTCTGCCCAGGGGTCAGGCAGGCGGGGCAGGGCCGCGGGGCTCACCGTCGGTGGCGGCTGTGCCCGGGGTGCTCGCGCTCGTAGCGGTGCCCGGCGCGCTCGTAGGAGCGCGAGCGCTCGTGCCGGTGGTTGCGGTAGTAGTGGTGACTTTTCTTCTTGTACTTGCCCGAGTGGTCGGAGCGCTCGCGGGAGCGGCTGCGCGAGCGGGACGAGCTGCGGCTGCGCGATTTGCGCCCTTTGTGCCCCGAGTATTTGTAGTCTTTGGATTTCTTGTAGCTGCGCACCTTGGAGCCCTTGTAGCCAGAGCTGTGGTTGAATTGCCTCGGAGGGGAATCGCTGCGGCTCCGCGAGCGGCTGTGAGATTTGGAGCCGCTGGAGGTGGAGTAACTCTCGCTTTTCCTACAAAATAAAAGGAGATAAAGTTGTGAGAATGAGGATGGATGGGATGGGACAAACAGAGATGAGAGATCTCTGGAGTCCAGGCTGGGTTTGGAGCGTGCAGTTTATTGCACAGGGTGTGGGTGAAGGGCCCTGCCACGAGCTGCCAGCCACAGCTCAGAGCAGAGAGAGTGAGGAGGAAGGAGAGCGAAGAAGCAAGAGAAGAGGAAGTTCAGGAAAGGGAGGGGGAGGGAAAGGGAAAAGGGAAAAAGGGGGAAAGGGAAAAGGGAAAAAGGGGGAAAGGGAAAAGGGAAAAAGGGGGAAAGGGAAAAGGGAAAAAGGGGGAAAGGGAAAAGGGAAAAAGGGGGAAAGGGAAGGGCAAAAGGGGGGCAAAGGGGGGGCAAAAGGGGGGCAAAAGGGGGGCAAAAGGGGGGCAAAAGGGGGGCAAAAGGGGGGCAAAAGGGGGGCAAAGGGGGGCAAAAGGGGGGCAAAAGAAGTTCCCATTACAATCCATTAAATCTTCTTCTATACTGAATATTCTAATTTACACCAACCAATCCAGCACAAGATACAAATCCTACAGCATTTACACACTGCCTGTAAGAATCACTACATTACCATTCTGTGTTATTTTTTAAACTCTAAAAACGACTCTTGGGACCCCTCCTGCCAAGCCAGCAGGGTCTGCTCTGACCCTTAGACTCTCAGTAAGGAGAAGGGCATTGTTCCATCAAGGGGGGATTACTTTTGGCTGCCCATACCATTGTTTTCCAGTTGTTCAGTAACTAAAGCTCGGCATCTCAGACATCCAAACTTGCCTTCAACTCTATTTCACTGATAGGTTTCATATTCTCTAAAAATAAGCAGTCATATTTATAAGGCTTTCCTGTTTCACCTTCCCCAACAGTAGAGCAAACATGATTTTCTTGCATTTTAAAAAGTTCATTGTGTATTTTGTTGTTCAGTACCCCATAAAAACTCATCTTGTGTCCTAAACTTTCATCTGGTTACTGTAAAAATATTGATTTTTAGGGACTCTTATCCCATTCTCCACCTACACCTGGAGCTACTCTGGAGTTCAAGGAGCAGCACACACTGCTGGGTCACCTCAGCCTCGTGGCACTGGGAAACTGGGAGGGACTGGGAGCACACCCTACCTGTGCTTAGGGGATGCAGACCTCGATGGTGACCTCGAGTAACTCTGATCTCTGCTTCCACTTCGACTTCTGCTCTCTCTTCCTTTCTGGACACTGCCAGAGACAATGAACACTCAAAGTTATTTTGTTTCAAGTAGTCATGGGAGAAAATCAGCTTTCATGAGGATAAATCCTTACCCATTCACTGGGCTGTTGGAGCTGGTTCTCTTGGCTCCCTCTGTTTTCCTTTTAGCGTTCTTCATGGCCTGCACAGGTAGTGGTGAAGGTTTATTCCCTTTAACCTCTTTTGGAGACTCTGCAAGAAGAAAAACCTTTGTTACCTCTTTGGAAAGTACCTGAAAGGACTCAAGGCTCCCCTCAGCCCAAATCTGCACCCAGCAGAGCTGCACAGCTGTGCTGTGCACACACAGCCACCCATGAGCAGATCCAAACAAGTTCACAGAAGGCAGAAACTCATCTGAAACATTTCTGCCAAAGCACTGAGGTAACTGCAAGAGGAGGCAGAAAATCACCCTCCTTTCCTTGCCAATTTTTTTGAAATCTGGGGCAGAAGATGGTGAATGTTGTCTGCTAGGTGAGATCTGCACCAGACTGGAAACTTTCAACCAACGAATTCCCCACCCAACATCCCAAAATGTTACCTCTGCTTCAATATTGCTTTAGCACAACATGCCAGTGGCAAGGATCCAAATAAAAACAAGTCTCTGGTCTATATGGGTTTAAACCAGTCTTAATTTCAGACTAATTTGATTTTAGCTTTTATCTGATTCAAGAAATCATGAACTTACAATGCTATTCAAATCCTGCCAGTTGAGTAGTGCTAGAAGCCATTTTAAAAAAATCCCCAACAAACCCCAAACCACACTTGTAAATGCTTCCCAAAAGGGTAAATATACATGAAAGATGTGAAAGTTATTAAAAATGAGTTCTCCACTATTTACCATTTTTTGGGATAGGGGAAAATCCCGAGGTGTTATCCAGGCTTGGAACTCCCTCAGGTACCAGACCTTTAGCTTGTGCTTTTGCCTCTTCAATAGCCAATTTCTTCTTTTCTATTTTACTTTCCAGATCAGATAAATCCACCTGTGAACACACACAGCAGCACTGCTTGTGAGAACTGAATTTCCTGGTTCCTCACTCCCAGGGAGGGGAATGAAAATCCAAGGAATCCCAGACAGTGACTCCTCTTTGTTCCCTCCCAGACTTGCAGCTGTGGTTTCACACAGGGTCAGATTTTCCAACTCCTGCTCTGAGCTGCAGCCTTTACTGAGGGTTCCCAACATGAAAAAAAAAAAAAAAGAACCAAACCTTTTTCCTCGTGTAGAGCTGCAAGATCTTTAAGCAGATTTCTTGAATTTCTTCCTCTGTTGCTCCAAACAGTAAAAACCAATGTGGGCGATTTGGAAGGGGGATCTGAAAAGGAGACAGAGACAAAGCTCAGATTTCTCCTCCTGTTAAAAGGCTTGAAAAAAACCCCAAATCTATGCAAGTGTGGCTCACCTCCAGTGTCCTGGCTGCCAGGTAAATGCAGGCACAGGCAATGCTTTCTGGCTGGAACCTCACAAAGACATCTGTTCTCAGGCTGTCGTTCATGTAGTTCCTGAAAAACAGGAGAGCAGGAGGTTGAGAGGCACTGCAAAGCTCCTCAGGGTTCTTTTCTTTGGGTTTTTGACTTGGTTTTACTTCTACAAGGGCTATTTCTTTCTGCATTCAGTTACTAGACTTCAACATTATATTCCTGTAAATCTAAAGAGAAGCTGAATGATTTTACTAGAACAAAAAAATAAAAGAAGTAACTAAAATAAATCCCTCAAGGGGAGGGATGTGTGACAGAAACAAAGTCTGACTGCTGAAAATTCAGTGGTGAGGAGAGAACCAATTTTAACTTCACTTTTGCTGCTGGATCTCTACTGGCCTGCTCTCATGCAATAAACAAGTTATTTTCATCAAATAACATACAGTGTGTGCTCAGAAATACTCAAGTTAGAGAATTTTAGGTTCACATGTTCCCCCTGCAATAGGGCAGAACCAGGTGTCTGGTAAAAGCTGCAGCTCCTGGAGAAGTTGTCCCATGAAATGAAGTCCTCTTCAGCACAGCTCAACTTCCAGTGGGATTTAAGGGTCCATTTCCATCCAGAACAGAATTCTTTTTTGATGTAAAAAGTCAGCCCATAGGAGAAATCAGGATGTTTGGGAACATCAGTTCAGGAGAACAGTCAGTATTCAGGCAGATCTCCTCTTTGGCACATGAAATAAGGATTTCCAAATTGTCCCATTTCAGTAAGGTTGCTTAAAATGAATATTCACAGAATGAGAAAACTGTAAAATATTGCACATATTCCAGTCAGTACACTTAAGCATTACGTTGTTAAATCTTAAATACACAAAGTAAATTCCTGTGAATCTGTCAGCTGATGTGCTTTAGATGATCTAGACTTGGGAGCACATAAATCAATAAAATATCAGAGAGTGAAAAACTAAAACCAGACATAATAAAAGTCTTTAAAATAATACTTTAAAGTAATAATTTTAACCATGTGGGTACCCAGTATACAAGGATTCACTGATCCCCATGATATCCAAAGCAGAGACCACAGGCCAGGCACCTGCAATACTTACAAGGACAGAGAGGAGGAATTGGAATTCCAGGAGTTCCCAAATCCCACCTGCCCCAGCTGTCCTCAATTCTTGTTTACACAAACAGCAACTGCTGCCCCAAAAAAGCAACAGTGACCATCAGCTCGTCCTTCTGGGAGAAAGGAACTTCTAAACCTGCTGCTCTTGAACCACCACAAAAAGAGCACAAAGCTTTTGGCCAAAGAAGTGATAAAGGAAAGGGTGACTTTGAACATCTGGAAGCTACAAAGCTTTTTTTTTTTCTGATTTGCCAAATTGAGAATCAAGTCTGGCCTCTGTACATCATCTTCCCTGTGGGCTCAGTCGGACACAGGAGGAAATGAATCCTTGTCACAATAGCTTAGGAAAAAAGGTGATGTTGTAAAAATGCACATTTCAAAAATCAATTATACTGGATACCCACCAGTTTTCAGGTACTGGCAGCAACAACCACGAGCACACAGATGTGTCATTGTAACACCTGACCCCTTTCTCAGCTGGGGTAATTCCCTCCCCCTCACCTCCCTCCCCTTCCCACAACCAGCAGATATTCCTGGCAGTCCAGAACTCCCATCCACTGCTCCATGCAATGCTTCTGCAAGTGTCTCTAAAATAGCACATTTTGTCTCCAAGCTTCACACATGTACTAGTTTACAAATGCAAACTATTCATTTGTTTCCCGTTGTTAATTCATCCCTTTTTAAGATTTAAACCCCACCTTAATTTGCTTTATCATGTAAGAAACACATTGCATTATAACATTTAAGAGAAATAGAACATTAAAAAAAATAAAAACAACTTCAGAAAACTTCAACGCTCGGGTTATCAGATATACAAACAACCAAAAAAATGCAGAGTAAAAAATAAAAATAAAAAATATATAAGCACAAGAAGCAGTTGGCCAGTTACTCTACTAATATACCACCTGTCTAGAGCCAGCCTTCTCTTTGGAGAGCTTTGGGTTGACTGAAGACGGCAGCTATCCCTGCACCATGGGCAGCAGAGGAGAAGTCTTAGTCACTTACCCTCAGAGGCTACCCTTTGATCAAAAGAGTACAGAAAAGAAAAGTCAAAACTGGTTCTCTACACACAGGTCACAGTACCAGACAGTTCAGTCAGCAGAAATATGGTCTTTGGATTCACTAAAAGTGGGGGTTTTATTTATTTTTATTTTTTTTAGACCATTGGTATTGTTAAAAAGTGTTATGGTTTAAAAGTATTATTTGGTAAAGTTTAAGATGTGCAATTTTACAGAAGCTTCCCACCCCCAAGCAAATATTTATTAAATGAGAGCAATAAGGCAGAGAACATTTCTTGGCAAACACAAATCCAGGCTATCCATCTATCCAGTCTTAGGAGCTGACATCTTGCATTATCCACATAGATAAAAGAAATTTATCTGTGCTGAGGATTTCATACACCTGGAATCAAGCTCAGGCTCTGGGAAAAGCCATTTCCCAGCACTTGAATTACACCCAAATTTTCCCTGAAGAACAAGAACCCAAAAGAACGACTCTAAACCCACCCAACCTTTCCCTTTCAGCTGGAAAGTGAGAGCAGAGAGGAGGGAAGTGAGGAGTCAGGGGGAAAAGCTACCTTACCATTAAAACAGTGCCTCGAACTTAAGAGGCCGCTCAGCATTTGGGAAGAGTTTGGGGCACACCAAGGACAGTGGAGCTGTCTGGGGTGACCCCAAGCACTGCTGAGCAATGCTGCCCAGTGCCTCAAGTGACATATTTCTGCTACTGCCCCTTCTGGTCTCTTAGAACAAAAAAAATCAACTTACCATGAGGTCTGGACCAGGTGTTGGTTACGTTCACATTCTAATACCTGAAGGTACATAACGATTATCTGGAAGATATGGGTTATTGAGTTATTAACAAGCATCTGGAGAGCCACCTGATTATTTCAGAGGGACATCCATGAGGCATCTGTGATCCTCTTTCAAGGCCTAAAACACTCCACATGAAGTGTTGGCATCATCCCCAGTGTTTATCCACACCAGCTCTGACCTTCTGAGCCCTTCCTTCCTTGCCTTCACCTGGGGATTTATTTTTTGATTTTTGGGTTTTTGGTGGATTGATTTTGATTTAGGCATTTTGTGGATTGGTTTTGTTCTCCTACACACCTCACGAATCCTTTTTTAGCTGCAGCCTAAGAGAAAAAGCTGCTGAGTGCAATCAGCAGTGAGGGAAGTTGGCAGTGCTTGCAGAGAATAGTCCTAACACTGTGCCATGGTTTGTTCAGTTCTGAGGGTTTTTCCTTTGGTTTGGGAAGAAAATGAGGCTGCAGAGAGGAAGAATAATGGCAAAATTCACCCCAATTAACAAACTACAGCTGCCCTCTGGGGTGGATGACAAAAGGAAGTTCTAAATGACAAGAAGCTCAAAAAGAAGGCTCCGAACAGGAGTTTTCTAGAGGAGAAAGGAGCAAGATCCCAAATTGTGTTGACACAGAAATAAGAAGTTCTTTTACTAGTTAAGTCACAATTTAAACATTTGAGGTTATTTTATCTTTCAGGTATCATCCACTCTGACACTTGTTACTTTATATTGAGCCTTGTCTCATTCTTAGCCAAGCCTGAGTGTGGCTTTAACACAATCCAAACACAGAACTGGCTCACAGAACTTCAAACACCTCAGCAAGTTCCCACCAAGAGAACCCCAGGAACTCCAAATTCCTCCCTGCTTGGGGATCTAAGATTCAGGTGATGTTTTCCACCACCAAAGCTACCTACTGATCCAATTTGCCTTCGAGGAATACTGAGCACCTGCATCCACCTCGCCGTCACTCAGCAGTGATACGAGACCAATTAGTAAGAGTCTCTTAAATGAGAAAGAAAACATCAGGATGGTAAGAAACTAATCTCACTGAAATCACTGATCATCATGTGCAGTCCACAGAGCTTCCAGCAGCCTCCTCAAAGCTTTACAGAACATGAAATGTTGGTTATGAAGTGAATTTATAAAGTACAAACCTTATGAGGGTGCTTCACATGAACACAAAATCCCAACTCCTTCAACACTCTTCTTTCTGCCTTAATTATTTGATTCTTCAAGTTCACATATTCTTGATCCAATATTAGAGGCACAGGTTTTCTGCAAGACAAGGTCAAATTCACAAAATGATCATCTTAACCCCCTAATTCAGGTTGAGTTGTAAAAAGGTAAAAAAATCATTACTTATAGCATCAAAAATATCTGATCATCTTAACCCTTAAGGAAACTCAGACTGAGTTGTATGAAAATAAAAAATATCATTATTTATACCATCAAAATTATTTGATCATCTTAACCCCTTAAGGAAACTCAGATTGAGTGGTGTAAAAATAAAAAAAAAAATTATTTATAGCATCAAAAAAATTTGATCATCTTAACCTTGAAGATGACTCAAGTTGAGTAGTGTTAAAATAAAAAATATCATTACTTACACCATCAAAAATATTTGATCATCTTAACCCTTAACGAAACTCAGACTGAGTTGTATGAAAATAAAAAATATCATTATTTATACCATCAAAAATATTTTATCATCTTAAACCCTTAAGGAAACTCAGATTGAGTGGTGTAAAAAAAAAAAAATATTTATAGCATCAAAAATATTTGATCATCTTAACCTTTAAGATGACTCAAGTTGAGCAGTGTAAAAATAAAAAATATCATTACTTATAGCATCAAAAATATTTTATCATCTTAACCCTTAGGGAGACTCAAGCTGAGTAGTGTAAAAATAAAAATATCTTTATTTATACCATCAAAAATATTTGATCATCTTAACCCTTAGGATGACTCAAGTTGAGCAGTGTAAAAATGAAAAATATCATTACTTATAGCATCAAAAATATTTGATCATCTTAACCCTTAAGATGACTCAGGTTGAGCAGTGCAAAAATAAAAAATATCATTATTTATGCCATTAAAAATATTTATTAAAAAAGGTCAGCTCACTTCATGAGATCCCTTCAAAATATTCCCTGATTTATGACACAGGGAACAATGTTGTTGTGAAGTTTAATAATTCAAACACAACACAGATAGCTCAGATTATTCTGAATTCTCAGCTCACTTTTTCTCCCTCAGGTGTCTGAGGCGATGGAACACATTGATCACATCCCGAATGCGTCTGGGGGCTTCCTCAATTTTGGATGCCAGATGGACACAGGCCATGGACACATGCTGGAAAAGAAGCATAAAATACAATATTTTATATCTATTGTATATGTATTTTATATATATTATATATTTATTTTATATAAATTATATATATTTTATATAATATATCAGTTCTAGTTCAGGAACTGAGCTCCTCCAACAGCTTATGGAGGGATAGTGAGGAAAAAAATGTGGCAAAGCAAGAAAATACCAAATATTTGACAAAATCACTATTAAATAGCTTTGTAAAATCATGTTTCTCTAACTATAACCTCCAGACACTGATCACATCACAGATTACAACTTGCCAAGAGAGATCAGAAGATAAATATGGCAACAAATGTCATTTAATGCCTTCTTACCTCCATGGAATGCTTCACAAAAGACTTGGTATAAAAAAACCGCTGGAATAGCACCTGTCCTGTAGCCATAGCCACCTAAAAAAAGAAATAATTACAACAGGCATGAATAGAACTACCAATTCCAAAGAGAAATTTTAATAGATTTAAGACCATGAAGATGAACTAAGCATGAAAGGAAGTTCAATGGTATCTAAAAAAACCTAGAACTGCTACTTAAATAAGTAATTAAGTTGTCCCAAATGTTGTCAACACTGTAAAAACTGTCTACAAGTCGAATAAAAACATCAAATCCCAAATTTTTTTTAAATTCAAAAAATGTGAAAATATGCTCATAGTTGATTCAATTAATAAAAAACAGAAAGAAAAAAAACCCAAACCAAATAAAAATGAAAGTTATGAAAGTACGCCAGAAAAAAATTTTGCTTTTGTGGGCGTGGAAAGTGAAGGGGAATCTAATAACGTCATGATTTGCATACATTTGAATATGCTAAGACTCGGCAGCTGGAAGGTGCCTGGAAAGTTTTACTCTCAGAGAACAACGAGGCTGTTTAGCCTGAAGTTCTCCGGGAAACAAAAACCTCCCCGAGGTCAGCACGGCTCCAAAGGAGCCTTAAGAAATCCGCCTTTGCACAATCCCCGATCCTCACACGGAGGCGGCGGGGGCGGCGCAGGAAGGCGCTGACATCACCCGCTTCCGGCACCCGGCGGCCGGGGAAGGCCGCAAAGGCCCGGAACGACCCCAGAACACCGGGCGGTCCCGCGGCCTGCCCGGCCGGTAACTGCGGGGCGGCCCCGGGGCCTCCCCGGCCGGTAACCGGGAGATGGAGGCCCGCACAAAGAAAAGCCCAGATCGGTGCCCGCTGAGTCCCGGCCCCCTCCCCGCCTGCGCCCAGCCCTACCTGCGGCAGCCGCAGCAGGATCCCGGCCGCCTGGATGAGCTCGCAGCCGGTGACGCGCAGCTCGGTCTCGGTGTCGGGGTCCAGGCCGCTGCTCATGGACGGCGTGAAGCGCAGCGTGTGCTCGGGTAGCAGGCAGTTCTCCAGCGTAATCAGCACGCCCGAGTACAGCCGGTCGCCGATTAACACCGCGCCGGGACCCGGTACCGGGGCGGGAGCCGCGCCGGCCGCCTGAGGGCCCGCGGGGCCGCCGCCTCCCGCCGCCGCCGCCATTTTGCGCCGCCGCCGCCTCGCTGGCTCCGCGCTCCTTCTCCTTCCCCCCCACCGCATCCGCCCGACGCCGATTGGTGGAGCGCGGCGGGGCCGCGGCCGCTGATTGGCTGAGAAGCCGTGACGCACGACGCCGCCCGGGCCGCGCGGTGACGCAGCGGTCGGGAATCCGGACAGGGCGGGGCCGCGGCGCCCTCAGCGCCGGGGCCGCCCCGGGACGCGGCGTGAGGGGGGGCTGGAAGGCAGCGCTTATCTAGATAAATATTTTTGTTAACTCCGTAAAAAACCGGGTTATGTGTGCCCTTATCTTAGAGCTCACCCAGGTTCATGAAGGCAGACATGCCGCTCCCCACCCCCGGCTGGGTTTTCCCCGTGCAGCGTCAGAATTTCACCACACAAATTGTTTCCCCGTAGGAGTTACCAACGTAAATATGTTTATTATCAAGTCCTTAACAGAACAGGCTCTGTATGTCTTTCACTTGGGGGCTGCCGGGGCTCATGTCTGAGTGCTGACATCTCCCTCACAGCCTGGGCTGGATTTTTGCTTTGCAGCGCCAGAACTCACCACAAACTGTTTCTCCATAGCAGCCACAAAAAAAAAAAAACCAAACCAAACCAAAAAACCCCAAACAAACCAAAACAAAAAAACAACCACCAAAAAAACCAAAAAAAAAAAAAAACCCCAAACCTTTATTAAGTTCTTATGTGTGTCCTTAACACAGGAGCCGTGTGTGAGGGTCGACATCCTGCCTTCCCTCCGTTCCCTGGCTGTATTTTCCCAATGAAGTGCCAAACTTAACACAAAATTTTTCCCCACAGCAGTTATCAATAAAAAATATCTTTATTAAGTCCTTTAAAGTACAAACTACATACATCCATAACACCAGGGTCTATATGTGAGGGTAAACACCTCCTCCCCATCCCAGCTGTTTTCCCTGTTCAGTGCCAGAATTCACACAAATTGGTTTTTTTTTTTCTACTAGCAGTTACCAAAAAAAATTATCTTTATTAAGCCACTGTATGGCCTGACTGCTAAGTGAAGTGTGCTTTTAATTTAACAGGTTTCAGTGACAACAACACAGGGAAAAAGACATCAAGGAGAAGCTTCACCCCCACATGGTTCTTAAGAGGATTTGTTCCACATTTTCCATTTCAGCAGCATTTCCACAGCAGGTTTGCTTCACAATTAAATCTCTGTTCCTAAAACATATACACAGACTCTGATATCAATAGTGGTGATGCACAATACGTGAGAATATTCCCTCTGGTTCTTTTCCATCTCCCAGGGCAGCCAGGAACCCTTCCTGTCTCCTCCTCTGGGCTAAAGCTGCCAGGGATTTGAATGTCTTTGGCTCATAAATAGCCAAGTCAGCCAGAACTTTCCTGTTCAGCTCCACCTGGGACTAAAGGCAAGAAAAATTGTTGGTTAAGGACTGTGATTTTTAAGAACGACACTGCAATGCTTAATCTCTCTTTATTAAATATAATTAATACTCTTTACTGTTTATATAAACACTCTTCATTAAGTATCATTAAACACTCTTAAGGCTTAAGACCTGAGGTCTTAATCCAGATTTACTTTTTTCTACCCTGTGCAATTTGGAGCAGCAATAAAGACTGTCAAGACACTCCCTGGCCATGGATGTCTCATTAACTCACTGTTTAAAAATTATTTAGTGACTTTCTCTAAAGTTTTTCTGGTAGAAACCAAGAACTGAAGAAAAATCTCTGATTTTGCTCAAGGCCACGTGTTCCAAGTTAATCCATGGCATCTGTTTCAGCTCCAACAAATTGAAACAAATTCCCAGCGTGTTTTAAAACAAGGGATAATGGCACCAAGTCTCTGCACTCTCCACACTCATCAAATCACAAATATAGTGAAAAGAATAAGGATTTCTTAGGTTTTTAGGGCTTTTTGCTAATCCAAGCTTTGTATTTTTAAAATTTCTTGAAGTAAAATGAAAAGCAGCTGTCACTGAATGCCCACAAAAAAAGCATTTTAAAATGCTCATTCCTAAGTTTTGAGGATAGAACATGAGGTAGAGCCACAATGTTCACCAGGATAAAAGGGAATAATTTATATAGGGAAGAGAAACAATTTTAGGGCAGAACTAAGATCCTGAAGTGGATGAAATTGCTTTCACAAGCAGGCGGCCTTTCATCACTCTAATTAGTAAGTAATTATCCCCCAAGCCACATAATTACCTTGACCAGGTTGCTTATGAAGGCTGGGTACTTCAAACCGTGTTCAAGGGAAGCTGCTTCAATCCTTGTGATCCAGAGCTGAAGGTGAAAAAATCAATATTTTGCACGATAAAATACTTTAAAAAGTAACCCCTTTGCCACGCTGGTCTGCTCACACTTATTAAATGTAACATTTTCATAGGATCATGAAATACCCTGAGCTGGAAGGGATCCACAGGAAAATGCTGCCTTAAACTCCTACTTTTCACCCACTGCTGTTAAAGGAAACCTCCCAGTAGGAAAAGGAGCTGTTTCATTTCTGCCTTGCTCCCATTTTGATGTTTCCACCCCAAAATTTGGTGGTTTTTTTTTGCTCTTTACCGCTCTGAGGAATCTCTTCTTCTCCCTCCTGGCCTTGGTGGACCTCACGAAAGCTCTGCGGACGCTCCTCACTGCCAGCTTGTAGCAGCGATTCTTCCTGCCACGAAAATGCTGGAAAAAAACCACCAGGATGGTTTCATTCAATTAAATTTAAAGATATAAGACTAATAAAGCTCATTTTTGCATTCACAGCTTTCCATATCAAGGATCATTCAACCCTTCACAAGCACCCCCTAAGCGTTCTGCCAGCACATAATGAAAATATTCTTTCCTTGGTTTTTATGGAAAAAAAACCAAGGAAAGAATGGGGTTTTTTATGGTTTTTTGTGGAAAACCTGAAGCTGAGGAGTTGGAGCAGGGAGGAAAAATCTCAGTTCAGCAGAGGCAAAAATCAGACCCCACTTTGGGCTGTGGTTCTGTGAGAAAAGCAATCACAAAATCACAGTCACTGCTTTCACCCAACCCTGAATTCATATTTATTCTCATTCCTGAGCTCCCCTCAGTTGTATGAACACAGGGATGAGGCAGGAGCCTCTGATTTGTCAAACAGAAAAAAAAAGAAAAGAAATTTGTTTTCTGACATCCATCTAACACAATGATGCTTTTTTCCTTGCCACAGGAAAAAAATAGCCAGTGCTGCACCAGAAATAACTGATACTGTGGGCAGCTTAGGTGCTACAAAACCAAAGTATTCTCACTTCCTTCAACTTTTTCTAGCTCAGTATTACAGCAAAATGTACTGCCTAGGATGCCCTTGAGAAAGGTTCTTCCCTAGCCTCGACACAGCAGCTTGAACTTCAGCAGAAATCCCATTTCAAAATGGGGGAACAAGGTTCATTTTCTTCCCCCCAGCTTCTTTGTGCAGTAAAACAAACAAAAAACACTCAAGAAGGAAACACAATCAGCACGCTGGATTTCATTAAATACAGATCAGTTGATAGCATGAGTCAAACACAGAATCACAAAGGTGGAAAGGGACCTCCAAGCCCACCCAGTGCCACCCTCTGCCATGGGCAGGGACATCTCCCACTGTGCCAGGCTGCTCCAAATCCTGGGGCACTTCCAGGGGCATCCTTGGCTTTGGGACCCTGCAAGGGGCACCAGGCAGGGCAGGGCTGGGCTGCGGGGACAGGGGGATGCGAGGACAAGAGGATGCGGGGACAAGGGGATGCAGGGACAGGGGGATGCAGGGACAGGGGGATGCGGGGACAAGGAAATACGGGGACAAGGGGATGCGGAGACAGGGGGATGCGGGGACAGGGCAATGCTGGGGTCAGGCTGCGGGGACAGAGGGATGCGGGGACAGGGAGATGCGGGGACAGGGAGTGCAGGTGTCAGACTACGGACAGGGGGATGCGGGGACAGGGAGTGCCAAGGCCGGGATGCGGGGACAGGACAGTGCCGGGGTCAGACTGCGGACAGGGAGATGCGGGGACAGAGCACTGCCAGGGCCGGGCTGCGGGTACAAGGCTGAGCTGGGACCGGGCTGCGGACAGGAGGATACGGGGACAGGGCAGTGCCGGGGTCAGACTGCGGGGACAGGGCAGTGCCAGGGCCGGGCTGCAAGGACAGGGCAGTGCCGAGGTCAGACTGCAGACAGGGGGATGCGGGCACAGGGCCGAGGTGGCGCCGGGGCTGGCCCGGGTACCCCGCACTCACCCGGGCGTACTTGAGCACCTCCTGCACCCTCCAGAAGCGATCCGTGAGGCGGCTGCGCACCCAGCGCGCCGCGCTCAGCACCACCATGGCTGCGGCCCCGCGCCTTCCGGGGCGGCACCCGAGCCTCGCCGGGCTTCCTGCGGCCTTCCCCGCTGCTTCCTTCGGCCCTTCCCCGCTGCTTCCTCCGGTCCTACCCCCGAGCCTCGCCGGGCTTCCTGCGGGCTGCCCCGCTGCTTCCTTCGGACCTTCCCCCGAGCCTCGCCGGGCTTCCTGCGGCCCTTCCCCGCTGCTTCCTCCGGTCCTACCCCCGAGCCTCGCCGGGCTTCCTGCAGCCCTTCCCCGCTGCTTTCTCTGCTCCTGCCCCCGAGCCTTCCCGCTCCTTCTCCCGGTTCTTCCTCCGGTCCTTCTCCTGGTTCTTCCTCTGATCTTTCACCTGAACCTTCCTGGTCCTTCTCCCGGTTCTTCCTCCGGTCCTTCTCCTGGTTCTTCCTCTGATCTTTCCCCCGAGATTCCCAGTCCTTCTTCCTTCTTTCCCCTCGTCCTTTCTCCGGTTTTTCCCCTGGTTCTCCTGATGCTGCCCCCGACCCTTCCCCGTCCTTCCCCCGGTCCTTCCCTCGGTTCTTGCCCTGGTTCTTCCTCTGATGCTGCCCCCGAGCCTTCCCTGTTCTTCCCCCGGTCCTTCTCCTGATCCTTCCCGGTCGTTCTTCCAGCCCGTTCCTCCAGTTCTTCCCCCTTCTCCTGATCCTCTCCTTGCCGTTCCCCCAGTCCTTTCCCTGTTCCTAGCCCTTTTCCCGGTCCTTCCCGGCCCTTTTCCCGGGTGTTCCCCAGCCTTTCCACCTCGCCCGGCTCCTCTCCCGCAGCACTGTGGCTTTTCTCCGTGCTGGGATCCTCTGCCCAACCTGAGGACAGCTGTGGAATCACGGAATATCCTGAATTGGAAAGGACCCACAGGGATTATCCAGTGCAGCCCCTGGCCCTGCACAGACACCCCAAAATCCCACCCTGTGCATCTCTGGGAGCGCCGTCCCAAAGATGTCCCAAACCCTCCTGGAGCTCTTGGGGCTGTGCCCATTTCCCTGGGGAGCCTGGGCAGTGTCCAGCACCCTCTGAGAGAAAGAACCTTTCCCAAAATCCAACCTAAACCTCCCCTGGCACAGCTCCAGCCACTCAGATCTGTGACACCAGAAACCTTCACCTCTGGGTGAAGAACCTTTACCCTCTCAAGTGCCCACGATGTCCCCATCACCTGCACAAGGTGTGACCCAAACCAGCCCAACCCCACAGCTCCCGGTGTGGTGGGGCTGTACCACGGAGCTGCAGCCAAAATTCCCTGTGAAAAAGGAGCTGGGCTGCATTCCCACAGCTCAGTGAGGGATTTGGGGCTGTGTATCCCCCCCCAGCAGAGCTCCAAGAGCAATGTGAGAAGATTTGGTGTTGTTTCCAGTGCCTGGAAGGGTTCTGTAGTGGTAACAAACCTTACAACATCCTGGAAGGGTTAGGGTTAGAAATGAAAGACATAAATTGAAAATTTACGAACTGCAGCAAACCACAAGATGGTGCTGCCAGAAAATGATTCCTTGGGAGCAGCAATCCTTGGCGTCAGTGAACTGATGGATTTTTCTGATGCTCTTTAGTCATCACCAGTCTCAGCATCTCAAAGCAATGATGCTCCTGTTAAAAACTCCTCTGTCATCAAGATCCTCCTCACTTCTCGTAAAGTTCTTGTTAAAAATGTGGAAATTTTACAGAATTAGGAATCTTTCTTCGTATCACTGAGGTTTGTCTGACACAAGGTTCACTTGGTTATTACTAGAATGTGTAGAAAATGAATGTACAGAACACAATTTCCAGACCTCCCTGAAAAGGTTAAAACACATTTTTTATTATAGCAAAAGAACTTTGGAAAGTTTTGCTGGATTTAGCAAAACTTCTTAGAATTTATGGCACTTTTATGAATGTTTCACCACACCCCTGTGCCATCAGCAGCAGATGGTAAAAGCAGCTGTAGGATTTTTAGTTGCCCAGCACTGAGTTCATCTTTCTGTGGTTCAAGCCTAAAATTGATTAATCTTCCTATAATTTTGGGTTGGGTTCTTTCTGTTTGCGTGACTCATCCTTTTTTTCCCCGCTTCAAAGGCATAAATCAAGCTTGAAAAATATTACATCTTTAAATCTAAACAGAATTTAGACAGGCAGAGTAAACACTGAGACTCTCCGAGCTCCCTGCCACTTGTCATATTTATGGTTTCCTGCACAGCTTCAGACTTTATTATTAACACTGTCTCTGGCCTGTGCTGCACTGAAAACAGGATGGATCCAGCAGTTATTTCCCTGGGGATGTCTGGACAGATCGGAGAAGAGATTTCACATTTTGCAGCTTGAGTGGAGGCTGCTGCCCTGCAAACTCCCCAGGGAGCCATCCAGCCCGAGAGCACGGGGAAGGAACATGATGGAAATGAACTTGTCACACTCTGCTGTCTGCTTCAGAGCTTGTTTCTCTCTGTATTTTTTTAATATCTCTTATTACTGCCACTTTCTTTTAGAGGCTACACAGATGCCACTGAAATTCTTAAATAATATCGATCTTGGGTGGTAGATGAAATAATTGATAATTGCTGTACCTCCTCTATGAGAGCATCAATATGTTCTGCAAACAATAACAGATGACTGCAGGGGGCAGATGATTTCTGAGGAATACAGCGATTATTATCAATTTATCTAAGGTTTTTTTTGTTTTGCTTTGGTTTGGTTTTAATCTAGAGAGGAATTTTACAAAATGAATCCGAGGCAGAATAATTAAAGTTGGAGAGGGACCATCTTGACCCGGGGATGGATGGTTGGAGCTCCCAGGTGCTGCCTGCTCAACCCCATCCGTGGGGAGACAGATGTGAAGGATTGGCCAGCACACAGAGCAGCTCTGAGGCTGTTCCCTGTAAACACAGCAGCCTTGCAAAGCTCAGCTGCCACAGAAGGGTCTGAGTGGCTGTGACAGCAGGCAGCTGAGAGCAGTGACAGCACCACACGCTGCTCCCATCCCTGCTGCACTCCAGAGACTGGGAAACAGCTTCATCTCCACTGCTCACCTCCCTTGGATGAGACTGGGGCAGGAATTTTTGCTTGGGTACAGGGTGAAGAGCATGGAGAGGGGATTTGAAGACAAGGAACTGCCTCTGGGTGCCTAAACCTGACATCCTGACCACCTAAACCTGACATCCTGACCACCTAAACCTGATATCCTGACCACCTAAACCTGATATCCTGACCACCTAAACCTGACATCCTGAGCACCCAGCTGAGCTCCAAGGTGGAGGAGGACATCAAAACTCACTGAGCAGCCCATCCCAGCTACCACAGCAACCCCTTGGGATATCTTGGGATCGTAATCCTGGGGAAAATAAAACAACAACAAATTCAGTAGGATTCTGGATTCTAAACCAAAATAAAAGCTGCTGCCAAACTTCCAGAAGATCTGCTTTGGGACTGAGGCTGGGACACTGCTGGAAGAGCATCTGAAGGAAGCAAATTGTGCTGAGCAGGTCCTGGGGGAGCAGGGGGCCCAGAGAGACTTTTCCTTGCTTGCTCCACCATGATCTCTGGTTAAGAGCTCCTGGCCACGTGTGGAAGAGGGAGAAAAAACCTTTGCAAGTTCCTTCCCACCTCTGTTGGGCCAAAAGCAAGGAGATATTTCTTGGATAAGAGCGTGGCTTGGTGGATCTTCTTGAAGGATGTCCGGCCAGGACTCTGAAGACTTTGGAGCAGAAATCCTCTCGGAGAAGTCTCGGATGATCCCTGGGCTGCCCCCCTATGACATGGATGATCAGCTCCTTCCCGGGGAGCCCCGCAGCCCCTGGTGCTGCCTGGCGTGGACCCTGGTGATAGCAACCATGAACTCCCTGGTCTTCCTGCTCAATCTGCTCCTGATGTTTGTCATTTTCACCGTGGTGCTGCTTCCTACCATCGTGGTGGTTTACTTTGGCTTCCAGTGCCACTCCCAGGTAAGTGGCACTCCTCGAGGGCAGGGCCACACCTGAGGGTTCCTTTGAGCCAGCAGCGGCTCTAAAGGCCAGGCAAGACTCCCCAAAGCTTTGGCTTTGTTTCCCTGAGGAAACAGATTTTTCCCTGTGTGAGTAATCTGGGCTGGCAAGAACAGGTTTTGTGGGAAATTGGGCAATCAAGTTGTGTCCCCATGGATGTGCCAGGTGAGGTGAACACACTCCCTGCCCTGATGGGGTTGCTGTTTGCATTTTAATTTCACAGTGTTTCCCTCTTCCCTGGGATTTCTGTCACTGAGAGCTGCCAGCCTGAGCTCCAGAGCTCACAGCCCTGCCTGGGCTCTGGGAGGGTTTGCTGCTTTCTGTTTAAGTAAGTTTAAGATCCATTAAGATCCAATAGGATTAGTAAAGTCTGACAGAATATATAATCCCCTTCTCATGCCAATTTAACATTCCTGTTCCCAAACATTCTGTGCATTCCTCACACCAAAAATGAGCCCCCTTTGTCCATCCAGGCTCTGTTTGCTGCCCTCTGCATTGGATTATTTCCTTGCTTACAAATCTCTTCTCAGTTTATTCCTTTAAACATTTTTGGGATCACTTGACCAAGCATGGATGTGAAAAAGCAATTCCCTGTTTTCCTTGCAGGCATGGCCTGTTAAACCAGCTCAGCGTGCTTGTTTCATAAGTCATAAACAGGGGCTGCAAATTGGACTGAAAATGGGAAAAACCTCCCAGAACTGCCCCTCTCCAGCTTCCCTCACCTTGGAAAACCTCAAGTTCTCCTTTGCACGCACACTCAGAGGCTTTGAGGAGATGCAAAATGTTTTTGAGTGCAGCCAAGTGGACCAGAAGTGAAAGCCCTTGTGTTGCTGGAAGTCTTTTGAACTCAGCCTTTCCTTTAATGCAATCATAGCAAGGGATTGTGGCTTCACCAGAGCAGTCCCTGTCTTTGGGCCACGGTTTTTCAGTGCTTTCCCAGCAGCCAGAGGCTGAATTCTGCACTGCAGCTCCATTAGATGGATTTATTGTTGGTTTTTAGGATGATGGGTTGAGTTCCTTTTGCTGCTGAAAGAAGAAAAGAATGAAGTCTGGGGACATGGGGGCTGCCTGCAGCATTTTTTAGTGCAGAACAAGTGAGTGCTCAGCTCAGCTCAGCTCAGCTGCTGCCTGCACGAAAGGAGGGCTTTAAACACCACTCAGCCAGGCCCAGGGAGGTTTTCTTTACAAGTGGTCTTTCCTGGCAGGGTTTTCAGCAGAAATAAAGAGCAGAGCACAAAGGGAACTGGAGAGCCACGGAATGACCAAGCTCTGTCTGCAGAATCAAACAGATTTCTGTATTTTTATTTATTTTTTTGTTATTCCCAGTGCAGTACCACCCACACTGATGTAGCACCAGGAGGCTTTTTGATTTGGTTTGTGCCCATCAAATGCTCTTGGATGATTTAATAAAGATGAGTGTCTCCTGCTCCAGGATCTGTGTGCAGTGCTCTTGTCTCACAGGGATGCTGGGGGAGCTGAAAGCTTGATTGAGATGTGATATCAGTCACAGAGAGTACCTGAAGATTGCTCAGCTCTGAGAGAGGGAAGATGTGGGTTTGATATTTCTGGGTCTGAGAGATTTTACCCTGAGAGATTTTTTTAGCAGCAGCTAACCTTTTCCTAAGGGAAAACTTCTCAGGAAAACTTCTCCTCAAAACAATCTTGGCAAACAACAATTCTTTCTCCAAACAATTTTTCTCCAGGTGTTGTTTGGCTGTTTCTCTATTTTAACCAATGGGATTAGAGAGGTGTCGCTCCTATTCACCAATCATGTTAAGTCTGTGTCAGAAAACCTTATAGAAATGTTACAGATGGTCAGAGGCCAATTCAAAATAAAACAACAAAATTTATTTAACACAATTTCAACACCGAAATAAAGCCACAATAAAAAGAAACAACATCGATCGAATGCCGGGTGGACAGAGAGGCGGTACAAAAGTACCCTCCGAACTCTGCCACCCTGCTATGTTTCAGCCCGTGGGTTTTATACGGTTTTTTTACCCTAAGGCTAAGCCTGTTGAAAGTCCAAATATGCTTTGTTTCTAAAAGAGTCCTGTCTGCATGAAAAGGTTCCTTGATGGTTTTTTTTTTGAAGTTCATCTTGGGAGGGGTGATCTTGATCGTCCAGGATCTCCACCAAGATCGGTATCTGATGTTGAAGAGCTGTGAAGTGAGGGTCCACCCTTAATGGCCGGGCCATCTTCTGGCTCTGTCTTGTTGTAGATGTGTTTGGGAACTTTGGAATCCTGGAGGCATTCTCGGGTAGCTTTTTATTAGTAGCTTAAATCCACACGAATTTATCTATTCTACTTATTACAGAAAGAATTAGACAATAGAGCTTTTCTATGCTCTTTTCCTTCTGAAATATTCAGTCTTTCATCTTTCTTTTGTGTCCTACAAAAAGAAGAGAAGTCTTTTTCCATAAAAACATTGGAAACTCAAGGGTATTTTGGTCACTGCTGTAACACCAGTCCCTGGCAGGGTGGGTTTAACGTGGGATTTTTGGAGCTCTTTTTCAATTTAAAAATCCTCCTTCTGCCTCCCCTTCTCCCCCACAGGTGCTGCACTCCTCCGCCCGCTACTGCAAGAGCATCTTGGACGACAACAGCTCCTCTGCCCTCATCATCCTGGGCTTTGTCATCATGTCCCCGCTGCTGGTGGTGGCCATGGCCATCTACTGCAGCCTGGCCCGGCGCCTGCAGCTCCTGGTGTGCTTCCAGCCCTTCAGCCTGGCCCTCTACAAGGGGGGCCGCTGGTGTCACCGTGGGGAGGGGGCTCTGTGCTGTGCCAGGGGCTGCAACACCCAGCTCAAGGCCTGGGTGTGACCCTGTTGAGATAGACGAGGCGATTTTGTTGCAAATGAAATCTTTGTTAGTTCAATGCTCCTTGTTAAATGTTCAGCCCCACCATTGATCAGCTCCTTTGTTCCCTTTCTGTTGTGCCCTCGAGCCCTGTCACTGGTCCAGGTCCATGGGTCACCAGCGATTCCTGAGGGTCCCTCAAAGCAGGCGGCCATCTTCTCCAGGGGTCCTCTTCAGGTGTGGTGATCCCGGGCGAGTCCTCAGCTGTAATAAAGAGGGCAGGAGATTTGAAAGGCTCCTTTGAAAAGCCTTTATTATGATCAGCTCAAGGTGAGGGCCTGTCTCTGGTCCTTTGCTGATCCAGGTCCATGGGTCACCAGCAACTCCTGAGAGTCCCTCAAAGCAGGCAGCCATCTTCTCCAGGGGTCCTCTTTAGGCGTGGTGATCCCAGACGAGTCCCCAGCTGTAATAAACAGGGCAGGAGATTTTTCTCCTTTGAAAAGCCTTTATTATGATCAGCTCAGGGTGGAGACCCGACGGGTCGAGTGCATGCAGCTGCTGCTCCCAGAAGCAGCTCGGAGGAGGAGGTGTGCAGCAGCTTTGTCCACTGGAGTGCAGGCAGAGCCGGGTTCTCTGTCCTTACAGCAGATCCCAAAGGCTTGGTTGGCTCTGAAAGTCGAGGTGTCCCTCTCCGGGCAATGTCTTTGAGAGTTAGGGTGAGGGGATAAAAACCGCTCTACCTTGGGAGTGTGTAGTCTTACTCTTTGCCTGGTCTATCCATGTGTTTTGGTGGTTTGGTCTTATAAAGTTTTTCTAATTTTGGAGCAGTATTTTGCTTGATTTTCTTCCCAGCTGGCACTGCATCACCTCTATTTGCATGTTTGCTCTTCTTCCCTGCTTTTTTAGGGGGACAGGGCTCGAGGGCGCAACAGAAAGGGAACAAGGGAGGTGATTAACAGGAGGGGTGAACATTTAACAAAGAGCATTGAACTAACAAAGATTTCATTTGCAACAAAATTGCCTTGTCTATCTCGCTGTGGTGTCCCCTGTGCCTCATCCTCATCCTCAGCCCTGCCAGCTCACCCGCTGATTTAGGTCCCCCAAAAAACTGTGACAGAGTGAGAACACAGCATGGGACAGGGCAGCTTCATCCTTCCAAATGCTCTCTGGTGTTGTTTGTTGGTGTTGTTCCTGTGCTGGATGCTGTCCCCTTTGTGCCCAGTAGAACCATTCCTGGTTTTATTCTGTAGGAATAAAGTTTGTGCCTGATCCCCTCCCCTGGAGGAGTTTGTTCTGTCTCAAAGCCTTGGCTGCAGCAGAACCGCCTCTTGTTCCCCCACTTTGTGCACTGTAAGGCAAAATGTAATTTTAATTTTCTTTCTGAGGATTGATTTTTTTTCCTGCTATTCACACGGCCTTGATACCACCCAGAGGAATAACCAGGGGTGGTTACAAGGGAAAGTGAACTGAAGGGGAAAAAGAAAAAAAAAAAAAGGAGGAAAACGAGCTGACATTTTCTGACAAGACTGAAGAAAAACAAGAAAGTTCTGTTCCAGGCAAGGGAGATGTGCTAGAGGATAACAAGTTTTTGCCTGAGGGCAGTGTCTGCTCACTGGGTACAGATATTTGATAGGAGCTGCTGTTCCTTTTGCTCACCTGTGGTTTAATCCAACTGCTTTGACAAGGAAAGCATTATTCAGCCTGGCTGGGCTGCAAGGGTTGTAATGAACCATCCCCGCTGCTCTCCCCGCAAAGAAACCCAGAGTTATTTGCTACAGCCTCCCCAATAAAGCAAAATTGTATATTTCCTTTGGTATTTTCACTTCACAGAGTGTTTTAATAACAAAGGGGAAATGAATTTACCTGAAATGTCAGCCAGACAGCTCAGGCTGTGCCTCAGGGTGTCCTGGCAGGGGCAGAGCCCCATCCAGGCATTCCCAGGAGTGCTGTAGCTCCGAGGTGAAGCTGGCTTGATCCTAAATTTCCTGCAGGGAGCACAAAGCCATTTCCTAAGCCTTGGATCAGGTCCTGAGGCAGCTGTGCCAGCCTGCAGGGCCCGTGTGCCAGGCAGGGACTGTGCCCACAGATGTGGGGGATCCCTGGCTCTGCCTCCTCTTCATTCCCACAGGCAGGGCTTTGTCCTGGCAGCTCTCAAACCAGCCCAGAGCACAGCAGGCAGGACAGAAATAAATCTATTTTAAATTTTTTTATTAATCTATTTTAAATTTTTTTATTTTTTATTTATTATTTTTTAAAGTTCAACTATGTATGGATTTAATTCCCCTGCAGCATCTCCATGCTCAGAGCCACGGCACTGACCCAGTTCTGAGGCACCTCATAAGACACTAAAATACATTTATTTTGGTCAGGTCCTTGTTTATTTTTTGTGCTTCCCTGTCCCTGGCTGGTCCAGGTGAAGCCACAGGAAGGTGTCCCCGTGGTTATCAGATGCCTTCAGTGATTGGAACGCTCAGCTGGGGGCTGGTGCAAACACAAACCATCTGTCAAGCTGAGACAGAACTGAGCTGAGATCATCTCCCAGAGCCAAGGACAACAGCGAATTTATTGGAAGGATGCTCCATTCCTGCTCTGAGGGAGGCCAGGGGAAAGGAAGCTGGAACCTGCTGCACATACCATGAGAGGATGTGCTGCTCCCCAGCTCATCCCGGGCACTTTCATGCTCCAAGTGCTTCATTTTCTGTATTTTGGATAAATCTCCAGCTCATTTGGCAGGATCTGCATGGTAATATAACACGGTAACAACCCCCCAGTGATGTGTTCTGGACAGTTCCTTGTGCTCTCTCCGTTTCTGTGGCTTCTCTGAAACTTGATTGTCTCCAGGACAGCTTCCCCTGTCCTCCCTCCCCTCCCTCCTCTCTCTCCAACTGGTCACTGGTGATTGTTTCCAGCTCTGCTGGAGAGCTTGGTTAGAATGGATGGAATTGATTAAATTAAAGAATAATCTGGGAGTGCCTGCAGGGGCCCCTGATCCTCCAGAATTGGTCACAAACTGCCCTGGGACGTGGCTGTCACCCTCCAGGATGGAATTTCCCCTGGTTCTGTGCCTGGAGGAGCAGCTGCTCCCGCTGTGCCCAGGCCTCGAGGTGGGGCTGTGGGGCTGAGCCTGGCACCTCGGAGGTGTCCCTGCTGCAGGATCCTTCCCAGCTGTGGGATTATCCCTTTTTCCTGACCCAGGGATGGGGCAACTGGGAGGCATTTTAAAAATTTTTATTCCATTTTCAGTCTCATGTGAAGGGTGAGACGATACAGGTGTTATAATTCACGCCATCACAATTAGAAGCCAAACTATTTTTTAATTACAATACATTATAAGCATTTCTTGGTTTATCAGCTTTTGCCACATAATGCTGTAAATGCCTTAAAGCCAACCATTTAAAATTACCCCTTATTGTATTTAAAATTAAATTAATTAAATTAAAATTAAAATTTTTAAAATTAAATTAATTAAATTAAAATTTAAAATTTTAATTTTAAAATTAAATTAATTAAATGAAAATTAAAATTTTAAAATTAAATTAAAAATCAAAAATTAAAATTTTAATTTAAATCTAGTGGATCATTAAAATGAACCCATTTCAAATTAGTGGGTCGTACTACAATGCACCTTTCACAGTTCTGTTTCTCCAAAGTATCTGGTCTGATTTGCAAGGCCATAATTTGAAATTTGTTTCCAGCTCCATTTCTCTCTCAACAATCACTGTCCCATCCCACGGCATTTCTAATCAGCATTTATCTCAAAGTTTGCACACATATGCAGACTGTGTGAGCTTTCTGTCAGGCTTTGAGAATTCTCTAGAAAACCATTTCCTACAGCGAACCACACACCTGGGCACTGATTTTGGGATGGATCTCCTGCCCCGGCTGTTAACAGCATTCCTGCCTGCATTTTTGGCTGGATCTGATCCTCTTTAGCTGCTGAGGGCTGGAAAATGCCAAGTGGGAGGGAGAATGTGCTGGTGGGATCCCACGATGGAAAATCCAGTGTTGGTTCCCAACAGGAGACCCCGGGGGATCGGCGTGGATCACAATCAGTGCGGGGATTCTCTGTCCCTGCCAGCGGGGTCACTGTCACCTCCCAAGGTGGCCCTCACTGCTTTCCCTGAGCTGATCCCGCAGCTGGGCAGGGACACAGAGCCCACAGAGCCGGGCTGCTGCTGGGAGTGTCCCTGTGCCCGTGAGTGACAGCGGGGTGGCTGGGGACTGCCACCGCCTCTGTGTGACACAGCGGTGCCAGGAGGGCTGGGAACTGTCACCATCCTTGTATGACACACCAGTGCCAAGGGGCTGGGGACTGCCACCATCCCTGTGTGACAGTGTAGTGCAAGGGGAGTGCCACCATCCCCGTGTGACACAGCGGTGCCAGGAGGGCTGGGGACTGCCACCATCCTTGTATGACACAGCAGTGCCAAGGGGCTGGGGACTGCCACCATCCCTGTGTGACAGTGTAGTGCAAGGGGAGTGCCACCATCCCTGTGTGACACAGCAGTGCCAGGGGGGGTTGGGGACTGCCACCATCCCCATGTGACAGCAGTGCCATGCCAGGCTGGGGACTGCCACCATCCCTGTGTGACACAGCAGTGCCAGGGGACTGTCACCATTCCTGTGTGACAGCAGTGCCAGGGCAGGCTGGGGACTGCCACCATCCCTGTGTGACAGAGCAGTGCCATGCCAGGCTGGGGACTGCCACCATCCCAGTGTGACGCAGCAGTGCCAGGGGGTCTGGGGACTGCCACCATCCCTGTGTGACACAGCAGTGCCAGGGGACTGTCACCATCCCCATGTAACAGCAGTGCCAGGCCAGGTTGGGGACTGCCACCATCCTTGTGTGACAACAGTGCCAGGGGACTGCCACCATCCCCGTGTGACAGAGCAGTGCCAGGGGGTTGCGGACTGCCACCACCTCTGTGTGACAGCAGTGCCAGGACAGGCTTGGCAGGCTGGGGAATGCCACCATTCCTGTGTGACAGAGCAGTGCCAGGCCAGGTTGGGGACTGTCATCATCCCTGTGTGGCACAGCAGTGCCAGGGGACTGTCACCATCCCCATGTAACAGTAGTGCCAGGGGGTTGGGGACTGCCACCATTCCTGTGTGACAGAGAAATGCCAGGCCAGGTTGGGGACTGCCACCATCCCCGTGTGACAGCACAAGTTTTCCCCCTGGCTATTAAAGGGGAAGCTGGAAACCCTTCCCAAGCCCCTCCAGGAGCTGGAGCTGGTTCTGCCCTCCCAGCTCTGGGGTGCTTGGGGACCCAGCACCTCCCTGCACGACACAATTCATTCCTCTGGTGGCTCCAGCATCCCCAAGGTCACCCAGGCCACCGTGGCGAGGCCGGCTGGGTCACAGCAGAGATGCTGGCGAGCTCCTGCCCCCTGAGACACCAAAAGCAGACAGGATGGGCAGGGCTGGACTTGGCTTTAATGATTTGTGTGAACCTCGAGGAGAGAGAGAAGAATCAAAGCCAAAACCTCCTGGCCAGGCCGGTGCTGCTGTCTGCTTTGTCTCTCTGCTTTGCCTTTCAGGTGCTGCCAGCTCCACTTGTGCCTCCTCCATTGTTTCCCAAGCTGAGGAAACCAAACCCCAGACCCTACACGGATGAAGAGGAGTAAAATTAGAAACCAGAGGAGCAGACTTCCTCCAGACTGCTGGAAGCCCAGAATATCTTTGTCCCTTCAGCAGCTTCCCCTCAGCGATCAGAGCTGGCTCTGCTGTGGTGCTGCTGGGGCTCTGCTCAGCATTTTTGGCCAAAAATTGACTTTTGGTGTTTGTTTTTTTCTCTCTGGATCCCTCAGCCTCCCTGGAGCAGCTGCTGCTGAGGTGCAGGGAGGAAAAAATAAAAAAAAGCACCAAAAATATGTATGAACTTCTGCATTTGAGGATATATAAATATGAAAGAAAATAGATACGTTTTTTAAAAATTAAAATGGTAAGTCTTGAAGTATGTTTCATGATTAAACTTAGAGCAGTTCCCCACTTTGATTAAAATGAGTTTCAGTAACTGATGCAAAATTCAAGCTGTAGACTACAAGCTATAGCAAGCATTATCCATAATAATAATAATAATTATTATTAATAATAATAATTTTATTTAATTTTATTATTACAATATTAATAAATTTATTTTTATTTTAATAAATAGTATTATATTATTAATAGCATAATATTAATAAATATTAATTTTATTTAATGTTAATAATTATTGATGATAATAATAAATAATAATAAAACCAATATATATTAATTTTATTTAATTTTATTATTACAATATTAATAAATTTATTTAATAAATATTAATATTATATTATCATAATATAATAAATATTGATTTTAATTATAATAAATAAATAAATTATTATTATTATTATTATTATTATTATTATTATTATTATTATTATTATGTTTCCTTGGCTGGTGCCAAGAGTGCTGCTCACACAGCACTCAGTGCTTGAGAGGAACAAGATTTTGCTGAATCCATCTGGGACACAAAACTCCTCAGCTGTGCCCAGCTGTGCCCAGCTGTGCAGGGCCTGGCTCTCCTGCCAGCGATTTGGGCTTCACCACCTCAGGGCATGGGAAGGAGGGCAGAAATCCAACCAAACTCATGGAGAGCTCCGATTTCCTCTTGGAGCTGCTCCCCTGTCCCACAGTGCCCATCCCCTGGGGCTGTGTGATTTTTGGGATGGATGCTGTGACACAGAGCACTTTTCTCTCAGGCACAGCTGCCCTTCGCTGCTGCTGGACACGTTTTGTTTGGAGCCTGAGCCAGATGCACCAGGAAAAGTTTTTTGTTTGGGATGTTCCTTCTAGGCACAGCTGGGCTCCAGACCCTCAGAAATCCAGAAATGAAGCACAGGGAGGGAATCAGTCAGGGCCTCAGGGCAGCAGAGAATTTCAGCCCAGGTTACAGGGAAAGGGTGAATTCAGCCTCATGATCTGATCATGATTCCAAACTCCACATCCCACAGAAACAGAGGGAGCAGGGAGAAAGAGAGAAAGAGAGAAAGAAAAAAAGAAAGAGTGAAAGAAAGAGAGAAAGAAAGAAAGAAAGAAAGAAAGAAAGAAAGAAAGAAAGAAAGAGAGAAAGAAAGAAAGAAAGAAAGAGAGAAAGAAAAGAAAGAAAGAGAGAAAGAGAGAAAGAGAGAAAGAGAGAAAGAAAGAAAGAAAGAAAGAAAGAAAGAAAGAAAGAAAGAAAGAAAGAAGAAAAGAAAAGAAGAAAAGGAAAAGAAAAGGAAAAGAAAAGGAAAAGGAAAAGAAAAGGAAAAGGAAAGAAAAGAAAGGGAAAGAAAAGAAAAGAAAAGAGAAAAAAGAAGCGAAAAGAAAAGAAAAGAAAAGAAAAGAAAAGAAAAGAAAAGAAAAGAAAAAAAAAAAAAAAAAAAAAGAAAAAAAGGAAGGAAGAAAGGAAGGAAGGAAGGAAGGAAGGAAGGAAGGAAGGAAGGAAGGAAGGAAGGAAGGAAGGAAGGAAGGAAGGAAGGAAGAAAGAAAGAAAGAAAGAAAGAAAGAGAGAAAAACTCCCTCCCTCTTGGCCTGGCTGCAATCAAAGATGTCATTCAGCTCAAAAGGGTGTGAATAATTCTCATTTTTCTGGTTTGTTCTCTGTTCTCACCACCCGGGCGTGGCTCTGCCTACCTGGGCTTGGCCGTTCCTGTCACACCTGGAAAAATCAGCTTTCCTCGGGATTGCACAGGAACTGTGGGTGGAACTTGTGGTAGAGCACGAAATAAAGAGAGTTTGACTCCAGTTTTACAGAGGGAACATCAGAAAGGCTTTATTTACAATTTTTTTGCTTCTTATATAGCACACTTCACTAAAAAAGGGATTTATTGGTGAATAGGACTGACACCTCTTTCCATTGGTTAAGAAATAGAAAACAGCAGGTGGGGAAGATTGTGATGAGAAAAAAACCACTGCTCACTTAGAAATATTTGGGGGAAAAGAGGAAGATGTTTTTGTCCCAAAAACCCTTGAAGGACAGAGTAAAACCAACAAATCCCCTTTTTTTTTGTCCCAGGAAAGCCTTGAAAGAGAGGGGAAAACAGGAGACCAATAAATCCTCTTTTTGCCCCAGGAAAACCTTGAAGAAGGGAAAACAGGAAATCAACAAATCCCTATTTTTTGTCCAAGAAACCCTTGAAGGAGAGAGGAAAACCAACAAATCCCCCTTTTTTTGTCCCAGGAAAGCCTTGAAGGACAGAGGAAAACAGGAGACCAACAAATCCCTTTTTGGTCCCAAAAAGCCTTGAAGGACAGAGGAAAACAGGAGACCCACAAATCCCCTTTTTGGTCCCAAAAAGCCTTGAAGGAGAGAAGAAAACAGGAAACCAACAAATCCCCTTTTTTTCTCCCAGGAAAGCCTTGAAGGAGAGAGGAAAATCGAAAAATCCCCTTTTTTTGTCCCGGGAAAACCAACAAATCCCCTTTTTTTGTCCCAAAAAACCTTGAAGGACAGAGGAAAACAGGAGACAAACAATTCCCTTTTTGGTCCCAAAAAACTTGAAGATGGGAAAACAGGAAATCAACAAATCCCCATTTTTTCTCCCAGAAACCCTTGAAGGAGAGGGGAAAACCAAAAAATCCCCTTTTTTCGTCCCAAAAAACCTTGAAGGAGAGAGGAAAACCAACAAATCCCCTTTTTTTTCTCCCAGGAAAGCCTTGAAAGACAGAGGAAAACCAACAAATCCCCTTTTTTTGTCCCAGGAAAACCTTGAAGGAGAGAAGAAAACAAGAGACCAACAATTCCCTTTTTTGTCCCAAAAAACCTTGAAGGACAGAGGAAAACAGGAGACCAACAAATCCCCTTTTTGCCCCAGGAAAACCTTGAGGGAGAGAAGAAAATGGGAAACCAACAAATCCCTTTTTGGTCCCAAAAAACCTTGAAGATGGGAAAACAGGAAATCAACAAATCCCCATTTTTTGTCCCAGGAAAGCCTTGAAGGAGAGAGGAAAACCAACAAATCCCCTTTTTTTGTCCCAGGAAAACCTTGAAGGAGAGGGGAAAACAGGAAACCAACAATTCCCTTTTTTTGTCCCAAAAAACCTTGAAGGACAGAGGAAAACAGGAGACAAACAAATCCCTTTTTGGTCCCAAAAAACCTTGAAGAAGGGAAAACAGGAAATCAACAAATCCCCATTTTTTCTCCCAGAAACCCTTGAAGGAGAGGGGAAAACCAAAAAATCCCCTTTTTTCGTCCCAAAAAACCTTGAAGGAGAGAGGAAAACCAACAAATCCCCTTTTTTTTCTCCCAGGAAAGCCTTGAAAGACAGAGGAAAACCAACAAATCCCCATTTTTTCTCCCAGGAAAGCCTTGAAAGAGAGGGGAAAACCAACAAATCCCATTTTTTGTCCCAAAAACCCTTGAAGAAGAGAAGAAAAAACGGAATTGCTGTCCCAAACCAGTAGCAGCACCTCCCCATCAGTCCTGCTGGATGTGGCTGCTCAGAAAAACCCCAGGAACATCCTGGAGACGAGGAAAATTCCCTCCCAAGGGAAGAATTTATTCCCTCCCAAGCCTGGCCAAGCTTTCCTCTGGCCCCAGACATTTCCGTGAGGTCACTGTTGGAGTTCCTCCTGTGTCTGTATTAAAAATAAAGATTTTGGCCAATAGATCAAGCAGCAATTAATTTATTAATTAATACAGAATGGTAAAATGTGAGCAAAGCAGCGCTGGGTACAGTGGGGGTTTCCCCTCCAAGTGCTGATTTCTGCTGGGATTTATTGAGATTTTTCATAAGCATTTCTCAGCAATTTTTTTCTCCAGTTTCCTCCTAATTTCTATTTTTGAAAATACAAAATCCCACCCAAACCCATGAAGAAGGAAGTGAAAAAAGAAGGACTCAGCCTAAAGCCTAAAACATCCCTCTTGCTTTATATATATTAATATTAATATATAATTATTATATAATAATTAATAATATATAATTATATTATATATTTTATTAATTATTATATAAAATTATAAATAATATATTAGAATAAATAATAATATAATATAATATAATATAATATAATATAATATAATATATATTTATTATATTATATTTTATATTATAATATATATTATATTATATTGTAATATATTATATATTATATATTATATAATGTATTATAATATATTATAATATATTATTAATTATATAACAATATAAATATTATATTACAATAAATAAATAAAATTAATATAATATAATAGAATATAATAGAATAGAACATATATTTATTATATTATATTATATTTTATATTATAATATATAATATATTATATTATAATATATTATATATTATATATTATATAATGTATTATAATATATTATAATATAATATATTATTAATTATATAACAATATAAATATTATATTACAATAAATAAATAAAATTAATATAATATAATATAATATAATATAATATAATATAACATATATTTATTATATTATATTAAATTATATATTATAATATATAATATATTATATTATAATATATTCTATATTATATATTATATAATGTATTATAATATATTATAATATAATATATTATTAATTATATAACAATATAAATATTATATTACAATAAATAAATAAAATTAATATAATATAATATAATATAATATAATATAATATATTATATATTATATTATATATTATAAAATAATATATAAATATAATATACTAATATATATTTATATTAATATAATTAATATAAATCATAATAATTTATATATTCTAAACTCTGAGTTTTCCACCCTGTGACATCACACATTTCTATTTAATTACACACCCACAACTCCCAGTGCTGTCACTCAATTTTGGGAGCCTTTTCCATATCCTCAGGTCAAATTTTTTGTTTTCTTGAAGGTCAAGGCCTAAAATCCACCACAGAAAGCCCAAAATTCCAACAGGAAGAGAGAACAAACAGGGAGACAAAGCTCCGAGTGAATTTTATTGCCAAAGCATCCCCACAGCAGCGTCCTTGACAGGTGCCAGGAAGAAAAGCAGGGACAGAAAAAGCTCCACGTGTGGGAGAACTCAACAAAAACAGGATCTGCCAGATTTCCTCTGCAGCCCCATCCGAACACAGAATTAATTCCAGCACCAGGTGATGTTTCCAGCTGGATATTTCCTTCCTTGTGTCCTGGTTTGTTTTTTTTTTTAGAGAAATATCTGCAGTTTTGGCTTTTTTTTTTTAGAGAAATATCTGCAGTTTTGGCTTTTTTTTTTAGAGAAATATCTGCAGTTTTGGCTTTTTTTTTTTAGAGAAATATCTGCAGTTTTGGCTTTTTTTTTTAGAGAAATATCTGCAGTTTTGGCTTTTTTTTTTTAGAGAAATATCTGCAGTTTTGGCTTTTTTTTTTTTAGAGAAATATCTGCAGTTTTGGCTTTTTTTTTTTAGAGAAATATCTGCAGTTTTGGCTTTTTTTTTTTGAGAAATATCTGCAGTTTTGGCTTTTTTTTTTAGAGAGAAATATCTGCAGTTTTGGCTTTTTTTTTTTAGAGAAATATCTGCAGTTTTGGCTTTTTTTTTAGAGAAATATCTGCAGTTTTGGCTTTTTTTTTTTTAGAGAAATATCTGCAGTTTTGGCTTTTTTTTTTAGAGAAATATCTGCAGTTTTGGCTTTTTTTTAGAGAAATATCTGCAGTTTTGGCTTTTTTTTAGAGAAATATCTGCAGTTTTGGCTTTTTTTTTAGAGAAATATCTGCAGTTTGGGCTTTTTTTTTACAGAAATATCTGCAGTTTTGGCTTTTTTTTTTTTAGAGAAATATCTGCAGTTTTGGCTTTTTTTTTTTAGAGAAATATCTGCAGTTTTGGGCTTTTTTTTTAGAGAAATATCTGCAGTTTTGGCTGCCCTTTGTAGAGGTAGCAGGGAAAATGGCAGTGGGAGTGGTGAGTGATCCTTCATTTTTTTAATTTCATTTTTCAGGAAGGAGAGGAAGAGCTGGAATTGCAGATTTTGGGTGAATTTTGGGTGAACATCAGGATTTGAGTGCTCGAGGTCAGTGCTGGTTGTTCTTCTGTTGCTCTTCCCATTTCCCTCAATGTTTGGTGACATTCCCATCCCATTTTTTTTTTTTTTAGTTGGATTTTTAGGGCCATTCTCCAGGAATTTGCTGTGGTGAAAAACGAGGTTCACTTCCTTAGAAAAATTTAGGCATTTAATAACAATTAAAAAGAAAATTGCCAATTAGGAGAGACAAAAACAAAATATAATTTCTCAGCTGAGGGTGCCTGGTGTGGAACCAGCACCACCCTGCTGACAAAAAGTTTGTTCCTTAAAAGCATCAGCCTGTTGCATATTTTAAAAATTCACATAATTCAAACATTCCTTTTGAGTGTGAATTTCTTTGTTCAGTTTTAACTCCCTCCCAACCATTTTATCTGGTGGATTTATTTGCTCTATTCTGTCTGATAGCACAGGTCCCATAAATTCTTCTCCTGGGGTTTTGATCATCTTCATTTCAATAAGAAACTTGATAACAAAAGTTCAATAAATTGCTTTTTTTTTTAGCTTTTGGTCAGCAATCTTCATACAGGAATGAAGGATACAGGACCCCCTTCCTTCTGGTTTATCAGTTTACAGAAAAAACCCCCAGTCTTCTATTTTTAACACTATTTTATAATCAAAAATATCCATTCATCACATTTCTAAACTCTATTAATAAAAGAAATTTAATTATAATTAAAAAAATATTTATTAATAAAAAAAAATACGAGACAATCTTCCCACATTGTACATACAGTATTAATTTTAATATTTATATTATTATATTATATTGAATTACAGTATTCATTTAATATTTGTGAAAAGCCAACTCTATATGGTGCATTTATAACAACATTATACATATAAAATTAATGGGAAAAATGCAGAAAAAAGCTCCCAAATCCCCGATTTTATCAGAAAAAAATAAAAAGAATTTTTGTATTATTATAGAAATTTTAGCAGGGCACAAATCCCAGGAAAAATTCCCTGGAGCAGAAAAATTCCCAGATTTCCCAGCTGGGATTAATTGGGGCGATTTTAGGATTTTTGGGGAAGGGTAAAAATGTGAGAAAAAGCCCTAAATCCTTGATTTTATCAGGAAAAAATAATGAATTTTTGTATTAATTTTAGAAATTTACAACACTGTGGTGGCAGATTTCCACGTGGCTGATTTGTTCAGAGCTCTCAATCCCTCCCCTGTTTGATTAATGCTTCTCACTGGATTTTATTTGGTTCCTGACTCCTGTGTGTGCATTCCCATCACCTGCCTCTTCTTTCCAGGCTGAAAAATCAAATTTTATCTTGCACAGAGAGCCTGAATTCCCACGGAGAGCAGAGAGGGAATTTTTACCCAAGTGATTTGTGGGGTGATTTTTGTGCTCCGGCCGCTCTTTCATCGTTCAGGAATTACAGCACGCGGCTCGGGAACAAAAGTCAATTATTCCCCCAAAAGAGTTGGGGATTGTTTGGGTGGCTTTGCACACACTCAGCCACCTCTTCTCTCCACGAGAATTTTCCTTTCAAATTGCTGGAATGGCAGAAATCTGAATTTCCCCAGGCTGACGTGGGAGGATGTGAGGCTGGCAGGGACCAAGGGGTGGATGTCAGAGCTCTCCACTTCCCTGGGAAGATGAAGTTGAGATGGTTTTTCTTTATCTCTTGTATATCTTGTATAATTCCTATATATCTCCAGTGGGGAGGGGGGGAGATGCCTTCTGATAATGGGGCAGTTGTTAAAACCAGGCAGGGCAGGGTTCTTTATCTCTTCCCTCATAATTCCGGGGAATATCTCCTGTTCAAACCAGCTGGGTTTTGCAGTGTTCTTTATCCCTTCCAGGACCTGTCCCTCGTCATTCCTGGGGAATATTTTCAGTTCAAACCAGGTGGGGCAGTGTTCTTTATCCCTTCCAGGACCTGTCCCCCATCATTCCAGGGAATATCTCCTGTTCAAACCAGCTGGGTTTTGCAGCGTTCTTTATCCCTTCCAGGACCTGTCCCTCATCATTCCAGGGAATATCTTCTATTCAAACCAGCTGGGTTTTGCAGGGTTCTTTATCTCCTTCCCCACCCGTCCATCCCCCAGGGGATCTCTGCTGCTAATGGGCCATGATGTCACCAATGACATCACACATGACATCATCAGTGATAGCTGATGCTAATGGGCCATGATGTCACCAATGACATCACACATGACATCATCAGTGATATCTGCTGCTAATGGGCCATGGTGTCACCAATGACATCACACATGACATCACACATGACATCATCACATTGGGAGAGGCTCCACCCAGTGTGGGCGGAGCCAACCGTTCCTACCTGGATAAAAACTGAGATTTGGAACAGCAGGATCTGGTTTGTTCCACCAGAGGAAGCCCAGACCCATCTCAGCACCACTGGACTTTCCCTACTCCATTATCTGTACCCACAGAACTCATCTGGGATTTATTGGGGCTGCTCCAACACCCAACACCAACAGGGGGTCAGGTTGGATCTCTGACCCTGTCAGGGTTTTCTGGGATTTTTGGTTTTTTGCTTGCTTGGTTTTTTGTGCTACTACATTTCTATTTTTTTTTAAATATTCCTATTGAAGAACTGTCACTCCTATTCCCATTACAGAACTGTTACTCCTATTCCCATTAAAGAACTGTTACTCCTATTCCCATTAAAGAACTGTTACTCCTATTCCCATATCTTTGCCTGAAAACCCCTAATTGCAAAATTATAATAATTTGGAAGGGAGGTTGTCTACGTTCTCCATTCCAAGGGAAGCTCCAGCTTTCCCTGGCAGATCCTGTATTTCCAAACCAAGCCAAGGAGAAGCTCCCGGCCCCCTCTGGAAGTGCAGCTGCAGCAGAGCTGGCCAAGAGCCTCGCTGCTCTCAGCCTGGAATTGGGAGTGAGGCCGATTTTCCATCAGCCTCAACACCCAGGTGACAGCTCCAGCCTCTCCCAGCTCTGCAGCCCTCTCGTTCCTCCTTACAGTTTTAACTTTTCTGTTTTTTCATGTGTTTGTAATCCTGCAATTTTTTAGTGTAGAACTCTGAACTCCATGCACAGTGTGAGCTGCTGAAATTCACATTTTGGTCAGACACAACAATTCCTCTCCAGGAATCAAGGACACCTCACTGCCTCAGGCCCTGAGAAATTTAAATTTAAGTGAGTTGGGGGGCAGCAAACTTGGGGTAAATCCATTCATTACCTAAAGCTGTAATTGAAGATGAACCCCCAATCTGCAAATTGATCAAACTTATAAAAATGTGAAACCTGTGAGCCGTGGTCCATTTTTGGGTGGGCTTCATCTGCCTGAAATGTACCTGAAGGCCCCTCAATAAATATAAATATAAATAGAAATATATTATAAATATAGTATAAATATAAAATATAAATATAAATACAAATCTAAATCTAAATGTAAATGTAAATATAAATTAACTGCTTTTTATTCTCTTAATTTTTGTCTGGCCTCTGGTTTTAGGCAGCCCAAAAAGGCATCAGTGGGAGCAGAGAAACTTCACTTTAGGATAATTCCAGTCCTAAATTGGGGTGGAACAGCTCCAGCTTTGCACAGGTGCAAACTGGACCAGCCTGGGACACAAATTCCAATTTATTTCCCTGCTCCAGGCTGCCAGAAATGCACCAACCCTCATTCCCAGGGTTTATACCAGAGCTGACTCTAAGGTAGGATTTGCTGAGGGTTTTTCCCCCTCCCTCCTCTCCCAGTGAAAAGGCACAAACATGTGAGCAGGGACAAAGCTGGGAGCACACAAAACAATCACCCTTTTTGTGTGGAGCAGGCAGGGCAGCTGGGGAGGGAGTGGGAGGGAAGGGAACGACTCCAAGTGATGCCAGCGGGGTTCCTGCAGCCCGGCTGACCTCACCCAGCTCCCTCCCTGCCCCTGGAACATTTGGGATTTATCCCCTCGTGGTTTTTTAGTGGCAGAGGGGGATCAGCTCTGAGCCAGCTCCTCCTTCGAGGCACCAAATCTTCATTTTCCACGAGTTCAGCGAGGGGCAGAATTTGTGGAGACAGGCTTGGGAGCAGAGAAAATCAACAAGGAATTCATCCTGGAGGGGGAAATCCTGCATGGAAATCAGCAGAGAGGAGCACAAAGCACACAATGGTTTCCCTACATCACCCAACCCCATTCCTACATCACCAAACCCCATTCCTACATCACACAACCCCATTCCCTACATCAGCAAACCCCATTCCCTACAAACCCAACCCATTCCCTGCATCACCCAACCCCATTCCTTGTATCACCCATTCCCTACATCATCCAAACCAATTCCCTACATCACCCAACCCCACTCCCTACAAACCCAACCCCACTCCCTACAAACCCAACCCCACTCCCTGCATCACCCAACCCCTCAGGAAAGCCAATCCTGAGGAGATTCTCCTAAATTTGGCTTTTCCAAGTGCTCTGGGCTTTCCTGACAGGATGGAGGTAGGGCAATTCTGTCCCCAAAAACCACCCAGCCAGGCTCCTGCTATTCCCAGAATTATGGGAATTCCTGCTTCATTTCCTTCACGAGACAGCATTTAATTTTTTTTTTTGGTTTTTTTTTTTTTTTCCCCCCAGCTGGACCTCACTTTGCTTGCCAGGAACCCAAACAGCTCCAAAAATTGGACTCAACTTCTAAGCAGCACAAGCAAGTCTTGAAGAGCTCCATTTTTTTAGCCAAAAAGGCTGAAATTCTTTGGAGTGGATGGTTTTCAAAGAAGTCAAGCAATAAGGAAAACCATCCACTCCAAAGAATTTCAGCCTTTTTGGCTAAAAATGGAGCTCTTCAAGACTTTGCTTGTGCTGGAGAACCAGCAGGATTTACACAACCCTCTAAAAATAGAGCAGCCCCAAAATACAGCTCTGGTGGCAGCAGCAGCTCTGCTCTGTCCCCGGCCACCCAGGAAAAGGGGAATGATGTCCTGATGGCCAGCACTGCCTGAGGGGATGGAACAGCCAAAGAAAAGCCAGGACAGAATTTACTCAGGTGGCACCAGGCTGCAAAAGTGCCCTGAGCACTGCAGGGACCCAAAGAAATCGGGGACAGGAGGTGAAGGAAGAGAAACAGATGCCAGGGGGAGCAAATCTGATCTTGTTTGGTTGTTCCTGTGCTGGCTCCTCCCTGCAGACAAACAAAGCTCTCCCAGCGCTGGAGTCTCCTCTGCATCCCCACAGGATGCTCCAAATTGGGATTTTTTTGTTGTTGTTCTCTCTCCCAGCTGGACAAATGTAGGAGATGGCGGCTCTTGAGAGAGGCTGGGAGTTCTCAGGGCTGAGGAAGGGGAAGCAGCAGCTCCTTACGTAGGTGGAAATTCCTCAGGAAAGCCAATCCTGAGGAGATTCTCCTAAACTTGGCTTTTCCAAGTGCTCTGGGCTTTCCTGACAGGATGGAGGTAGGGCAAAGAAGTCAAGCAATAAGGAAAACCATCCACTCCAAAGAATTTCAGCCTTTTTGGATAAAAATGGAGCTCTTCAGGACTTTGCTTGTGCTGGAAAACCAGCAGGATTTACACAATCCTCTAAAAATAGAGCAGCCCCAAAATACAGCTCTGGTGGCAGCAGCAGCTCTGCTCTGTCCCCGGCCACCCAGGAAAAGGGGAATGATGTCCTGATGGCCAGCACTGCCTGGGGGGGATGGAACAGCCAAAGAAAAGCCAGGACAGAATTTACTCAGGTGGCACCAGGCTGCAAAACCGCCCTGAGCACTGCAGGGATCCAAAGAAATCGGGGACAGGAGGTGAAGGAAGAGAAACAGATGCCAGGGGGAGCAAATCTGATCTTGTTTGGTTGTTCCTGTGCTGGCTCCTCCCTGCAGACAAACAAAGCTCTCCCAACGCTGGAGTCTCCTCTGCATCCCCACAGGATGCTCCAAATTGGGATTTTTTGTTGTTGTTCTCTCTCCCAGCTGGACAAATGTAGGAGATGGCGGCTCTTGAGAGAGGCTGGGAGTTCTCAGGGCTGAGGAAGGGGAAGCAGCAGCTCCTTACGTAGGTGGAAATTCCTCAGGAAAGCCAATCCTGAGGAGATTCTCCTAAACTTGGCTTTTCCAAGTGCTCTGGGCTTTCCTGACAGGATGGAGGTAGGGCAAAGAAGTCAAGCAATAAGGAAAACCATCCACTCCAAAGAATTTCAGCCTTTTTGGCTAAAAATGGAGCTCTTCAAGACTTTGCTTGTGCTGCTTAGAAGTTGAGTCCAAATTTCGGAGCTGTTTGGGTTCCTGGCAAGCAAAGTGAGGTCCAGCTGGGGAAAAAAAAAAATGCATTTAAATCCTGTCTTGTGAAGGAAATGAAGCAGGAATTTAAAATCTTGGAGAATCTCTGCAAACATGAAATGTTCCCCACTTTGTTCAGAGCCATCATGAATTCATGCCCAAGATCAATCCAAGGAATTATGAGCTCCATGGAAAATTGCTTCAGCCAGGCTGGGATCTGGATCAGCCTCTGTGTCCTCCTACTCTGCTGCTGGGGTTGGGGTTGCACTGACTGTGGGATTTTGGGGAGTTTGGGGCACTCCAGGATGGCTGGGCCTGTGTCCTGACAGGTTTTTTGGGGGTCAGTGTTACTCAGGTGTGTCCTACCTGGTTTTTGGGGTCAGTGTTTCTCAGATGTCTCCTGCCTTTTTTTTTAGGGTCAGTGTTCTAGAGTCTGTGCCATGCCTGGTTTTTTTCAGCTCAATGTTACTCAGGTGTGTCCTGCCTGGTTTTTTGGGGTCAGTGTTCCTAAATCTGTGCCCTGCTTGGTTTTTGAGGGGTGTCAGTGTTTCTCAGGTGTGCCCTGCCTGGTTTTTTGGGGTGTCAGTGTTCCAGAGCCTGTATCCTGCCTGGTTTTTTGGGGTGTCAGTGTTTCTCAGATGTTTCCTGCCTTTTTTTTTTTTGAGGTCAGTGTTCCTAAACCTGTGCCCTGCCTGGTTTTTGGGGTCAGTGTTTCTCAGATGTCTCCTGCCTTTTTTTGGGAGGGGGTCAGTGTTTCTGAGCCTGTGTCCTGCCTGGTTTTTTGGGGTCAGTGCTTCTGAGCCTGTGTCCTGCCTGGTTTTTTGGGGTCAGTGTTTCTAAACCTGTGCCCTGCCTGGTTTTTGGGGTCAGTCTTTCTCAGGTGTGTCCTGCCTGTTTTTTGGGGAGTCAGTGTTCCTAAATCTGTGACCTGCCTGGTTTTTGGGGTGTCAGTGTTCCAGAGTCTGTGTCCTGCCTGGTTTTTGTGATCAGTGTTCTTGAAGCTCCTCCAGCTGTGGAATCACTGCAATTCCAGGCAAGAGCGAGGACAAAACAAAATCTCTGGGCTTGAGGTACCCAGAATTCAGGGCTCAAAGTTCAGCCTGCTGCCCCTCACCCCACAAGTGGCCATTTTCTTGTGCTGTGTGGTTTTTAGGAAGCTTTGGGATAAAAGAGATCCTCTACAAGCCAGACCTTACCTCACTGAGGAGTCATTCCCAGCGCTGCTCATCTTCAGAGAAACATAAAACTGGTGAAGGCTGCGAGTAAACACATCTATTTTTGTAGTTTGTCTTCCAAGTCAAACAAAAATAAGAGATGACTCCAGGCTGAGCCCTACATGACACGGTGGTAACTGAGAAGTGACAAACTCAGGGCCTGACCCCGGGCTGGAAGTCAGGCTGGCATTTCTGGGGTCAGGGAGTTGAAGCTGGTGACCTTCAGCTTGTAGTTGAGCAGAAATTAAGTGTGGCACAGATGTTCCTGGTCGTTTTTTGGGGAAAATCTGGGTGATGTTGGTATTTCTGTTGATCTCAGCATCCTCTGAGTCAGATTTAGGCTGAAAAGAGCTGAGCATTTGTCTTGGTTTTGAAAGAGTTGTCAGCCAGGGAAAGCTGGAGCTTCCATTGGAATGGAGAATGTAAATCCTCTTATCTCCAAATTATTGTAATTTTGCAATTAGGGGCTTTCAGGTAAAGAGATGGGAATAGGAGTAACAGTTCTTTAATGGGAATAGAGTAACAGTTCTTTAATGGGAATAGGAGTAACAGTTCTTTAATGGGGATAGGAGTAACAGTTCTTTAATGGGAATATATAAAAAAAAAGAATACAAATGTAGTAGTACAAAAAAAAACCAAGCAAGCAAAACAAAAGTCCTGGAAAACCCTGACAGGGTCAGAGGTACAACCTGACACCTGTTGGTCAGAGTGTTGGGAGCAGTCCCAATAAATCCTCCTGGAGTAACAGATGTGGTTCTGTGGAGTAGAGATGGAGTAGAGATGATCCTGTAGAAAGTCCAGTGGTGGTGAGATGGGCCAGGTCTTCCTCTTCCAGTCTTCCTTTATTTCCAGTAGGAAAAAAACCTGGATGCTTGGTGTTCCAAATCTCAGTTTTTATCCAGGTGGGAACGGTTGGCTCCGCCCACACTGGGTGGAGCCTCTCCCAATGGGATGATGTCATGTGTGATGTCATTGGTGACATCATGGCCCATTAGCAGCAGAGATCCCCTGGGGGGTGGACGGGTGGGGAAGGAGATAAAGAACCCTGCAAAACCCAGCTGGGTTGAACAGGAGATATTCCACAGGAATTATGAGGGACAGGTCCTGGAAGGGATAAAGAACACTGCCCCAGCTGGCTTTAACTGAAAATATTCCCCAGGAATGACGAGGGACAGGTCCTGGAAGATACAAAGAACACTGCCCCAGCTGGTTTGAACAGGAGATATTCCCTGGAATTATGAGGGACAGGTCCTGGAAGGGATAAAGAACCCTGCAAAACCCAGCTGGGTTGAACAGGAGATATTCCCTGGAATTATGGGGGACAGGTCCTGGAAGGGATAAAGAACCCTGCAAAACCCAGCTGGTTTGAACACAAAATATTCCCACAAAATTATGAGGGACAGGTCCTGGAAGGGATAAAGAACCCTGCCCTGCCTGGTTTTAACAACTGGCCCATTATCAGAAAGCATCCACCCCTCTCCTCCCTGGAGTTACAAAAGATAAAGGAAAAAAAACATTTCCCCAATGCTTTCAACAGATTAAACAGAACACACATTTTTTTTTTTGTTCCATAACCCAAGTCAGCATTCCAGCCCCAGCCCTGGCCAGCAGGATTCCTGGAAGACTCCTCACCTGTGCTGGGGCTGCACAAGCATTCCCTGCAGTTCCAGGGTGAGAGGAATGACAGATTTGTCTTTTGTCTTTAGATAAAACCAGCACTGAGAGATGAAAATAAAACAATGGGAAGGGTTCCACTGATTGATGAATGGAAAAGAAGATGTTTGCCTTTACAAATAAATTGTAGGTTTATTGATAAATGAAATTGGATATTGAAAGATGGAAGAAACAATGGGGAAAACTCATAAATCCCATAAGAATTAAAAATTGAATTACATTAAAAGGGGAATCTTGGGTTTTAGGCACTCCAGGAATTCTGCACCTCTCGAGTACCTCAGCAAATGGGGAAAGAGAGAGGGAAATGAGGCCAGGAAATTGGGATAAAAAGGATAAATCCCCTAAAAATTGGAGAGACCCCAGGGGAAATGCCCCATGGCCTCGTCCTTTATTCCAGTAAAGTTCCAGGACTCCTCTGTCTCCTTTTTGGACACAAACCTCTGGCGTTTATGGATGAATTTTCCTGACAAGGGGAACTTTTCACCCTCCTCACCCTCCCCCGAAGCTGCCCTGCCTCCTCTCCAAACGGGGATTTTCCAGGCTGCCATATATAGATCCCCCTCCAAACAAACCCTGCTCCCAAAAGCCTGTTTGTCCCAGCTGCAGGAATTTTTCCCAGAGAAGAGGATGTTGCATCTCTTCAGCCGTTGGGGATTGTTTACATCCCCAGAATGTCACAGCAGCTGCAGCAAAAACCTCCCCAGGCACTCAGGGCTCCAGGAAATACCTGAGCCCCAGTGACATCGCAATCTAAATGGGGTTGGTTGGGTGCTGGTGGTTTTATTTGGGGTTTTTTTCTACAATTATTCATTGTTTTTGTAGTTTGGACAGGGAGAAGGGGATCAGCCCGAGGGATTTTTTGGTCAAATCCATGGCAGGTGGAGAATGGGCAGCTCAGGAGTGATGGGGAGCTGAGGCTGAAAAGAAATAATAAATATATTTATTTATAAAATATAAAATTATTAAAGAATAAAAAAGGATATTTATTTTATTTATATATGAAAGATGTAAGATATAAATATATAAACATATAATATAGAAATAATTATAATAATATAAATATATATGCTATATGCTATATGATGTGATATATGATATATGTTATATACTATATGCTATATACTATATGACACATATATAATATATGTTATATTATATATTATATAGTATATACTATATATTATACATTATATACTATATATTATATACACTATATAATATATGATATATATTATATACTATAAACTATATACTATATACTATATATAATATTATATATACACTATATTATATATAATATAGTATATATAAGATATAAGATATGATATATATTATATATTAATTATATCTTATATATATATTTATATTAAATTTTTATACTATATTTTATATTTTATATGTTATAGAAAATAGAAAATAAATAGAAAATAGAAAATCTATATTTGTATTATTTATATAAAATATATAAATAATAAGATAAATATAAAATACATTTTATATATTTATATAAATATAATGGCTATTTTATTAATATTACATAGCTATAATATTACTATATTATTATCATCTATAGCTATTATTATAAAGAATAAATTCTTTATAAATAAAGAGCTGAGATTTACCCAGGAGCAAAGCTGGAGTGACACCTCTGGCTTCAGATGCATCCAGGAAAAAATCAGCACGAGCACAGACTTACTGGAAACAGGATTTACCAATTCCTGTCAGGTTTAAAAATAAACCCAAACCCTTTAAGATCTAATTATTTTCCAGGCTGCTTTTTCCTGCTTGCACCTATCCCAGCAGGACTTACAGGGAGATAAAACTCGCTGCAGGCTGCGGGGTGTGAACAGCATCCACAGGGATAAACTGGCAAAAAACCCAGGGAATTATTGTGAGATGAGCAACACTTCCCTGGGAAGTGAGTAATGGGAAGGAATCAACTCCGTGTGCCCAGCAGCACTCAGGAATGGGGCTGGAGCAGGGGCAGGAGCAGGGCGGGATGGGATAGGATGGGATAGGATGGGATCTTATGGAATATGAGGGGATAGGATGGGATAGGATGGGATCTTATGGAATATGAGGGGATAGGATGGGATAGGATGGGGTATTATGGAATATGAGGGAATATGATGGGATAGGATGGGATAGGATGGGGTATGATGGAATGTGGGGGAATATGATGGAATGTGATGGGATAGGATGGGGTATGATAGGATGGGCTGGGACAGGATGGGATGGGATAGGATGGGATCTTATGGAATATGAGGGGATAGGATGGGATAGGATGAGCTATGAGGGAATATGAGGGAATATGAGGGGATAGGATGGGATATGAGGGAATATGAGGGAATATGATGGGATATGATGGGATGTGATGGGATATGATGGGATAGGATGGGATGAGATATGAGGGAATATGAGGGGATAGGATGGGATATGAGGGAATATGATGGGATATGGAGGGATGTGATGGGATGTGATGGGATAAGATGGGATGAGATATGAGGGAATATGAAGGAATATGAGGGAATATGATGGGTTATGATGGGATATGGTAGGATGTGATGGGATAGGATGAGATATAAGGGAATATGATGGGATATGATGGGATATGATGGAATGTGGAGGAATATGATGGGATGTGATGGGATAGGATGGGGTATGAGGGAATATGATGGGTTATGATGGGATGTGATGGGATATGATGGGGTATGTTTGGATCTAATGGGATAGAATGGAATATGAGGGAATATGATGGAATACAATGGGATGTGATGGGATATGATGGGATAGGATGGGATAGGATGGGATATGAGGAAATATGAGGGAATATGAGGAGATAGGATGGGGTATTAAATCCAGGGGTCCGAAAAATATACAGGAGACTGGACAGAGCAATGCACAATACAACAAATATGGTTAATGCATGCATTATTGTTACAAGATGGTCGGTTATTTACAGTTACATATAGTTTATAGTAGCAGGTGCTCTCTAACTGGTATTCAGATACAAAGAAATGTAAACAGTCTAAACTTTAAGGCCGTCACGGTAAAATTGCTACAACTATACTAATTAATACTAAGTGTACCTTAATTGAATTTTCTACTGCGCCACAGCTCGACTCACTACTAACTAGGCCCGACTCTGAGGCCTACTCAGGATAGCTCAGGGCCTACCCCATAGTAAATCATGGCCTGGTTCACTAAGAATTTCTTCTACAGGGTATGATGGGATATGAGGGAATATGAGGGGATATGAGGGAATATGATGGGGTATGATGGGATAGGATGGGGTATGATGGGATGTGATGGGATATTGTTGCAGTAGGACATGAAATAGATTGACTCCACACAGTTATCAGAAGAGAAAGAAAGATTTATTTACAATTTCCTCAGTTTCAGATTGGGGGATTACCCTGTGGGATTCACTCAGGTTTAGGGGGTTATTGCCCTGTGGGATTTGCTCAGATTGGGGGAATAGGCTGTATGGGATTTGCTCAGATTGGGGATTACCCTGTGGGATTTTACCCTGTGGGATTTGCTCAAGTTTGGGTTATTACCCTGTGGGATTTGCTCAAGTTTGGGTTATTACCCTGTGGGATTTGCTCAGGTTTGGGGGGTTATTACCATGTGAGATTTGCTCAGGTTTGGGTTATTACTCTGTGGGATTTGCTCAGGTTTGGGTTATTACCCTGTGGGATTTACTCAGGTTTGGGGGGTTATTACCCAGTGTGATTTGCTCAGGTTTGGGGTTTATTACCCTGTGGGATTTGCTCAGGTTTGGGGGGTTATTACCCTGTGGGATTTGCTCAGGTTTGGGTTATTACCCTGTGGGATTTGCTCAGGTTTGGGTTATTACCCTGTGGGATTTTACCATGTGGGATTTGCTCAGGTTTGGGTTATTACCCTGTAGGATTTGCTCAGATTGGGTTATTACCCTGTGGGATTCACTCAGGTTTGGGGGGTTATTACCCTGTGAGATTTTACCATGTGGGATTTGCTCAGGTTTGGGTTATTACCCTGTGGGATTTGCTCAGGTTTGGGGGGTTATTACCCTGTGGGATTTGCTCAGGTTTGGGTTATTACCCTGTGGGATTTTCTTTGCTGTCTCATTCCCCCTGGAATCTCTTTTCCACCTGAGCCTGCAGTTTCCCTGCCTCAGGATGCAGCTGCCACCTGGGAGGGGATGTCAGAGTGAGAGCAGGGACCTCCCATTCCCTCAAAAACCTGGGATAATGCTGATTCCAGCCTGGATGGAGCACTGGGTGAGGCTGTCACCACCACGGGGCTGAGTGATGGAACATCCTGGAGCTGTCAGCTCCCTTGGGATCCCCAAACTGGGAGGGGAACACAAACAAATACCCTCAAACTGTCTGAATCCATGGGTTTTCCATTGGATCTTCAGCCTGGTTTTCCATTTGGTGGATGAGTTTGGATACAACTTCTCTCCACCCTGAACATTCCTTGGCCCCTAACTCCTGGTGAGTTGTTTGTTGGGTTTTCTTTTGTTTGTCTGTTTGGGGTTTTTTTCACAGTTCCCAGGGGAGAGGAAATAAAATTGGAGGAAATATTGCTCACCAGTGTCTGAAATCCCCACAGCTCCCACACATCCCTTCCCTGCTGCTTTTCAGCCTGGCCTGCAGGTCCCTCCCCATGCAAAGGAGATGAGGATTGATGGATTTTTCATAACTGGATGTGATTTTCCAGCTTTTCCCCTCTGCTGGGAGCACCTTGGACCTGTCCAGAGGCAGCACATGGAAAAACCTGCAGTGGGAATGGAATTGTCACCTCACCTGATGAGTGGGAGCCAAATTCAGATGTGAGGAGAGCAGGACAGCCCTAAAAAGGGAACTGGGTTTGATTTTGTGATGTTGTGGCAGAAATTCCCTGCACACAGGGGCAGGGAGAGGCTGAACCTCGGCTCCCCTCACCCTGTGAAAGATTTATCACAGATTTATCTTTATTTGCCTCAGGATCCCAGACCTGAGCCCGAGAGAGAGATGATCCCTGGGCTGTTCCTGTGCCAGCTGCAATTCCAAATATTCCTCCCTGCTCCTTCCCCCAAGCCCTGAGAGTTTTGGTGTCCCCAGTGTCCCTTCCCCAGTGTCCCCAGTGTCCCCAGTGTCCCCCAGCCCGTGGGAGGGCCCCGCTGGGCAGCGCCAGGACCTGTGGAACGCTCCTCCCAGCAGATTAGCCAATATTCCCAGGGCAGGGCAGCTCCCCAGCCTTTTCTACTCCTTCTTTCCTTTATAAACTTTTTTTTTTTTTTCCTTTCTTCTAGCTCATTCCAGAGAGGAGCGCTTTGGATTTTCTCGCCGCTTTTCTTTCCCCTTTATTTTTTTTTTTTCTTTTCCCTCCAGCACCTGGCCTGCTGCCAGCACCTCGCAGGGCCAAAGTTTTTTTTTTTATCTATAGGGATATATTTTTCAAACCGAGCCCAGCTGCTCGCAGACCGAATCCCCGCTCCTGGGGCAAAGCTTAACTCGGGCGGAGGACGAGCAGCAGGAGCGCTGCGTGTGCCTCTCCTCCGGCTATTCCTGTCAAGATGGATTTATGGCTTTAAAAGGAGCTGGGGAAGCGGGGGGAGAGGAGGGAAAATCGCCTCCAGGAGCCGGAGCTCGCTCCGCAGCCCAGCGAAACTTTGCCCGGCGAGGAGCGCGGATCTCAAGGCATGGAAGCGGGGTCGCGCTGGGATCCGGTGGATCCGGACCATGACTGATCTCAGGCTTTTGGTCTGCCTCCACAGAGCCCAGCCGCTGGATTTAAAGGGGTTTTTTGGCCAGGACCAGGCTCTGCGATGTTGGCCAAGGCGCTGCTTTCCCTCGGGCTGTGGCTGCGGTTGGCTGCGGGACGGGACGCACCTGAGCCAGGTGAGTGCCTGCGGAGGCAGAGCCGTTCCTGCGGTGCTTTTGCCCCATTCCCTGCCTCCTGCTCCTCACAGCTCCTCGCAGATCCTTTTCAGAATAAAAGCTGAGCTTTGCGGTGCTGCTTTAGGTGTTTGGATGTACAACAAACAAACCAAACAATCAAACAAACCTGCTGCAATTGCAGCTTAGAAAGTAATTCTGTTTCCAGCGGGGAAGAGTGAATTGTTGCAGAAATTTGCAGAGTTACGAGTGATCCTATGGAAAAGTCCTGTGGACAGGAGGAGAGGCACTGAGAGGAGTCAGGCAGTGATTAACACTCTGTTCTCTTGCTGATCTCTGTAATTCAATCATTACAGCTCCGCTTTTAAACTGGATAAACGCTTTCTCTTGGATCCCTAAAACCCTTTCTCTTGGATCCCTAAAATGCTTTCTCTTAGATCCCTAAAACCCTTTCTCTTGGATCCCTAAAACCCTTTCTCTTGGATCCCTAAAACCCTTTCTCTTGGATACTTAAAACGCTTTCTCCTGGGTGCTGCTGATGGCAAATGATAATGGGTCAGTCCTGCAGAGCCTCCAGCGGGGAAAGGGACTGCAGGACCCCGATGTCTCATTGCCGGACCCTGGTGGGGTCCATCCCACTCCGTGGTGGCTCAGCTGCTGCAGTTCTTGTTGTCCTGGCCCGGGTGGAGAAGGTTCTGTGGCTGCAGGGATGGTGGTGGTTGGGTTTCACTGCAGCCCGGTGGGAAAGGAGAGGGAACCTCGTGTCTGCCCGGCCAGGAGCTCCTCAGACAGAGCGGCCCGGGCTGCTGGGGTCTGACTGTGAGAGAGGCTCAGAACACTCACAGGGTGCTGGCTCTGTCCCTCGGTGTCCCAGGCTGTGGCTGGGGCTCAGGTCCCTCAGTGTCCTAGGTTGGGTTCTGTCCCTCAGTGTTCCAGACTGGGGCTGGGGCTCAGAACACTCAGAGGGTGCTGGTTCTGTCCCTCAGTGTCCCACGCCTGGGCTGAGATCCCACACAGGGTGGTGGTTCTGTCCCTCAGTGTCCCAGACTGGGGCTGGGGCTCAGAACACTCAGAGGGTGGTGGCTCTGTCCCTCAGTGTCCCAGGCCTGGGCTCAGAACGCTCACAGGGTGGCGGCTCTGTCCCTCAGTGTCCCAGGTTGGGTTGTGTCCCTCAGTGTCCCAGACTGGGGCTCAGAGCACTCAGAGGGTGCTGGCTCTGTCTCCCAGTGTCCCAGGCTGTGGCTCAAATCCCTCAGAGGGTGCTGGTTCTGGGTTTTGACCCTCAGAGGGTGCTGACTCTGTCCCTCAGTGTCCCAGGCTGGGGCTCAGATCCCACACAGGGTGGTGGCTCTGTCCCTCAGTGTCCCTGGTTGGGTTTGGGGCTCAGATCCCACACAAGGTGGTGGCTCTGTCCCTCAGTGTCCCAGGCTGTGGCCCAGATCCCTCTCAGGGTGCTGGGGGCTCTGTCCTTCTGTCCCCCAGTGTCCCAGTCCTGGGCTCAGATCCTTCAGAGGGTGCTGGTTCTGTCCTTGAATGTCCCAGCTGGGGCTCAGGTCACTCAGAGGGTGCTGGCTCTGTCCCTCAGTGTCCCAGGACTGGGGCTCAGAGCACTCAGAGGGTGCTGGCTCTGTCCCTCAGTGTCCCAGGTTGGGTTCTGTCCCTCAGTGTCCCAGGACTGGGCTCAGATCCCTCTCAGGGTGCTGGCTCTGTCCCTCAGTGTCCTAGGTTGGGTTCCGTCCCTCAGTGTCCCAGTCTGGCTCTGTCCCTCTCAGGGTTCTGGCTCTGTCCCTCTCAGGGTTCTGGCTCTGTCCCTCGGTGTCCCAGGTTGGATTCTTTCTGTCCCTCGGTGTCCCAGGGTTCTGGCTCTGTCCCTCCCAGGGTTCTGGCTCTGTCCCTCGGTGTCCCAGTCTGGCTCTGTCCCTCCCAGGGTTCTGGCTCTGTCCCTGGTGTCCCAGCTGGATCAGGAATGCTGCTGCAGCTCCTGGCGCTGTCCCAGCACCCCAAGTCCAGCCAGCAGCCATTCCCATTGTCCTGCCATGTGCTGCCCGGGTGGCATTTTCCCAACGCAGGCTGTGAACAATGCTCAGACCTTCAGGGTGTGTGACAAAGGCATTCCAGAAGGGCTGTGCCCTGCTCCAGGGGCAAAGAGTGAGTGTTGGTGAGGAGCTCTGTTAGAGCTGAGCTCTGCTAGAGATGAGAGAAATGACAAAATTTGTCTTTTGTCTTTAGATAAAACCAGCACTGAGAGATAAAAAGAAAACAATGAGAAGGGTTCCACTGATTGATGAATGGAAAAGAAGATGTTTGCCTTTACAAACAAACTGTAGGTTTGCTGATAAATAAAATTGGATATTGAAAGAGGAAAGAAACAATGGGGAAAAACTCATAAATGCCATAAGAATTAAAAATTAGAGGCATTATACATTAAAAGGGGAATTTAGGGTATTAGGCATTCCAGGCAGTCTGCACCTCTCAAGTACCTCAGCAAATGGGGAAAGAGAGAGGGAAATGTGGCCAGGAAATTGGGATAAAAAGGAAAAAATCCTCCAAAAATTTAAGAGACCCCAGGGGAAATGCCCAATGGCCTCGTCCTTTATTCAAATAAAGTTACAGGACTCCTCTGTCTCCTTTTTGGACACAAACCTCTGGTGTTTGTGGATTAATTTTCCTGACAGGGATGAGCTGTGTTAGTGATGTCAGAGCTGCCTTTGGCCCCTGTGGGCAGAGATGCCCACCCCAGCTCCTGGCAGGGCTGGGATGCTGTGCCATGGTCACAGGGACAGGAACACTTTGGGATGGACAGGAACACTTTGGGATGTGTGCCCAGAGCCCCATTTCTGTGCCCAGAGCCCCATTTCTGTGCCCAGAGCCCCATTTCTGTGCCCAGAGCCCCATTTCCTTGGGGTTTGAGTGTCAGGGGCTGTGGCTTCGCTCTCAGCTGCAGTGAGCAAAGGGAGGGAGCTGCTGGGTGGCCACTGGGGCTTCCACACACTCAGGAATTGGTCTGGAAAATGGGGACTGGATTGTTCTGGACAATGAGTTTTGGATTGTTCTGGACAATGGATATAGGATTGGTCTGGACAATGGGTCCTGGATTGTTCTGGACAATGGATCCTGGATTGGTCTGGAAAATGGGGACTGGATTGTTCTGGACAATGGATCCTGGATTGGTCTGGAAAATGGGGACTGGATTGTTCTGGACAATGGATCCTGGATTGGTCTGGAAAATGGGGACTGGATTGTTCTGGACAATGAGTTTTGGATTGTTCTGGACAATGGGTCCTGGATTGTTCTGGAAAATGGGATTTGGATTGTCCTGGACAATGGATATAGGATTGGTCTGGATAATGGGTCCTGGATTGTTCTGGACAATGGATTTTGGATTGTTTGGGACAGTGGATTTTGGATTGTTCTAAACAAGGGGTACTGGATTGTTGTGGACAATGGGTATAGGATTGTTCTGGAAAATGGATTGTGGATTGTTCTGGAAAATGGATTGTGGATTGTTCTGGAAAATGGATTGTGGATTGTCCTGGACCATGGGTTTTGGATTGTTCTGGACAATGGATTTTGGATTGTTCTGGACAATAGATTTTGGATTGCTCTGGACAATGGGTTTTGGATTGTTCTGAACTATAGATTTTTGGATTGTTCTGAACTATAGATTTTTGGATTGTTCTGGACAATGGGTTTTGGATTGTTCTGGACCATGAGTTTTGGATTCCTGCACAAAGTCAAGGCAGACCATGACCTATTCCCTTCCCTCTTTGGGTCCAGATTCAGATCTCAGCTCCACCCATGTAAAGAACATCCTTTTAATGGTTTGGATAAATTGAATTTGATTGTCATTTCCTGGGCTGGCATTGGCAGAAAATGATGGGATGTTGCTAATTTGGGTGAAAAGCAAAGACATGGCCCATTTTGTGGGGCACCCTGCACTGCCTGCACTGGCACAATTCCGTGATCCCAGAACTGTTGATAAAACAGCAGAGAGAGTGAAACTCATGGAAAGATCACGGCAGCACAGCTCCCCTCCTGCTGCTGGGATTGGTCTGCAGGGCCATTTCCCAGCCCAAACTCTGTGCCAGGGATGAGCTGGAACCCCCAAAGCCTTTTAACCACACAAGAATTTTCTGCTTGGTGGATGCCAGCCCTTCCCCACACAGGCAACCTCCCCATCTCCCACTGGGTCTCTGGTGTGGTTTGAAGAGTAAAAACCCTCCTGGGTGGCTTGAGGGGAGAATCCTCTGCCAGGCAGAGGTGCTGCCTTCCTCCTCCTGCCTCTCACTGTGCTCCAGAGGGGCCACAGGGAAGCCTCTCACTTCTTTTTGCCTCCCTCTCACAGCAGAATTTTTTTTTTCCTTGCGTGGCCAAGCGGTGAGAGAAGACAAACGTGGGATGTCAAAGGCAGTTAACCCAGACAGGACATGATCTTTCCTGGCTGTAACTGAGCCCCACCAGCTCCAAGCTCTGTGTAAATCAGGCGTGTGGAGCGCGTTCAGCTCCCAGCTGAGAGCGTGGGGAGCTCCGCGAGCGGATGTCTCCCGTCAGCATCACGGGGGAAAGTCTGGCCAGCTGTTTTTCCTTTCCTGGAAAAGCCAGCAGGCAGCGTTGTGTTTCCATAGTGACATTTTGCTTCCCCATTTCGAGCTCTTCAAAACACTCCTGAGGCCGGGCACAGTGTGGGGAGGGACAGCAGGACACTGCTGTGTGTCCTGGGTCACTGCCCGGGCTCAAACAGGCTATTGTGATTTATTAAAATATGAATTTCAATCTAATATCAATACCCAACTGTGATGGACAAAAAACTCTCTAAAATTTAAATTTTAAATTAAATTTTAAATTAGAAAGTATATGTTTATGACGACACTAGGATATTTCTCTAATGCAGGTAATTACAAAGCTTTTTATCCACTAAAAGTGTTGAATACACAAAATACAAATGCATTTTCATACCCTCCTATGCTAATTGACAAAAAGGCAATTAAGCATGAGGAGTTTGTTCTCTGAAATGAGTTGGGGGGTCTTTTTGGGAGGAGTGGTTACTAAAAGGAGGAAGTAAAACGAGTCTTCTTCATTCCAAACTTTTAACTTTTCAATGCACACGTGACAAATGCATATTTGGGAGGATCTATAGTTTCCTGTTTTCTGGGGCTGGGATTCTGAAAACAGGAGGTTTGGAATTGTTTTGTGTTCCTGGGGTATTGATTAGTTTCTCTGTTTTTTATTACAAGTACAGCTTACACAAACATAAAGTTGACAAGCAATGAGTTATTAGATCTGAGGTAATTAATCTGAGATTAGATCTTACCTAAAATCTGGTCTTTTTTAACCATCTTTTAAGTTCTAACTGATTTCAGCAAAGCTGATGTTTTAATCTAAATCAGGAATTATTAACTATAACCTTAGCTTTTCAAACTGAGTGTCTCAGCTGAGATCTCTCCCTGTGAGATCTGCGGTTACCCCTCAGATCTCAGCGCTCAGGGATGTCCCTTTCCCTTTGAATCCCCCCTGGAAAGTGAGGAATCCTCATCTGGAGCCTCTCCAGCCCGACTGGAAGCCGCAGCCGCTTGCGTCAGCGGGGATTTGCTGGTAACAACCCTGGGCAGCCCCACCTCTGGCACGGATGGCATGTTTGTGCTGGATGCAGGACAAGGAGCAGGAGGAAGGATGAGGGAATTGAAAGCCTGGACCTGCAGGGTCTGAGCGTTGCCACGCTCCTGATGGAGGGAGACTTTTTTTTTTTTTAATCTTGATTATTTTTAATTCTTTCTGCTGAATTGGAGGAATTTGTTTGGATGGTGTTTGAATGAAGGAGAAGCCTCCTGCTTGACCCACAGAGGGTTTCTCCAGCTCCAAACCTCACCCCTGGTAGGTTTTTTTTTTTGTTAACCAGTTATTGTTAACCATGGCAGAACCCTGTGGTGTCAGAGTGGGGTCCTTCCTAATTAACACAGCAATGAGTGATGAGGAAAATCGTTTGGGATGGGGATGGGGAAAAGTGTTTAAGGGATGTGAATGTGATGCCCGGCTCTCCTGGTGTCCCAGAGCTGCAGGGTACAGACAAAAGGAAATAACTGTGATTCTCCTCTGTTCTTTTGGGGTTTCACACAACAGGACATGGCTGTGACTCCCCTTTGTTCTTTTGGGGTTTCCTACAAAATGACAGGCTGTGACTGCCCTTTATTTTGGGGTTTCACACAACAGGACATGGCTGTGACTCCCCTTTGTTCTTTTGGGGTTTCCTACAAAATGACAGGCTGTGACTGCCCTTTATTTTGGGGTTTCACACTAAAGGACATGGCTGTGACTCCCCTTGTTCTTTTGGGGTCTCACACAACAGGACATGGCTGTGACTCCCCTTTGTTCTTTTGGGGTTTCACCCAAAAGGACACAGCTGTGAATCCCCTTTGTTTTGGGGTTTCCTACAAAAGGACAGGGCTGTGACTCCCCTGTGTTCTTTGGGGTCTCACACTAAAGGACAGGGCTGTGACTCCCCTGTGTTCTTTGGGGTCTCACCCAAAAGGACAGGGCTGTGACTCCCCTTTTTTTGGGGGTCTCACACTAAAGGACAGGGCTGTGACTCCCCCCTTCGTTTTGGGGTCTCACACTAAAGGACACAGCTGTGACTCCCCTTTGTTTTGGGGTCTCACCCAAAAGGACACAGCTGTTATTCCCCTCTGCTCTTTGGGGTCTCACACTAAAGGACACAGCTGTTATTCCCCTCTGCTCTTTGGGGTCTCACACACCCTTCCCCACGCAGGTAGCTGTGGCAGCCATGGGATTTCTGCTCCCTCGGGGTGATTTCCCAGCTCCCCTCCCCGTGCTTGTGCACATGACCCTGTTGTTTACTGCTGCAAGAACGTCCTTTGGCCATTGATCCCTGCCCTGCCAGGCCCAGACGCTTTTCCAGCTGCTCCTGGCAACATTTGGGAAGCGAGGGAACCTTCCCAAAGCGGAGAGGAGCAGAGGGGAAGAACAACCCTGCCCTGCCAAAATCTCTCCCCGTGTCCTGCCAGCCAAACCAGTGGCTTGTGCTCCTTCCAGCAGAGGGGAGGGCTCAGAGCTGTGGTTTGCTTTGTGCAGCCAGCAGCACAACCCAAAGCCCTGCTGGAATCCACTGGGAGTTCTGGGATCCGGTGGCAGGGAGCTGTGGGGTCAGAGCTCAGCCCTGCTGGCTGATGTGGTGATTCCTGGATTCACTCTGGGTTCCTGCCCGGCTCTGGGGTGCTGCAGGGCAGTGTCTGTGGCACGGGGTGAGCTGTGCTGGGTCACACGGGGCTGGCTGGGATCCAGCTGGGCTGCAGGGCTCTGCAGCCTGGGCACAGAGCCAGGGAATGGCTGGGGTTGGGAGGGACCTCAAATCCCATCCCACACCCTGTCACAGGCAGGGACACCAGGGACCTCAAATCCCATCCCCTGACAAAGGTAGCGACACCAGGGACCTCAAATCCCATCCCACACCCTGTCACAGGCAGGGACACCAGGGACCTCAAATCCCATTCCCTGACACGGGCAGGGACACCAAGGACCTCAAATCCCATCCCACCCCTGCTACGGGCAGGGACACCAGGGACCTCAAATCCCATCCCCTGACATGGGCAGGGACACCAGGGACCTCAAATCCCATCCCCTGTCACAGGCAGGGACACCAGGGATCTCAAATCCCATCCCAATCCACCCCTGCCACAGGCAAGGACACCAAGGACTTCAAATCCCATCCCACCCCCTGACAAAGGTAGGGACACCAGGGACCTCAAATCCCATCCCACCCTGACATGGGCAGGGACACCAAGGATTTCAAATCCCATCCCACCCATTGCCACGGGCAGGGACACCAGGGACCTCAAATCCCATCTCATTTCACCCCCTGCCATGGGCAGGGACACCAGGGACCTCAAATCTCATCCCATCCATTGCCATGAGCAGGGACACCAGGGACCTCAAATCCCATCCCACCCCTTGACACAGGCAGGGACACCAAGGACTTCAAATCCCATCCCACCCCCTCACAAAGGTAGGGACACCAGGGACCTCAAATCCCATCCCACCCATTGCTGTGGGCAGGGACACCAGGGACCTCAAATCCCATCCCATTACACCCCTGCCATGGGACACCAAGGACCTCAGATCCCATGCCACCCCTGCCACAGCCAGGGACACCAAGGACCTCAAATCCCATCCCACCCCTGCCATGGGCAGGGACACCTTCCACTGTCCCAGGTGGCTTCAAGCCCCACCCAACCTGGCCTTGGACAATTCCAGGGATCCAGGGGCAGCCACAGCTGCTCTGGGCACCCTGTGCCAGGGCCTTCCCACCCCACAGAATTTCTTCCCAACATCCCAACTCCTGTCAGTTTGAAGCCACCCCCTCTCCCTGTCACTCCATGCCCTCAGTCACTCCCTGGTCACTTTAACCCTCTCCATTCCTGAAAGCTCTGCCTGATCCCTCCAGGAGATCAGTTGTTCCTCTCCCATCTCAGCCAGCACCTCTCCCTGACTCCTGGGATTTTCCACAAGCTAACCCAGCTCCCCCAGCAGGTTTTGGGTTCACACCACCCCATTAATGCTGCTCCTTCTGTGTGCCCTGCCAGGTCCCCAGCCACCCTACTCCAACACGGAGGGGGATCTCCTCTTCCTGCTGGACAGCTCTGCCAGCGTCTCCCACTACGAATTCTCCAAGGTCAAGGAATTCATGTGGGACCTTTTGCACCCTTTCACCTTCGGCCCCAGGGATGTCCAGACCAGCATCATCCACATCAGCACCACGCCAACCATGGAGTTCCCCTTCAACCAGCACCTGACCAGCGCCAGCCTGAAAAAAGCCATCGGTGACACGCGCCAGCTCATGGGTGACACCAACACGGGCCAGGCGCTGTCCTACGCCAAGGAAAAACTCTTCAGCGGCCAAGCCGGGGCCAGGCCGGACGTCCCCAAGGTGCTGGTGTGGGTGACAGATGGTTTCTCCACGGATGACATCTCGGAGCCCATGAGGCTGCTGAAGGACATGGGGGTCACCGTGTTCATCGTCAGCACCGGCCGCGGGAACTTCCTGGAGCTCTCGGCCGCCGCCAGCCAGCCCTCGGACAAACACCTGCACTTTGTGGACGTGGATGACCTGCCCATCATCACCCAGGAGCTCAGGGATGGCATCCTAGGTAGGCACTGGGAGGTGGGCAGCTGTGGCTTTTTTATCTCCTTTTCTCTTCGAGCCGGAATTCAAAGCTCGAGTGACGCGGTTCCTGTTCAAACTCAGATATTTAATAATTCTTATCTCTGTTACAGTCTCACAAGCTGTGAGTTCTGGCTAACAAAGTGAAAAATGGCTCTGTCTCTATCTCTTTCCAAGGCATTTTAAGCACAAACTGTTCAATTATGAAATGACACCTAAATTATTTTTACTTTTAACCCAATAGCCAAACACAATGCAGATTTTTGTATCTAATTACAAAAATATCCTGTCCTGGATAACAGTTTTACCCTAGAAAAAAAAAATACAATTTAAAAAAAAGGTTTAAAATGTGTGTCATATATGGCACATGAAGAAGAAGGTGAAAAAGAAAGACTCAGCCTATGCCCTAAATCCTCCATCTTACTTTATATCTATTACTATATTCTAAATCCTTAAACTCTGAGTTTTCCACCCTGTGATATCACACATTTCTATTTAACTCCACACCCACAATCTCAGTGCTATCACTCAATTTTGCTCAAATTTAGTGTTTTCTTGGGGGTCAGTGCCTGTCAGCACAGAAAACCCAAAATTCTCAGTGCCCAGGCTTCCAACAGGCAGTGTTGGACACAACACACAGAGTGACACGGTAAAATCTTCAGAAGATTCTTTATTACGTCTGCATGATGTCTTTTATATCATTTTTACAAACCTCATGGGCAACTTTTAATTGGTTAACAGCTTTCTTGTTAATTATTCTATTGGTTAGTAAAATGTATTCTATTTGTCCATCAAATCTATCTGTTCTCAGGTTGTTTACATGTTTTCTTTACTGATTCTCATGGGACAGATCCCTTGTTATTACAGATGGATTTGTTTTCCACCCTCAGAGCAGATTGTGGTGTTAAAGGAACTTCTCGTTCTCAAAACAGCTTCACATGGGAACCTGCAAATTAGCTGCACTAGAAAGAAATGAAAGGCCAGAAATGACAGGCCAGCTTTGGTTCCTTTTGCAGCAGTGGGAGAATCCCCCAAATCTCATTGTCATCCTGACCCAAAACTCTGACAGGTCAGAAATGAGAGGCCAGCTTTGGTTCCTTCTGCAGCAGTGAGAATCCCCCAAATCTCACGGTCATCCTGACCCAAAACTCTGCCCTGGCAATCTGCAGGGGTTTGCCCATTGTGCTACAGCTCCAAGAATAAACCAAGGCTTCTGGGACAAATCTTTTCCCCTTGGAATATCTGAGTGAGTGGGACAAATTCCCTTCAGTGAGATGAATTTGTGGTTTGTGAGGAGTTCAGCTGGGAACCAGGAACTCGGGCAGGAAAATATCTGAATTCCTGAAAACCCTACAAGTCTTTGGAGTGAGTCATGCAGGTCAGGCATCTGCACAAGCCAGGCAGAGCAGGGAGCTGCCCCCACCTGCACGGCCTGTTAACCAAAATGTTCCCAAACAGGAAGGATTTCACCTCAGCCAGAGGCTGCTGGTTGTGGGCACAAAGTGCCTGAGCCTCTTGAGTTGATTTTCGTTCTCAGGGTGATTTTTTTTTTCCTCTCTCAAACCTCTCTCCTCTTTTTTTCCTGTCTCTGTGCCAGCTGATGGAGGAGCACAAACGTGTTGAACACACCCAAACTGGGCTGTGTGTGTGTCCCTGGCAAGGGTTTGGTTCTGTCAGCTCTCTCCAGCTCTTGTCTAGGATAGATCTGACTCCCTAAATTCACCATTGAGGGCTGAGACCTCCAACTCCTGCAGTTAGTCTTTTAAAAATTTTAAATACATCTTCAAGGGCTGAGATCTCCAACTCCTGCAGTTCTTTTACAAAATTCTGAATACACCATCAAGGGTTGAGACCTCCAGCTCCTGCAGTTGTTTTCTTACAAAATATTAAAATACCCCATCAAGGCCTGAGACCCCCAACTCCTGCAGTTGTTCTCTTACAAAATTCCAAATACACCTTCAAGAACTGAGACCCCCAACTCCTGCAGTTCTCTTACAAAATTCTGAATGCACCTTCAAGGGCTCAAACCTCCAATTCCTGCAATTCTCGGACAAAATTCTAAATGCCCCATCAAGGGCTGAGACCTCCAACTCGTGCAGTTGTTCAGTTGTTCTCTTACAAAATTCCAAATGCACCTTCAAGGGCTGAGGCCCCCAACTCCTGCAGTTCTCTTACAAAATATTAAAATACCCCATCAAGGCCTGAGACCTCCAACTCCTGCAGTTCTCTTACAAAATACTGAATACACCATCAAGAGCTGAGACCCTCAACTCCTGCAGTTGGTCTTTAACAAAATTTTAAATACATCTTCAAGGGCTGAGATCTCCAACTCCTGCAATTCTCTGACAAAATTCCAAATACCCCATCAAGGGCTCAGACCTCCAACTCCTCTAGATGTTCTTTTAAAAAATTCTAAATACCCCATTAAGGGCTGAGGCCTCCAACTCTTGCAGTTCTCTTACAAAATTCTCAATACCCCATCAAGGTCTGAGACCCCAAACTCCTGCAATTCTCTGACAAAATTCCAAATACACCATCAGGGTTTGAGACCCCCAACTCCTGCAGTTCTCTTACAAAATTCTAAATTCACCATCAAGGCCTGAGACCTCCAGCTCCTCTAGTTGTTCTTTTACAAAATTCCAAAGACACCATCAAGGGCTGAGACCTCCAACTCCTGCAATTCTCTTACAAAACACAATAGAGGACAGTGCCTGCTGTCAGCACTGAGCTATAGGGCAGGAATGGTTTTTGTACCATAAATCCCCTGTCCTAACAAGTCCCACATCTGCCAGATCCAAGGCCTTGATGGTGTATTTAGAATTATTTGTGTGAGGTGGGCTGGAGCTGGCTTTGGTGGCCCAGGAACCCTTCCCACAGAATCCTCTGTGTGTAGCAATTCCTTCTTCTTTCCAATCACAATAATTTTTAAAAAATCACTTTTAGGGACTGTGTTCTCCCCAAAACACCCAATTCTCTCCCATGTGAGATTTGGGCAGCACCAACAGCCCTCCCCTTGTCCCAGCCACCCCACAGACCTCCAGGCATTTATTTTGTTTCAGTGCTTATTTATTTTCTGGTGCATCCTGAATCCAAATCATACCAAAACAGCATCCCAAAAGTTAGAAATGTGCAGCTCAGGAGGTCACAAAACCTGCAGAGGTCACAAAACCTGCAGAGGTCACAACTGCTGTGCCTGAGGGCAGCACCCCAAAACCTGCTGGGCTGGGATTTTAATAAAAGGTGAGACTCCCACATGAATCCAGGGGCTGCAAAATGCCAGAAATTTGTCACATCACCTGATTTCACATTCATAAAGCCACTTAAAGTGGCTTTATTAATTATTAATTATTTTAATATTATATTATTATTATAACAACATTAATTATATTTATATCATATTATATTATTACAATAATAACATCATAATTATATTGTTATTATTATATTACATTTATATTATTAATTATATTATTATTTATTAATTATATTAATATTATATTATTATTATAACATTAATTATATTGTAATATATATAATAATATATAATTCTAATATAGTAATATATACTATATATAATATAGTAATATATACTATATAGTAATATATACTATAAATAATATATATATTACAATATATACAATATATCTATTGTAATAATATATATAAAATATACAATTATAATATAGTAATATATACAATAATAATTATATTGTAATTATATTGTAATATATAAATATATTACAATCATAATTATATTGTTATTATAATATTATATTAATATGATATTAGTAATTATATTAATTTTAAAGTGGCTTTATTAATTATTAATTATATTAATATATTATTATTATAACAACATCGTAAATATATTATTGTAATATTAATATGATATTATTAATGATATTAATTATTAAAGTGGCTTTATTCACCTTAATAAAGCCACTTTCACCTTAATAAAGCCACTTAAAGTGGCTTTATTAATTTTTAATTATATTAATATATTATTTTTATAACAACATAATAATTATAGTATTATATTAATATGATATTATTAATGATATTAACTATTAAAGTGGCTTTATTCACCTTAATAAAGCCACTTTCACCTTAATAAAGCCACTTAAGTCTATTGTTCCCTGCCTGGAGGAGGCAGCCTGGGATAGCAGGGACAGAGAGGATCCTTGGCAGGCAGGAATTAGACTTTTCCAACTCTGGAATGGCCCAGACTGGTTTAATTATCACTGCTCTCTTATCTTCATCTCCTGCTACTGTTAAAAAAAATACAGTGGAGTTTTTGTAGAGGTTTTTGTAGAGGCACAGACGAGCTTTGTCCAGAGCTGCTCTCCTTTTTCCATCTCCATTCCAGGCACGGGGCGTTCCCTGGGATATTCCTGCTGGATATTTCTCTCAGGTGGGCTGAGGAGCCTCAACTTCCACAGGGAGAGAGATTCCTGAGATGTGCTGGCCCCAAAATATTCCCCTGTGCTGCTGCTGCTGCAGCTCTGTGGAGGTGTGAAAAACGAGGTTCACTTTTTTGGAAAAATTGAGAAGTTTAACAAAAAAAATTAAGAAAATAGACAATTAGGAGAGATAAAAGCAAAATACATTTTCTCAGCCAAGGGTGCCTGGCACAGAACCACCAGCACCCCGTTTAACAGAGTTTTTTTTCTTCTTATACATGAGCCTGTTGAATATTTAAAAATTCACATGCATGATTCAAACATTCTTTTTGAGTGTGAATTCTTTTGTTTAGGCTTAACTCTCTTCTCAACTATTTTATCTGGCAGACTTGTGTTGGGGTGTCTCTATTCTATCTGATAACACAGGTCTATAAATTCTTCTCCTGGGGTTCTGGTCATTTTTATTTGGACAAGATACTTGATAACAGAAGTTTAATTGCTTTTTAGTCAGCAAATTTCATGCAGGAAAAAGACCCCAGTGTTCTCACACTAAGATGCAATAATGAGTATACACTCATTACATTTCTAAATTTTATTAATAAAGAAAATACAGTACAATATTCTTATATTCTACATACAGTATTCATTTTTTGTGAAAAATATATTTGTGAAAAAATTCAAAAATAATATTTGTGAAAAGCCAACTTTATACTGTGCATTTATAACAGAGGGGAGGGTGTGCCTGTTTTTCCTTGGCACCCAGAGGAGTTTGCAGAATTCAGCTCCCAGCCAGCCTGGCTGTGGCACAGCTGGATCCTGCCAGGCTCCTCCACCCCTCCCAGAGGGGAGGGAAGGTTCTCAGGCTGTGGAGGAGCTCAGGCTCCTTCTGGTGCATCTCAGACGTGCCCAAAATGTGGCATTTGGTGTTTTCCTTCTGGGGAAGGACCCCCCCAGTGTTGTGAAACCAAGGAATTCCTCTGAGCTGACGGCAGCTCCTGTGCCTGCAGCCACTTGCTCCGTGCTCAGCCCACTCGAGATGAGGCTGCAGGGTTGTTCCAGCCTTGGCACCACGTCCTGAGCCAAACTTTGCAGGAGCCTGCACGCCCAGCAGGCCCTGAGCATCACCACGGACCACGTGTGCTCATTTCTGGTCATTTCATGGTCCTGGTGCTCATTTCTGGTCATTTTACATCCCTGGTGTGCTCATTTCTGACCCAAACCAGGTCCTGGTGTGCTCATTTCTGACCCAAACCAGGTCCTGGTGTGTTCATTTCTGACCCAAACCAGGTCCTGGTGTGCTCATTTCTGGTCATTTCATGTCCCTGGTGTTCATTTCTGACCCAAACCAGGTCCTGGTGTGCTCATTTCTGGTCATTTCATGGTCCTGGTGTGTCATTTCTGACCCAAACCAGGTCCTGGTGTGTTCATTTCTGGTGTGCTCATTTCTGACCCAAACCAGGTCCTGGTGTGTTCATTTCTGACCCAAAACCAGGTCCTGGTGTGCTCATTTCTGGTCATTTCATGTTCCTGGTGCTCATTTCTGACCCAAACCAGGTCCTGGTGTGCTCATTCTTGGTCATTTCATGTCCCTGGTGTTCATTTCTAACCCACACCAGGTCCTGGTGTGCTCATTGCTGATCCAAAACCAGGTCCTGGTGTGCTCATTCTTGGTCATTTCATGTTCTTGGTGTTCATTTCTGACCCAAACCAGGTCCTGGTGTGCTCATTTCTGGTCATTTCATGTTCCTGGTGTGCTCATTTCTGACCCAAACCAGGTCCTGGCACACGCATTTCTGACCAAAACCAGGTGCTGGTGTGCTCATTTCTGGTCATTTCATGTCCTGGTGCTCATTTCTGACCCAAACCAGGTCCTGGGTAACTCCTGCTGCAGGGAAGGCTTTGAGCCTGGAGTGCTCTGATGGTCTCACCTGGCACTGAGTCCAAGCAAGGGGACACAGGGAGTGATCTCAGACCTTGAATGTCCACCCTGGAGATGGACATCAATTATTAATTATTAATTATTAATTATTGTTAATAATTAATGTGTTGTCTCCCCTTCCCAGAATCCAAACTTTCCCCATACCAAAGCATGGAAATAACCTGGAAAGGAGAAGTGATTTGTCCCAAATCCCAGCTGCAGCTTCTCAGAGCCAGATCAGGACAGGTTCTCCTGCCTGGCTGCATTTCTCATCCCCATCACAGAACCAGCAGCACTCCTGCAGGTCTGATCCTGATCCCTGCAGGCTCGAGGGGATGCCAGCAAACCTCAGGGTGATGTTTGGAGTCCCCAAAGGCAGGAGGAGGAGGGAAAGTGTGTCACCTTTGTGTGTCACCTTTGTGTGTCACCTTTGTGTGTCACCAGGCTGGTTTAAGGGCCCTTCTATAGATGCTCCATAATAATTGTTTCTGTGCCATATATGACACACGTTTTAAACCTTTTTTTTTTAAATTGTATTTTTTTTTTCTCTAGGGTAAAACTGTTATCCAGGACAGGATATTAACTTGCTGCTTCCCTCTGGGAACAGAGGGGCTGTGGATTTTTTATTTTCTGTGGTTTTCTTCAGCCCTCTTTACATGCTGAAAGCATCTGGGGTCTGCCAACCCAGGGCAGAGCTGTTTGCTGTGCCCTGTTTTTTGATCTGCCCCCTTTATTCACCGTGCCCCTTCCTCCAAGCTGACTTATTTCCATTCCCTGAGTTTTTTGGCAGGATTTTTGGCAGGGTTGAGGCTTTTCCTGTTGCTTTGTGGCTTGGCCCCTGGTGTTTGTGGGGCTCACAGAAGGGTGCAGTGCCCCAGGACTCCTGATGCTGCCTCTGAGTGGGTGGAGTGCTGGGATGGGATGGGATGGGCACGGAGCAGGGAAATGTTCATTCCTGCCTGGGAGAGGCAGGGAACAGCTCAGAGGAAAAACTGAGGCTGTTTTATTTGGTACAGGGATGTTGGCAGGGCCCCGGAGCAGCTCGGAGGAGCAGAGCTGATCCTCTGCCGGCTGCAGGACGAGTCTGGGAGTGCAAACCAAACCCCATCTTTGTCATAAATAAAGAGCTTGACTTGGCCAATATCTCAAGCAGCAATCAATTTATTAATTAATACAGAATGGTAAAATGTGAGCAAAGCAGTGCTGGGTACAGTGGGGGTTTCCCCTCCAACTGCTGATTTTCTGCTGGGATTTATTGAGATTTTCCATAAGCACTTCTCAGCAATTTTTTTCCTAGTTTCCTCCTAATTTCTATTTTTGAAATCTAATTTCTATACCCATTGTGATCAATTTCTATTGGTGATGTTAAATTTTCTATACTTCAAAAGGTGTGAAATCAGTGAGGTCAGAAATAACATCTTGTGATGATGATGTTCTCAGGACATAAATCAGTGATGGTGACATCCAGATTTCCTTCTTCAGAAGAAAACACCAGAGATGAGAGATTCAGTCTTCCTTTTTAGGACTATAAATCAGTTTTGTTGGTGAGGTCCAGCTTCCATCCCCTCTTCCCAGGATCATTAATTTTAGTTTGGAATAGCTCACTTCTATTTGGGTGATTACAATCCTTTCTCTCTATATATGCTAAAGCTGTAGTTCAAACCTTTTATTAAAAACCTTCTAGGCTCACATGATTCACTTATAAGCAAGCAAAATATCAGTTCAAAAGCCCCTTTTAATGTTTTTCCCATTTTGTTCATTAAACAGATGTTTTTATAATTACCCTATGGCCTTTTTAACACATTTCACAACCATAACTACAAAGGCCAATCTTTTTCTACCTGACACCAAACACAACCCCACATTTCACAATCTTGCAGGTTTTGGGGGGAATTTTGTGCCTCCCTTTTACCTCTGTGCAATGAGGAGTCAGTGAGGACTACCTAGAGCAGTCTGGGAGAGTTTGAGCACGAGCTGGAAGGATTTATAAGGATTTAGGAGCACTTCAAGGCTCAGGGTGCTCTTAAAAACCCTTTAAAAACAGAAGAGCATCTCCACGTCACTTCCCTGGAGCTACAAACAAAGTCCTGAGTGTTTCTGCTCCTCCAGCAGTGGAATTCTGCCCCAAAATGGGCTCAGGAGGCCACAAATGTCAGAAGGGTGAAGCAGCAGAGGGATCTGAAGGAGCTGCCCAGCATCACAGGAGGTGTTTGTGCCTGGAATTTGGGGTCTGCCACACAAAGGTACCACGAGGCTCCAAGAGCAGGGGCAGGGAGAGGTGAGGTGGCACAAGAGGGCTCTGAGTGTTGAATGTCACCGAACAAGGGAGCTCTGTGAGGCCCTGCAGGGAGTGACCTCAGCTGGGGTGAGTCCAGCTGGCTCAGCAGTCAGTGCCCCTTCTTCCTGGCCACTGGGCACTGCAGAGAGCAGGGAGAAAATGAGTTCTGCACACTCCGGGCTGCTTCATGGACAGGAATTTTTATGTACAGTTCATGTACAAATGTACAGGAATTTATGTATAATTCATGAACAAATGTACAGGAATTAATGTACAATTCCTGCACAATTCATGTACAACTGTACAGGAATTCATGTGCAAACGTACAGGAATTTATGTACAATTAATGTAGAAATGTACAGGAATTTGTGTACAATTCATGTACAAATGTACAGGAATTAATGTACAATTCATGCCCAATTAATGTACAAATGTACAGGAATTTTTTGTACAATTCATGTACAAACCTACAGGAATTGGTGTACAATTCATGTACAAATGTACAGGAATTCATCCACAATTCATGTACAGATGTACAGGAATTCATGTACAATTTATGTACAAATGTACAGGAATTTAAGTACAAACCTACAGGAATTTTTATGTACAATTCATGTACAAAAGTACAGGAATTCATGTAAAATTCATGTACAAATGTACAGGAATTCATGTACAATTAATGTATAAATGTACAGGAATTAATGCACAATTCATGTACAAATGTACAGGAATTCATGTAAAATCCATGTACAAATGTACAGGAATTCATTCACAATTCATGTACAATTGTACAGGAATTTATATGCACAATTCATGTGCAAACCTACAGAAATTCATGTACAATTCATGTACAAATGTACAGGAATTTGTGCACAATTCATGTACAGATGTAGAGGAATTTTTATGTACAATTCATGTACAAATGTACAGGAATTTATGTACAAACCTACAGGAATTCATGTACAATTCATGTACAAACCTACAGGAATTCAAGTGTCAATGTAAACAATGTGGGAATCATTGGTATGGTAGAGCTCTATTGGCACAAGTGTGGTGCACATCATGTCATGATTTAAAATCCCAAATAAAGCATAAAACCGTTGAATTTTTAGTTGCAGTTGGCCATGAAGAAGAAAATAGCCCCTGTCTTCCTATTCTTAGGGAGGAATGTAGAAGAGAATTTTTAAGAGAATCCAAAGAGATTCAGAGTTGAATGCAAATAAAACAATTTAGTGCTTTATATTTGGTCGGTCCTGGAACAAATCTGGGAAAAAACCAAAAGGGAATGTGATAAAAATATTTGCTTGGAAATTAAGAATGAAAATGATTTGTGTTGAGGAAGATGAAACAGGAAAGCCTTATAAATACGACTGCTTATTTTTAGAGAATATGAAATCTATAAGTGAAATAGATTTGAAGGCAAGTTTTGATGTCTGAGATGCCGAGCTTTGGTTACTGAACAACTGGAAAACAATGGTATGGCCAGCTGAAGGTTAAACAATTAAATTAATTGATTAAACAATGCCCTTCTCCTTACCAAGAGCCCAAGGGTCAGAGCAGACCCTGCTGGCTTGGCAGGAGGGGTCCCAAGAGTCGTTTTTAGGGTTTAAAATATAACACAGGATGGGAATGTAGTGATTCTTATAGGCTGTGTGTAAATGCTACAGGATTTGTATCTTGTGCTGGATTAGTTGGTGTAAATGAGAATATTCAGTGTAGAAGAAGATTAAATGTATTGTAATGGGAACTTTGCCCTCTTTTTTCTCTCTCTTTTGCTTCTCTCTCTTCTTCTTCTTCGCTCTCTCCTTTCTCCTCTTCCTCCTCACTCTCTCTCTGCTCTGAGCTGTGGCTGGCAGTTCGTGGCAGGGCCCCTTCACCCACACCCTGTGCAATAACCTGCACGCTCCAAACCCAGCCTGGACTCCAGAGATCTCTCACCTCCATTTTTCCCATCCCCATCCCATCCATCCTCGTTCCCACAGGTTTGGTTTCACTGGTTGGTGATTTCCACACCTCGGTGACTCCAGGCATCCGTGGTGCTGCCAGCTGCACGTCCCACCCAGGGCTGTTCCCTGCCCTGGGGGGTGATGCCAGCAGTGATTTCTGGCCCCTGTCCCTCTTGCAGATGTCATCCGAGCCAACCGGCTCCACGCCACCGATGTCACCTCCAGCAGCTTCCGCCTGACGTGGCCCAAGCTGCTGTCCCAGGACACCGGCTACTACAGCCTGGAGTACACCCCGAGGGCTGAGCCAGCCAGGAGGAGGAGCCAGCAGGTGTCTGGGGATCACACCAGCCTCGTGCTCAGCCACCTGGCACCAGAAACCACTTACGAGGTGGTTCTGATTCCCGAGTCCAACGTGCACTACTTCCCTCCCCAGACCACCAGGGTCACCACGCTGGCAGGTAAAAATTGGGAACCCTCCCTCCCTGGGGACAAGGAGATGATCCCTGTCACCTGCCTGGGGCTGAGGTGGAGATAGAGGAGGCTGGAATGACCTAAGGGAAATCTCTGTTTCGAGAGGGAGGGAGAGGGGAGGAACTCAAAGCAGGAAATAGCCTCTTTGTGCAGAAAAGAACTCAGATTTTTGCTGGGCAGCAGCCTGCAAAAAGGTGGCAAATTAAAAACCTGGGCAGGGGTCCCAAAATTAAGTGAACTTGTCCACAATATTAATTTTCTGCATGCAAGAACAGTTCTGGCTGAGTTGTTCTGCTCAGGTAGAGAACCCTTTTCTTTAGGTCTATTTGATGAGTATCAACATCTGCTCGCTGGGTTGATTTTAATTCCACACCCTTGAAGCCTAATAGGGTGCAGGTCAATAATTCTTATTAAATCCTCATCCACATCTCTTTCCATTGCTTCCAGAGGAAATCAGCCCAGTTCAGGTTCTGATCTCAGAGTCTGGGCCCCACAGCTTCCAGGTGAGCTGGGCTCCTGTGCTGGACAGCGTGGCCAGCTACCAGGTGCTGTACGGGCCCCTCCCAGGGAACTCAGTGGAGGTGCTGCAGGTGGACGGGAGGCACAACAGCACCGTGGTGGAGCACCTGGCACCCAACACCACCTACCTGGTGACAGTGACTGCAATCTACAGATCTGGGAAGGAGAAATCCCTCTCAGCCAAGGCCTGCACCCAGGAAGGTGAGTGGGCAGCTGGGGTTGGGCTCTTTCTCCAGGCAGCACTGACAGAACAAGAGGACACAGCCTCAGGCTGTGCCAGGGGAAATTTAGGTTGGATATTAAGAAAAATTTTTTCATGGAAAGAATGATAGAGTACTGGAATGGTTTGTCTGGGGAGGTGGTGCAGTCACCATCCCTGGCTGTGTTTAAGGAAAGCCTGGATGTGGCACTGGGTGCCAGGGTTTAGTTGAGGTGTTGGGGTTGGGTTGGACCCGATGATCTTGAAGGTCTCTTCCAACCTAGAAATTCTGTGATTCTGTGATTTTGTGATTCTGTGATTCTGGCATCCTCATCCCCTCCTCATCCTCATCCCCTCCTCATCCAAGAACAAGACAGAATGAGAGGACACAGCCTCAAGCTGAACCAGGGGAAATTTTGGTTGGATATTAAGAAAATTTTTTTCATGGAAAGAGTGACAAAGTACTGGAATGGTTTGTCTGGGGAGGTGGTGGAGTCACCATCCCTGGATGTGTTTAGAAAAGCCTGGATGTGGTGCCAGGGTTTAGTTGAGGTGTTGGGGCTGGGTTGGACTTGATCTTGAAGGTCTCTTCCAACCTAGAAATTCTGTGATTCTGTGATTTTGTGATTCTGTGATTCTGGGATCCTCATCCCCTCCTCATCCTCATCCCCTCCTCATCCAAGAACAAGACAGAACAAGAGGACAAAGCCTCAGGCTGTGCCAAGGGAAATTTAGGTTGGATATTAAGAAAAATCTTTTCATGGAAAGAGTGATAAATACTGGAATGGTTTGTCTGGGGAGGTGGTGCAGTCACCATCCCTGGATGTGTTTAAGGAAAGCCTGGATGTGGCACTGGTGCCAGGGTTTAGTTGAGGTGTTGGGGCTGGGTTGGACTCAATGGTCTTCAAAGTCTCTTCCAGTCTAGAAATTCTGTGATTCTGTGATTCTCATCCCCTCCTCATCCTCATCCCCTCCTCATCCTCATCCCTTCCTCATCCAAGAACAAGACAGAACAAGAGGACACAGTCTCAAGCTGTGCCAAGGGAAATATAGGTTAGATATCAGGAAAAAGTTTTTTATGGAAAGAGTGATAAATACTGGAATGTTCTGCCCGGGGAGGTGGTGCAGTCACCATCCCTGGATGTGTTTAAAGGAAGCCTGGATGTGCCATGGTTTAGTTGAGGTGTCAGGGCATGGCATGATGATCTCGAAGGTCTCTTCCAACCTGGGAATTCTGTGATTCTGTGAATTGCCCTGGGGAGCAGGGAATGGCAGGGATCCCTCTGGAACAACATCCCGCACTAACAGCCATCCTCTCTCCGCAGAGACCTCCAAGGTCAGGCACCTCCGCTTCGAGGACGCGGGTCCCAACAGCCTGAAAGCCTCCTGGGACTCTGCCGATGGCGCCGTGCTGGGTTATCGGGTGCGCTGCCGGCGGCAGAGCGGCCCCGCCTCGGTGCTCAGCGTGTCCCCGCAGGTGACCAGCGTGCTGCTCCCGGACCTGCCCCCGGGCACCGCCGGCACCGTGTGCGTGCAGCCCGTGTACGGCAGCCAGCCCGGCAGGAGGCTCTGCCGCTCCCTGCGCAGGCAGCCAGGTGAGATGGGAACCTCGGGCAGGTGAGATGGGAATCCCGGGCAGGTGAGCTGGGAACCTCGGGCAGGTGAGCTGGGAACCTCGGGCAGGTGAGCTGGGAATCCCGGGCAGGTGAGCTGGGAATATCAGCCAGGTGAGATGGGAATATCAGCCAGGTGAGATGGGAACCTCGGGCAGGTGAGATGGGAATCTCGAGCAGGTGAGCTGGGAACCTCGGGCAGGTGAGATGGGAATCTCGGGCAGGTGAGCTGGGAATCTCGGGCAGGTGTGCTGAGAATATCAGACAGGTGAGCTGTGCATCCTCAGGCAGGTGAGCTGGGAATCTTTGGCGGGTGAGCTGAGAATATCAGACAGGTGAGCTTAGAATCTCAGGCAGGTGAGCTGGGAACCTCGGGCAGGTGAGCTGGGAATCTCGGGCAGGTGAGCTGTGCATCCTCAGCCAGGTGTGCTGGAAATCTTGGGCAGGTGAGCTGGAAATCTCGGGTAGGTGAGATGTACATCCTCAGGCAGGTGAGCTGGAAATCTCAGCCAGGTGAGCTGAGAATCTCAGGCAGGTGTGCTGGAAATGTCAGACAGGTGAGCTGAGAATCTCAGCCAGGTGAGCTGTGCATCCTCAGCCAGGTGAGCTGAGAATCTCAGGCAGGTGAGCTGGAAATGTCAGGCAGGTGAGCTGAGAATCTCAGGCAGGTGAGCTGGAAATCTTGGGTAGGTGAGCTGGGAATCTCAGGCAGGTGAGCTGTGCATCCTCAGCCAGGTGTGCCCAGGGTCACAGAGGAGCCCCCAGGGCTGGAACATTCTGTGCTCATCACTGAGGGTCACAGAGGAGCCCTCATGATGTCTTGAAGGCTGAACTGAAACAGAGACTGGGCAGAGCTGGAGAATAAAGCAGAGATTTATTGAAAGGGCTTTAGGGGACACCTTGGGCAGGACATGAGCCTGGGCAGGGCTGCACCCAAGTTGGGCACAAAATGGGCACAAAATGGGCACAAAATGGTCACAAAATGGCTGACCGGTCATGAGGTCTCACACTTTTCTAAGTTTTGCTCCATTTGCACCTTGGGGTTGAATTGTCCAATCCCAGCTCCAGGCTGTGAGCTCCCATCCTTCTTGTTCCTCCCTCCAGCCACCCTTGTTTGTGCTGTTGGGCTGAAAGTTGTCCTTGGTGTGCAGCAGGACAAGGATTTGTTTTGTGTCCCTGCTGTGTGCAGAGAGCTGAGTGACCCTGACTGTGAGCTCAGAGCTGCACCCTGGGCACCACAGAACCTGAGAAAGATAAAAGCTCAAACTTCAGACATCACCCAGGGCTGGGATGTTCTGTGCTCATCACTGGCACCCAAGTTGGGCTCTTCCCCTGTTTTTAGGAGGAAGACTCCTCCTAGTGGAGTTTATTGCAGGCAGGAAAAAAAAAAGCATCCAGTGGAGACAGTCCTGGAGCTACTTTGGGATAACAAGGGAGGCAACACTGCTAAAAGCTGGCACAGGCATTGGAAGTGCTGTTAAAAAGCCATTTGAAGCCTTGCTGGCCCTTCACTTTCCAGCGTGGCAGGGGACAGGTAACAATTAAAGGCAGTTATAACGATACAACACTTCTTTCTTCCTTCTGCTGCTCAGAAACCACTTTCTGTCATGGGTATTAAAGGATCCTTGAACAGGATGGAGTAAAACTAAACAGAAGCTACTCAACAGAAACCCTTTTTTTCCAGCAAGAGGCTGGAGTGAGAGTAAAAACACCCCCAGGGGTGAGAAGGGGTGGCTAAAGCTGACATTTTATATTCCCTGTGTTCTTCCAGCTACAGAGGCCCGAGGATACAGGCACAGACAGAGAGCGTGACAGATTTGAACCAGCTGATTCCAGCAGAGCGAGGGATGGATCCTGCTTGGACAAGGATTTGGACAAAAAAAAGGAGGAGTCAGGGGAGGGAAACACCTCCTCTCCCAGCCTGTGCTGTCCCTTGAGGTGTCCTGCTTGTCCAGCCCAAAGTTTGTCCCAAGCCAAGTTGTCCCAGAGCTTAAAGGCTTGGCCTGGCTGGATGGAAGAACCAATCTGACTAAAAGATGTCAAACCTGTGCCCATTTTGTATAAACACGCCTGACAAATAACAAACAGAAGGCAAAGTGGTGGATCCTCACTCTTGCTTGCTTGCTGCCTGTTCTCTATTTATTAAAGGTGGATGCAGATTTATTTTTGCAGCTTCTGAGCACGTTCAGGGCTGGACTGTTCAGAGCCTTGGCCGTTCATCCAGGGTGCTCAGAGAAAGATTCCACGTGGCCAAATCTATTCCTGCTGCCAACAGCCAGGGAACCTGGAGTGTGAGGGAGCAGGAAACCCAAAATCCTGGGGATGTGCTTCCCCAGCAGGTCCCTCAGCCCTCAGCTGAGCTCCAGGAGCAGCTGAGAGTCCAGAAAAGCCAGACAAGACCACCTAAAGCACTTATTTTTATTTTTGTTTCTCTGGTCCTGCCTGGATCATCACCACTGCATTGCTCTGGCATTCCTGCCAACTCCTTTTCACCAAACGGGAGTCCTGCTGTCCTCGTGGAGATTAATTAGCCTGTTCTGTGGTTAATTACAGGCAATAAGTCTCCAGCACTATCATTCCTCTGCACTCTGGACACACAGAGCACATCTCTGGTGTCTCATCTTGGGCTTCCACCCAGTGCTAAGCTTGAGCTACACTTAAAAATCAGGGGTTTTAAGGGAGAAGAATAAATCTGATTCTTTCCCTTTGGCCCCAAGCTTGAACTCGCTGTTGCTAAGCCACTCTGGAAAGGGGAGTTGGGAAAAAAAAAGACAAATTAATTATAAATACCTAGTGACCAAGCAAATGGTTTCAAAGTTCAGGGCTTAGAGCTGTAAAGAAATGTAGATACTTCTCTGCTAAACCCCAGCATGAGTGGGAACACCCCTCCCTCAGTAACTCCTGCTCTGTTTTAAATTTATTGCTTATTTGTCCTACATGTGGAACTCGTTTTTGAAGCTGTTCCCATGCAGCCTCACAAAAACAGCTTAAAACAGCTCCTTTCAAAGCTGAGAGGAAATTTATCCCTGACTTTGTCTCCTGAGAGCTGAATCCTTCATCTGCACGTTTCTGGAGCATTTTCCTTGGGCTGCCTCGTTCAGGAGAGAGGGATGGAAGGGAGGTGAGTCACTCATTAACTCTATAAAGAGATTTTTCACGTGATTTGTGTCCTCCTTTGGAATGTGCATTTGTGACTGATTAATCTCAACGCTGAAGGGGGTGCCAAAAGCCCCTGGAACCGCTCATGCAATAAGATGATTTTGTTTGTTCTTGCTGTAGGACAGAAATTAAGTTTGCACAACTCCTTGCATAGTTTATTAATGCATTAACGTCTGGTTCCCTCTCCCCCACCAAGTTGTAACACACCCTTTTGAAGACAATTAAATATAAATAGAAATAAAAGAGCTACTGAATGGTTCCTTTGTGCTTGATGGCAAATCTGTGAATTGTGGGGTTTGTTGCAGGGGTTGAAAAGCTGGCATTCACAGAATCATAAAAGTTGGGCAAAGCTTCTGAGATCACCACATTAAATCATGATAATTTTTCTGGGAATTGACTGTTCCACCCATGCCAGCACAGCCTGGTTTCCACAAAACTTTACCCCAATCCCTCCAAAAAAATGTAAAAATAGAAATAGATTGGCCTTGATAAAACCTCAGTTCCTGTAAGAATTGTTTTACAAGGAAAGTCCTCGAAATCTTGGCAGAGCTGGTAAATATTTGTGAACAACACAGGGTGGGATTGTTGGGGTGTCCTGTGAGGGGCCAGGAGTTGGATTCTGATCCTTGTGGGTCCCTTCCAGCTCAGGATATTCCATGTTTCTGTGATCCTAAAGGTGCATTTGGGAAGAAATATGAACATTTAGAGAAAAAAAAGGTCTGACAAGGTTTCCTCAGCCTGCTGCTGAGGGCTGGACATGGTCCAGGTGTGTTCTACCTTTTTTACACCATTTCAGGCTGCAGAATTCCACGTGTTTCTGACTTCCACAGCAATTCCCTTCTCTAAAGCCTTTCCTGTCACCTTTCCCACTCCCAAGCAGTTGGATAAGGAGATGATTTCCATGGGAAATCCTGCTCTTTATCCCAGATAACCACAGATCTGGGTTTCCCTGTGCTCCCCTTCTCTGGAAGCTTCTGTCTCATCTTTCCCATTCCAAAATGTTGGATTGGGAGCTGATTTCCAGGGAAATCCCGCTCTTTATCCCAGATAACCACAGCGATGGGTTTCTCTGTGCTCCCCTTTTCTTTTCCACTTTTCCATCATCCTTCCCATACCAAACTGCTGGATGAGGAGCTGAATTTCAAGGGAAATCTCAGATAATCACAGATCTGGGTTTCCCTGTGCTCCTCTTCTCTGGAAGCTTCTGTCTCATCTTTCCCATTCCAAAATGTTGGATTAGGAGCTGATTTCCAGGGAAATCCTGCTCTTTACCCCAGATAACCACAGTGATGGGTTTCTCCACACTCCCTTTTTCTGCTTTCCCATCCTCTCTGCCATTCCAAGGAGCCGATTTGGGGGGAAATCCGGGATAACTCCAAGGCCCGAGCCAATTTCCAGGGAAATCCAGGATAACTCCAGGCCCGAGCCAATTTCCATGGAAACTCGGGATAACCCCAGTCCTGAGGTGATTTCCAGAGAAATCCAAGATAACCCCTCAGGCCCGAGGCAATTCCCAAGGAAACTCGGGATAACCCCAGGCTCGAGCCAATTTCCAATGAAACTCGGGATCACCCCAGTCCTGAGGTGATTTCCAGGGAAATCCAGGATAACCCCTCAGGCCCGAGCCAACTTCTAAGGAAACTCGGGATAACCCCAGTCCTGAGGTGATTCCCAGGGAAATTCAGGATAACCCCAAGGCCGCACGCGGCCCTTAGCAACGCCCCGCACTCCCGTTGCTACGCGGAAGCGCCGCCCGCCCCGTTTGTCCCTCCCGGCGCTCCGTCCCCTCACACAGCGGTCCCGCCCCTCTGTCCTCCCTCAACCAATCAAACCCCACACGCGGCGCGTCTCCGCCAATCAGAGCGCGGCGCGGTGCCCCCCGCTGACCAATGGGAGGCCGGCCCGCCCTCTGGCGCATGCGCGCCGGCCGCGGCGCGTCCCCCGCGTGCAGCCGCCGCCGCCGCCCTCATGTCGTGGCTGTTCGGGCTGAACCGCGGGGCCGCCCCGGGCGGCGGCGGGGACGCGGCACCCCCGGGCACCGGGACAGGCGCGGGCAGCGGGGCCGGCCTCTCCCTGCCGCCCGCTCCCGGTAGTGGCGGCGGCGCCGGGGACCGTCAAACGCCCAAGGACAAATGGAGCAACTTCGACCCCACGGGCCTGGAGCGGGCGGCCAAGGCGGCGCGGGAGCTGGACGCGTCCCGTGCGTGAGGGGAAGGGTCGGGAGGGCGCTTCAGGGTGTGGGGATGGGGGAAAGGCGGTGTCAGAGCAGGGAGTGGGCTCTGCTCCGTGCGGCCCTGAGGAAAGGGCAGGAATCGGAGCTCAGGAAATTCCAGCTGGATATGAGGAATTTTGTTTTCCACTCTGGAATAGAGAGCAGGGAGGGTGTGGGGTGTCCCTCACTGGGGATATTCCACATCAATCCGGGCACAATCCTGTGCGCTGTGCTCTGGGATGACCCTGCTGGAGCAATTGAGGCTTTTGGGGCCCTTCAGCCTCAGCCGTGCTGCCACTCCTCGTGTCCTGTCGGGTCCCACCTGACCCGGGCAGCCTCTGGGGTCAGCAAGCCCAGTCAGTGACCTCTGAGTGCTTCCTGCAGGGTTTTAGAGACACCAGAGCATCTTCATAACCTCACAGATTCCCTGAATGGTTTGGGTTGGAAAGGACCTTAAATTCCATCCAGTGCCACCCCTCCATGGGCAGGGACCTTCCTCTATCCCAGCCTCCATGAGCCACCCCTTCTTCCACTACCCCAGATTGCTCCAGCCCCATCCAGATTAACCTTGGCTGGATCTTTTCCCACAGATGTGCTGAGAACTTAATAATTTATTCCCTGGAGGGTTGAATGTGCTGTTCCAGCTGTTCTCCAAGCAGGCACAGGATAGATTGAACACTCTGAGCATCACCTTTGCTGAGAAAAGCCTTCTCACTGTCCATAATCTCTTCCCACCCACCAGGCCATGCAAAAGATGCTCTGAGCCTTGCCCAGATGCAGGAGCAGACCTTACAGCTGGAACAGCAAGCCAAACTGAAGGTGAGTTGGAATTCCTCATGTTGGAACCCCTCCTCAGGCAGCTGTCAGGGTTGGGAGGGACAAAAGTTAAAATCCTGCAGAGGATGATAAGTTTTCCTTTCTGTTCAGCTTCAGCAAATTGTGGCTATTTGCCTTTAGGGAAAAAAAAAAGGTTATTCTGGAAGTCTTAGCTATTTTGGCCTGTTATGATATATTTTTTTGTGGCTTTGATTAAAACTTGCATGTTCTGAGTGTTCCAGTGTAATTCCTGGAATATCACTGCTGTTTTTGGGGAATCACAAGGGGTTTCTGTGTGAACTGTAAAGTTGTTGGGTGAAGGACAGACTTCTGTTTCTCTTATCAAGGAATTTAGGGATTGTTTGGGTGTTGGTTGGTCTCTTGGATTTTTTAAAATTTATGTTTAATCCTGAAGTGATTAATGATGATATTTCTTACAATCATTTTATTATCATATTGTGTCAATGATCATTTTTTAAGGGTACCACTCTGAACACAGAGTGATTTCTTGGAATGTAATTGTCAGCAGAACTTCTCTCCAGGATGTTCTGTTAATTTCTGACTGTTAATTTCTCTGATTGTGTCACCAGGAGTACGAGGCTGCCATAGAACAGCTGAAGAATGAGCAGATCCGGGTACAGGCAGAGGAGAGGAGGAAAACACTCAATGAAGAAACCAAACAGCATCAAGCAGTAAGGGAATGAGGGGGAGACCTTGTTTGTATCTTCCCTTGTAGAAAAGGCAATGATGCATTCATTATCCCATTAATTAATTAATTAATTATCCCTTTTTTGGGGTGAGGGGGGTGTGGGCAGTCAGAGGGGTGTTCCCTGTTCTATCCTGGATTTGTAATGTTGAGCTGCATTTTTAGTCCTCTTGGAATTTTGTTCCCAAGTTCTTGAACATCCAGAGGAATTGGTGGCAGCAGTTCCTCTCATTCTGTGTTTTTTGGGATTTTCCTAAAGGGTTTTTTATGGAAGTGTTGAGGAGTGCTGGTTTATCAGCTGTGTGTGTTAGCCTGGAGAGTGAAATGGCTCTGAAGCTATTTGGATTTCAGTCTTAGGTAGCTTGAAACCCTATTTCTTCTGAATTAAACAGGAAAAATATCTTAAGAGGAAGAATAGAATATCTTATGAGGAGAAGTGATGCAAATCTGAGTTGTTGATAGCAATGTTGGTTTGTTTTAGCTTGAGTCACTGATGTGCCAATAATCCTGAAACAGAGGGAAATAAAGGCTGGCCTTTATGTTAAAACCTAAATTATGGTGATTTCTTACTCTGAGAGCACAGGAAATGAGGGAATTGAATCATTCTAATGGATTATCCAGCTTGGGAAGTTTGCTAGCACTGTTTATTTGGCACACAGTACTTTTACCCTGGCACAGTTTGGACTTTGAGCAGGGCTGGCTCAGGAAGCAGCTGCACACTCAGCTGCTCTCTGGGGTTGGTTCTTCACCTCCTGCTGCTCACAGGGCATCATCTGAACCCACAGCAAACTCGTGGGTTATTTGAAACCACAGCAAGCTCAATCTTGGTTTATTCCATGATGTTTTACTGTTGCTGAGGAGAGAATTCCCAAGCTGTTCTGCTGTCCCTGTGTTTGGAATAGAGAATGATGTCACCCCCTGAAACAGAGGGGTGGATGTGGAGTCTCAGCCCACTTCCAGTTCAGTGGAGATAACTTGGGTTTATTTGGAGTTACAGTGGAAAATTGATAAGAGGAATTAATGAGGAACAAGTAAATCTTTATCAAAACCAGAGCCCATCAGCACATCCTGACAGTTCTGTTGCTTGCAGTCACCAGTTCAGATAATGTGGTTTGGAGCATGAAAATGTTGTTTTTCCCACTGAAGTCTCCTTTTCTGGGCCAAGAAACACTTGCTCTTTGTTTTGACATCTGTGATCCCTTAAAATGAAGTCAGACTGTGGAGATTTCTAAATCTCTGTAGAGATTTCTCAGCACAGAGGAGTTTTTGGTGCTGATATTTTGCCCTGCTCACATTCAAATCCAGGATAATTTTTGTTTGTGTGTGGATTTTCCCGTTTCACTTACTTTTTTTTCCTCCTGAACCTCATTTCCTTGAGGACCAGGCTGTTTTTAACTGCTTGATCTGTGTGTTCTGAGTTCTGTTTTGTTTTTTTGAAGAGAGCCCAGTACCAGGACAAACTGGCACGGCAGCGCTACGACGAGCAGATGCGACAGCAGGTAGGGTGAATTCCTGCTCTGATCCAGCTGGGAATGGGCTGGGAACATTCTTAAATCCAAGAGATCCTCTGGAGCTTTGCCCTGTCCTCCTGGCCAGGTGGCTGCTGCTGCTGGGCACAGTTTATTTGTATTTTCTGCTCAGCATCAACAGTGCTGGCCTGGCACATCAAGGGCTGGGCATTAGGACAAAGCAGCAGCTTGGAATTAGGATAAATCTGGGATGTGGGGAGAGGAAAACACATTTCAAGCTGAGCAGCAGCTTCTTGAAAATATTTGTAGCACTTAAATTTATATTTGATGGAGTTCTTACAACACCAACATCTCTTCTGCTGTCATCTCTCCCTGCAGCAACTTGCTAATGAGGAAAATCTGAGGAAGCAGGAGGAATCTGTGCAGAAGCAGGAGGCCATGAGGAGAGGTGAGTGTTTTGTTCAGCTGCTGAGGGTGTGAGGCCTCGTGGAGTCTTTGTGCTGATCTTTGTGTCCATATTGGCAAGAACAGGTAAATCCCAGCAGTGCTAAAATTGCCAATTGTCTCCAAGGTCAGTTTTAGGAAGGGCTGCACTCCTAAACATCTGCCCTGTCACTCCTGGATTTCCCAATGAACTGTCAGCATCTCCTGATAGAATAACAGAAATTCTGATTTCATACCTAAAACAGAACCAGTTTTGAGGAGGGGAGAGAAACAAAACATCTGAAAGGAGTGGTTGAATCTGTGCCAGCTCATCTCCAATTTCCTGCAGAAAATAAAAAAGTTGTAGTGTGAAACTTGCTTAGTTTCTTTTTGTTGCTGGGAATTGCCAGAACTCCTGGGTTTGCAGAGCTCCACTGGGGTGCAAGTCTCAGGAATGTTGAGGTTATTTGTGTTGGATTGAGTGGGATGGGAAGCCTGGTTTGCTCCAAGCAAATGTGGACATTTGTGTCATGAGTGACAGATGTGGACAGCTGTGCTGCCATCCAGTGAGGGAACAAAACAGCCCAGTGGTGAAACCCTGTAGGGTTGGGTTATTTTGCTCCTGGATTTCTCATTAATTCTCCTCTCACACATTCACAGAATCATGGAATCATTATGTTGGAAGAGACCTTCAAGATTGAATCCAACCCAACCCTAACACCTCAACTAAACCCTGGCATTGAGTGCCACATTCAGTCATTTTTTAAACACATCCAGGGATGGTGACTCCACCACCTCCATGGGCAGAACATTCCAGTCCTTTATCTCTTTTTTTGTAAAAAACTTTCCTAATATCCAACCTTAATTTCCCTTTGTGCAGCTTGAGGTTGTGTCCTCTTGTTCTGTCAGTGCTGCCTGGAGAAAGAGACCAACCCCACCTGACTACAGCCATGTTTTAGGAAGTTGTAGAGAGTGATAAGGTCATCCCTGAGTTTCCTTTTCTCAAACATAATTCCATGCTTGAAGCAACAAAACTTCCAAAATCCCACTTGGGACCGGCAGCTCCGTTTCGCTTCTCTTCCAAGCGCTGCACAGCGACTTCCCTGGGGTTTTCCTGCTCCCTGGCATTGAACCACCCAAAAAATTTGACCTCTCTGCTGTTTTTTTTTTTTCTCTTTGAACCCAAGCTACCGTGGAGAGGGAGATGGAGCTGCGGCACAAGAACGAGATGCTGCGGGCGGAGGCGGAGGCGCGGGCGCGCGCCAAGGCCGAGCGGGAGAACGCCGACATCATCCGCGAGCAGATCCGCCTCAAGGCCGCCGAGCACCGCCAGACCGTGCTCGAGTCCCTCAAGTGGGTACAGGGGCCACTGGGGCTTCTCCGAGTGTGTCCCAGCGTGTTGGGAAAGCTGGGGTTTGTTCCTCGGAGGAATTTCAGTGTTGTGCTTCTCTACATGTGTCCCAGTGTGTGGGAGAACCTGAGGTTTATTCCTCCGGTGCTTGTGGGAGAACCTGGGGTTTGTTCTCTGAGGAATTTCAGCCTGGTGCTTCTCCAAGTGTATCCTCACTTGTGGGAGAACCTGGGGTTTGTTCCTCCAGTGCTTCTCCAAGTGTGTCCCAGTGTGTTGGGAAAGCTGGGGTTTGGTCCTCTGAGGAATTTCAGCTTGGTGCTTCTCCAAGTGTGTTGTCCCAGTGTGCGGGAGAACCTGGGATTTGTTCCTCTGGTGCTTCTCCAAATGTGTCCCTGCATGTGGGAGGACCTGGAGTTTTATTTCTTTGGTGCTTCTCCAAGTGGATCCCCACATGTGGGAGAACCTGGGATTTATTCCTCTGATGCTTCTCCAAGTGTGTCCCAGCACATGTGGGAGAACCTGGAGTTCATTCTTCTGGTGCTTGTGGGAAAAGCTGGGGTTTGTTCCTCTGAGGAATTTCAGTGTTGTGCTTCTCCAAGTGTGTCCCAGCATGTGGGAGAACCTGGGCTTTGTCCCTCTGGTGCTTCTCCAAGTGTGTCCCCACATGTCGGAGAACCTGGAGTTCATTCCTCTGGTGCTTCTCCGAGTGTGTCCCAGCATATGGGAAAAGTTGGGGTTTATTCCTCTGAGGAATTTCAGTGTTGTGCTTCTCCATGTGTGTCTCCATGTGTGGGAGAACCTGGGGTTTATTGCTCTGAGGAATTTTAGCCTGGTGCTTCTCCAAGTGTGCCCCAGTGTGTGGGAGAGCCTGGGGTTTGTTCCTCTGGTGCTTCTCCAAATGTGTCCCAGCATGTGGGAGAACCTGGAGTTTATTCCTCTGGTGCTTGTGGGAGAACCTGGGCTTTGTTCCTCTGAGGGATTTCAGTGTTGTGCTTCTCCAAGTGTTGTCCCAGTGTGTGGGAGAACCTGGGATTTATTCCTCTGATGCTTCTCCAAGTGTGTCCCAGCACATGTGGGAGAACCTGGAGTTTAATCCTCTGCTGCTTCTCCAAGTGGATCCTCCTATGTGGTAGAACCTGAGATTAATTCCTTTGATGCTTCTCCAAGTGTGTCCCCACACGTGGGAGAACCTGGGGTTTGTTCCTCTGAGGAATTTCAGCCTGGTGCTTCTCCAAGTGTGTTGTCCCAGCACGTGGGAGAACCTGGAGTTTATTCCTCTGGTGATTGTGGGAGAACCTGGCATTTGTTCCTCTGAGGAATTTCAGCCTGGTGCTTCTCCAATTGTGCTCCCATATGTGGGAGAACCTGGGGTTTGTTCCTCTGAAGAATTTTAGCCTGGTGCTTCTCCATGTGTGTCCCAGCATATGGGAGAACCTGGGGTTTGTTTCTCTGGTGCTTCTCCAAGTGTGTCCCCACGTGTGGGAGAACCTGGGCTTCATTCCTCCAAGGAATTTCAACTTGGTGCTTCTCCAAGTGTGTCCCAGCAGGTGGGAGAACCTGGGGTTTGTTTCTCTGATGCTTCTCCAAGTGTGTCTCAGCATGTGGGATAAGCTGGGGTTTGCTTCTCTGAGGAATATCCACCTGGTGCTTCTCCATGTGTCTCCCAGCATGTGGGAGAACCTGGGCTTTGTTCTCTGAGGAATTCCATCTGCTGTTGTCTCCAAGTGTGTCCCAGCATGTGGGAGGGAGAACCTGGGCTTTGTTCCTCTGAGGAATTTCAATGTTGTGCTTCTCCACGTGTGTTGTCCCAGCATGTGGGAGAACCTGGGCCTTATTCCTCTGAGGAATTTCAGTGTTGTGCACCCTTGTGTGAACTCTCTCACTTGTCACACATTGTCACCTGAATGGCACCCAGGAACATTTACAGTGATAAAATTTTTCTCACAGATTATTTCAAGCCTTCTCCTTTAGTCCTGCAGCTCAGGAGCTCTGAGAACCCCTCAGTTCTTTCAGAACATCCACCACAAGGGTATAAAGCAGTTTGGCTCCACAGGGGTGGGTGTTTAGGTTTGGCATTAGTTAATTTTAGGTCCTTTAAGATTTTGAACAGAAAGCTTTAGAGTTAAATACCTGCAGTTCAGCACAAATAATGCATTAAAGAAGTAAATTGATAACATCTTAAGGCCAGATGCTTTTTTGGACTTAATCCCAGCTCAGGTGTAGGCATCAGATGACTATAAATATATTTTCCATGTTCATGTTCCAAATCTGAGGTGAGCCTTTAGCTTTGACTAGTTCTGAAGAAGATTATCAACTTTAATACAATCTGAAAATCTGTCTTTAAAATTTATCAATCCAGTCTTTGAAATCCTTTTCTCTCCTTTTTTTTTTTTTGCTGTTTTTTTTACCACAGGACAGCTGGGATGCTCTTTGGGGAAGGATTCCGTGCTTTTGTAACAGACTGGGATAAAGTCACAGCCACGGTAAGGTTGGAATATCTGTCAGTAACTTCCAGAAAATCCTGTCTGGAAATGTGTTTTAAACTCCTGATTGTGTCACAGCTTTAAATCTAATTTTGATGTAGCCTAGAGAGCACTTAGAGAACTCTTAGGTGTGCTAAATAAATTGATTAAAAGCCAGACCAGCATCTTTTCACAGGACAAACGAGCTTGGCAATGGAACCTCGGGGACATAAAGTTGTTTCTCAGTGTAATACTTACAAGAAAACAGCAGTGAAAGTTTATTTTTGGTAGCGTGGCTGGTTAAAATAGAAATTTTGCTTTAAATCAGCACCATCTGCTCCACCCTCTGATTTTATACACACAGGCTGATACAAAACATCCTTTGCCTGAGATGAGAACAAGACAAGCTTTTAGTGGCTCCTTTTGTCATCTGAACCTGGGGTGTCTGCAGCACTCAGAGCCTTTTGTAGATCAGTGCTTGGTGCTTTGAGCTGTGCATTCACTTGACCCAGATACCAATTTCCTGCACTGTGGTCATTTTTGCTCTTCTCTTGTGAATTTAGGACATTTAGCTTAAAAAAAATCAAAAAATAAAAAAGATAAGTATATTTTTGGAAAGGGGATAGCACAGCTGGAACTCACATTTTCTGTTGCTTTGAAAAATTTTGGAATTACTCTAAGGTAAGAACCAGTCAGTTATTTTAAGGTTCTTGTAAATGAAGCCTGAATTTGCAGCTCTGTCTATTCTAAGGGCTGTTTTTCCTCTACCTCTTCCCAGCCAAGCAGAACCCCAAAAGTTCAACTTCAAATTTTTTGGTTCATTTTGATTTTAGTGTATTTCACTTTGTTTAATGATCAGGGACCCATTCCTTTGCTTGATACTTTATGACAAATAGGAAGGCCCTGTAATCAGATTTTTAGAGTAGACAGTTGTGTTCTTGTTTGATACAGAGCTCAGTTTTAGAGCTCTTTTTCTCTGTGTCTTGTGACATGAACATCAGTGAAGTCCAAAAATCTGAGCAAGTGACATCAGATCATCCAGGCAGAGAGAACTTTGTGCTGGATGGTCTAAGAGAGCATGAGATCATGGCACTGTTTTTAGAGGGAGGCTGCTAAAAAGGTGAAATCTGTTGAGTGTTCTGTGTCTGAGCTGAGCTGGGTGTGGAGATCCCTCATTTTTTGCATCCTGGAACTGACAGTTCTGAGCCCTTCTTGTTTCCACCCCGAGCAGAAGTGATGTCACACGTTTGAGCAGAGTGAGGGTGAACAGATGGTGCCTCATGGTTTATTGAACAGTGCCACCCTCGTTGTCCTTGAGGCTTTTGACCCTGATTTGTACTTGCAGGAGAAATCAGCTTCTTTTAAAAGCAAGTGCTGCAGTTTGCTCTTTTCTCTGATATAAATTATTGGCATCAGCTTTAAGCTGACTCCTGAGTCTGGAGTGTTTCTGCTTCACTGGCAAATCGATGGGAATGTCTCATTTTGTGAGGCTGCTGAAAGAACAGCCCAGTGCAGTGGTGGTAATTCCAATCCAATGATGGTAATTCCCATTCCTGTGATGGTTTGGGATTTCTTGGTGTCTCATTTTATGAGGTTTCTGAAAGAACAGCCCAGTGCAGTGATGGTCATTCCCATGATGGTAATTCCCATTCTCATGATGGTTTGAGATTTCTTGGTGTCTCATTTTTGGGGGTTTCTGAAAGAACAGCTCAGTGCAGTGATGGTAATTCCAATCTAATGATGATAATTCCCATCCAGTGATGATAATTCCCATTCCTATGATGGTTTTGGCTTTGTTCATGTCTCATTTTGTGAGGTTTCTGAAAGAACAGCCCAGTGCAGTGATGGTAATTCCCATCCAATGATGATAATTCCAATCCAATGATGGTAATTCCCATTCCCATGATGGTTTTGGCTTTGTTGGTGTCTCATTGTGTGAGGTTTCTGAAAGAACAGCCCAGTGCAGTGATGGTAATTCCCATCCAGTGATGATAATTCCCATTCCTATGATGGTTTTGGCTTTGTTCATGTCTCATTTTGTGAGGTTTCTGAATGAACAGCCCAGTGCAGTGATGATAATTCCCATCCAGTGATGATAATTCCTATTCAATGATGATAATTCCCATTCCCATGATCTTTTTGGCTTTGTTGGTGTCTCATTGTGTGAGGTTTCTGAAAGAACAGCCCAGTGCAGTGATGGTAATTCCAGTCTAATGATGATAATTCCCATCCAGTGATGGTTTTGGTTTTGTTGATGTCTCATTTTGTGAGGTTTCTGAAAGAACAGCCCAGTGCAGTGATGGTCATTCCCATCCAGTGATGGTCATTCCCATCCAGTGATGGTAATTCCAATCCAGTGATGATAATTCCCATTCCAATGATGGTAATTCCCATTCCCATGATGGTTTTGGCTTTGTTGCTCCTCTGGAGTCCCCAGTGAATTCCCTGCTGTGTTGGGGCTGGCCCAGCTGCCACCTTTAGCAGATATTCCCTTTTTGTTCCCTGGTGGCAGCCACAATTGAGCTGTTTTACTTTGGCATCTTGAATTCAGCTTCCATTTCGTGGTGTGGTGAGGGGCATTCTGGCAGAGGCAGCACCCGTGGCTGTTTTATCTTCATGACTCAATTGAGTTGAAAATCTGGACAGCCCCACACATTTGGGCAGGATGTACTTTTGGATTCAGAACTAAATGCTTCACTTGTGCCTCCAAGAGCAGTCAGTGAGCAAGGGAGTGTGAGACCTTGACTGTCTGAACAGGGATAAAACACCTTACCAAAAATAAACCCCTCCTGGTCAGCATTTGTCCTGAATCTTAATTCCCCACCACAGGACAGGCAAGCAGTGCTTTGCCAATATTTTTTTTGCTCATCTTTTCCCTCTTTTCTTTGCAGGTGGCAGGCCTGACCCTGCTGGCAGTGGGGGTTTATTCTGCCAAAAATGCCACGGCTGTAGCGGGGCGTTACATAGAGGCACGGCTGGGCAAACCCTCCCTGGTGAGGGAAACCTCCAGGATCACTGTGCTGGAGGCTCTGAAACATCCCATCAAGGTAAAAATCAGCTTTTTTCTGTGTTAGACACAGCAAAACTCAGGCTGGGATTGTCAGTGGGTCTGAATAAACAAAATGTTGGAGGTAGTATGGAGGGGCTGAGCTCAGTGACTCTGAAACATCCCATCAAGGTAAAATTCAGCTTTTTGCTGTGTTAGACTCAGGCAGGGATTGTCAGTGGGTCTGAATAAATAGAATGTTGGAGGTAGTATGGAGGGGCTGAGCCCACTGGCTCTGAAATCCTATGGAGGTGAAATTCAGCTTTTTTCTGTGTTACACTGAGCAAAACCCAGGCTGGGATTGTCAGTGGGTCTGAATAAAGAAAATATTGAAGGTGGAGTGGATGGGCTGAGCCCACTGGCTCTGAAATCCTATCAAGTTCTCAGGGTTTACCTATCAAGGTAAAAATCAGCTTTTTTCTGTGTTACACTGAGCAAAACCCAGACTGGGTTTATCGGTGGGTCTGAATAAACAGAATATTGTAGGTGGAATGGATGGGCTGAGCCCAGTGGCTCTGAAACTTCCCACCGAGGTAAAATTCAGCTTTGTTTCTGTGTTAGACACAGCAAAACTCAGGCTGGGTTTGTCAGTGGGTCTGAATAAATGGAATATTGGAGGTGGAAAGAATGGGCTGAGCCAGGCTCTGAAATCCTGTTGAGGTAAAATTCAGCTTTTTCCTGTGTTAGAATCAGGCTGGGATTGTCAGTGGGTCTGAATAAATGGAATATTGGAAGTGGAATAAATGGGCTGAGCCCAGTGGCTCTGAAATCCTATGGAGGTGAAATTCAGCTTTTTTCTGTGTTACACTGAGCAAAACCCAGGCTGGGATTGTCAGTGGGTCTGAATAAATGGAATATTGGAGGTGGAGTGGAAGGGCTGAGCCCACTGGCTCTGAAACATCAAGGTAAAGTTCAGTTTGTTCCTGTGTTAGACACAGCAAAACTCAGGCTGGGATTGTCAGTGGGTCTGAATAAAGAAAATATTGGAGGTGGAATGGATGGGCTGAGCCCAGTGGCTCTGAAACTTCCCACCGAGGTAAAATTCAGCTTTGTTTCTGTGTTAAACTGAGCAAAACCCAGGCTGGGTTTGTCAGTGGGTCTGAATAAATGGAATATTGGAGGTGGAGTGGAAGGGCTGAGCCCACTGGCTCTAAAACATCCCATCAAGGTAAAATTCAGCTTTTTTCTGTGCTAGACACAGCAAAACTCAGGCTGGGATTGTCAGTGGGTCTGAATAAACAGAATATTGGAGGTGGAATAAATGGGCTGAGCCCAGTGGCTCTGAAATCCTATCGAGGTAAAATTCAGCTTTGTTCCTGTGTTAGACACAGCAAAACTCAGGCTGGGTTTGTCAGTGGGTCTGGATAAATGGAATATTGGAGGTGGAATAAATGGGCTGAGCCCAGTGGCTCTGAAATCGTATCGAGGTAAAATTCAGCTTTGTTCCTGTGTTAGACTCAGCAAAACTCAGGCTGGGATTGTCAGTGGGTCTGAATAAATGGAATATTGGAGGTGGAGTGGAAGGGCTGAGCCCACTGGCTCTAAAACATCCCATCAAGGTAAAATTCAGCTTTGTTCCTGTGTTAGGCTCAGGCTGGGTTTGTCAGTGGGTCTGAATAAACAGAATATTGGAGGTGGAATGGATGGGCTGAGCCCACTGGCATTCTGTAAGATGTTTTAATCCAAGTGAGTTGTCAAAACGTGGATTTTTTTTCTACCTGTGACTAACTGAGTTTGTCCTCTCAAGGTTGGTAAACGTCTCACCAGCAAGGCTCAGGATGCCCTTGAAGGAGTTGTTCTCAGTGTGAGTACTCTGTTTTCCTGTCTTGGGCTGTGAAGGATGACTTTAGATTCTAATTAAGAGCTGTTGGTTCCTTTAACTCACTTCTAAAGCTGTAATTCCTGCAGTTTTGGAGTCATAGCACCCTTGGGACCCTGAGACCATAAATAAACTCCTGTGTTCAGTGTGACATGCATTAAGCAGCCTGTTCACCTTTTTTTCCTCTGTGAGAAGCAGTTGAAAGTCTCAGTTCAGTCCTTGCTCTGGTGCACTTTTCTCTCTGTAGTCAGCACGTTAAGATTCAGAATTCCACTTGTGCCATCTGAATTTAAGGATTACTGAACCCAGACCTGCTTCTAGGCCAAAAAATTCTAAATATTGTTTGCATTTGCCCACCCTGAGATTGATTCTTGACTTGCTAATTAGTGCTACTTCTGTATATTTCCTTCTGAATTTGATTCCTTGTTATCAGGCAAATTTAAGAGCTGCTTGAAGCTGCTGAGAGAAAATACTCCTGCAGGAATAACTCTCTCCCAGTATCCCCAAATGCAGTAGGAATATAAATATCACTTGATGACTTGAGAAGGAATTAGCACTGCAAAAGAGTTGCTGATGTTTTGCCATATCCCTCCCAAGGCATGCTTTAGGAAGTGAATATTTAGGTTTTATCTGTTCCTGCTGCTTTTCCTTATGAAAAACTTGTAGCCAAAGTGGACAAAAAATCGAGTAAATCCTCACATAGGACAGGAAATGACCTTGGTGTGTGGAGTCATGAGCAGCTGAAGTTAAGACTTAAAAGCTTGAGCCTGGAGTGCTGCCTCCATCCTGCAGGTATCTGGGAACCTGGTAGAGGTGCAGCTTTTTTTTTTTTTGGTATTTTCTGTTTTTTACATTTATTTAACTCTTTTCTTGCAGCCCCAGCTGGAAGCACGAGTGAGGGACATCGCCATAGCGACGAGAAACACAAAAAAGAACAAAAGCCTCTACAGGAATATTCTGATGTACGGTCCCCCTGGCACTGGAAAAACTCTTTTTGCCAAGGTAAAAAACCCCTTGCCAAAATTTCTGCCACGTTGCAAAGTGTTCTGAAAATTCCAGGGCTTGGGAAGCCTCCCTGGGCTGAAATCTCTTGCTGGAGTGTTGCATAAACATTTTGCATCTGTTGGGGAGGGGAAAAAGGCAGCTCTGAATCAGTGCAGCCACTTGGATTCTGGGGCTGAGAGGAGCCTTTCCATCTGGAAAAGGTTTTTGGCAGCTGGGATTTGTGAGGATCACAGCAGCAGCCACTTCATATCCACCTCTGTTGGGTTTATGCCCTTGGCTGAATGGGTCTGTGCTCCCAGAGCAGACACAGGCATGGCTCCATGTGCACAGGCACTGCCAGCATGATTTTTGACTCAGAATTTGATTTTTTTCCATTGTTTTCCTGAGGTTTCATCAACTTTTTAACAGTGGCAGATTTGATAAACTGGTGCAAGTTGAATTTTTTTTTTCCCCCTCTATCAGTACATTAAACCCTTACCTCAGTAATTTTCTATGAGTATGGCACCTAAATCTTTCTGGATTTCTAAAGCCACCTAGTTTGGGTTTCTAAATGGAAACAGAGATGGACAGAAAGTTAAAAAATAAACAACACACAAGTTAAAATTGCCACTAAGTGATAAAAAACAAAGAAACCAATCCCTCCCCTCTGCAATTAAACACACTGACAGGACTGAACTGCTTTAATTCCCTCTTCATCCTCCATGGCCTTGCAGTGAAATAAAAAAAAAAGGGATTAATTTGCTGGGGTTTTGTTTCATTGCAGAAATTAGCTGTGCACTCAGGCATGGATTATGCCATCATGACAGGAGGGGACGTGGCCCCCATGGGCAGGGAAGGGGTCACAGCCATGCACAAACTCTTCGACTGGGCCAACACCAGTAGGAGAGGGTAAGTGGAGCTTTTATTGAATCCTAAATTTGGGTTTTTGCACAAAAAAATCCTTCACCACAACAGGGTAGTTCAGCCCCACAGTCAACTGTCACTGAGCAAACACAGAATCTCCTAAAGTTTTCCTGGAATGAGTGAATCCTTGTTAATTAATAATATTTAAAAAGCTAAAAGCTTTTGCTTTTCTGTTCTCATAAACCCTTTTTACACCAAATCAGTCATAACTTGATTATCTGATCTCACCAAGCAGGAGGAGACTTCCTGCCCACTTGAAAGCTGGGGCTTTTTCCTTCAGGGTGATTAATGATCTGACAGTAATTAGAAGATTTGGCACAAATCAGGTGTTCACACTCTGGATGTTCCCTGTTGCAACTGCTCAGATTTTAAACACTGATAGTATTTACATCCAGCTTCTTGTTTACTTGTGAGTCTCAAGCAGGAGGAGTGAATTTTAAGAAATAAAAGAGGATAAGGAGGAGACAGATGCTAAAGGTGTAAAAATCACAAACACAAAAAAAGAATTTCTGCTTTTTCAATCACCTTTAAAAAGTGAATTTTTATCTGCAGAGAATCCTCTGATTGAGGTTGAGGCTGAATCTTGGCTCCCTGATTTTGCAGAGTGTGTAGTTAATTTGCTCCTACCAGTGTAAAGGGATTTTTGCAGTGCAGAGGGAGCTGAGGAGCTGTTTGTCCAAGCAGGATGGTAAAATTCAATATTGAGCTTTCAGGGTTTTGTGCTGGTTTGATCTCAGATCTGTAAATGTGGCTGCCCAGTGATTTATGTGTTCTCTGATTGCTTCAGATGGACATTATCTTGCAGTGTCTCTTTTAATCCTTGCTTCATTCATCACCTAAATCTTTCTATTTCCCCTTACAAAGAGAAAAATCAGGGAAACGTTCTGAGGATTTAAATTTTTAAGCTTCTATCCTGAGGAGCAACAGAAGGGAAGGTGTTAGAATTTAAGTGAGCTTAGAATTTAAGTGAGAAGTTGGAAGAGATGTGAGGACACTCAGCTGGGTGCTCCCATTAAGGAATTCTTCTACAGCACTGCTTGGATCTGAATTTCTCTGCCCTGCTAAAAATTCCTGTGCATTTCAGCTTCCTGCACTTCTGATCAAAGCTTACACATGTCCATAGAATCAATACCCTCACCTCCAGCAGCACTGAAGTATTTAAACATAATTAATTCTGAATATCCACCTGTCTTAGCTGCTGCTTTTATTAGCTGGAATTGTGATAACAGACATTTCTTAGCAGAGAATATTTGGGAGAAGCTGGGGCTGGGTGGAAGATGTTAATAGGCCTGAAATCTCCTGGAAGACAGCTGGCTTTGAAGCTGGGCAGGGAGGTAATACAAGCTGTGACAGCTTTTATGAGCAACCTGGTTCTGTTATTGATAAACATCTTTACAGGCACAGTCCCTTGGGAAGAGCACTGCCCTTGGGTTAGGAGTGAATTTATTTTGGTGAATAATTCATGGGCTTTATTAATTCACTTCTCCACAGGTAGTAAAACCATTACATTGGTGCTGCTGTGGTTTGGCAAAGAAAAACCTCAGGAAATAACAAAGCTGAGGAGAGGAGGCTGGTTTGAGCTTTTCAGAGTGGCACAAGGAGGAGAAATGGCAGGGAGGTGTCACTGTCGCCAAGATTTCTGTGTTGTGCCCTTGCACAATCTCTCTAAAGAGGAGGGAATGCTACAGTAGCACTCTCAGACTTCAAATTTCAAATATCCACTGCAGCTGGCAACACTGCCAGCCACAAAGTACAAACTGCACCTATGGAAACTCCCACCTAGAGTTAAAAATCCAGAGGAGTTTGAGGTCGTGTGCCTCAGTCTTGCTTCAATCTGCTTCAGAACAGCAGCAAACACAACTCCAGAGGCCTGGGGGCAGATTGATGGCCTGGGGTGTGTGACATGAATCCATTTCTCAGCTGCTGGGCTGGGCCAGGTGCACACCATGGACAGGTTGGTGCAGCTTAGCTGTGAAATGCTGCCTGAGGAAATGAGATTTCTTTTGCAATCCTTTGGGTGTTTCCAGTGCCTGGAGAGGGGCAGGGGGATGCTGCAGCCAGCTGAGCCTCACTGACCCCTGTCCTGTTACTGTGTGGGGTGTTGGGGAAGGTGAAAGAGGAAAGCCTTATAAATATGACTGCTTATTTTTAGAGAATATGAAACCTCTCAGTGAAATAGAGTTGAAGGCAAGTTTTGATGTCTGAGATGCTGAGCTTTGGTTACTGAACAACTGGAAAACAATGGTGTGGGCAGCTGAAGGTTAAACAATTAAATTAATTAATTAAACAATGCCCTTCTCCTTACCGAGAGTCCAAAGGTCAGAGCAGACCCTGCTGGCTCGGCAGGAGGGGTCCCAAGAGTCGTTTTTAGGGTTTAAAATATAACACAGGATGGGAATGTAGTGATTCTTACAGGCTGTGTGTAAATGCTGTAGGATTTGTATCTTGTGCTGGATTGGTTGGTGTAAATTAGAATATTCAGTATAGAAGATTTAATGGATTGGAATGGGAACTTTCTTTCCCCCCTCTCTTTCCCCCCTCTTCGCTCTCCTCTTCCTCCTCACTCTCTCTGCTCTGAGCTGTGGCTGGCAGTTCGTGGCAGGCCCCTTCACCCACACCCTGTGCAATAAACTGCACGCTCCAAACCCAGCCTGGACTCCAGAGATCTCTCATCTCTGTTTGTCCCATCCCCATCCCATCCAATCTCATTCTCACAGTGCTGCTTTCCCTTTGCAGCCTGCTGCTGTTCGTGGATGAGGCAGATGCATTCCTGAGGAAAAGGGCGACAGTAAGTGCTTGGTGTGTGTCTGCTCCTGCTGCAGTGCCAGCCAGCAGCTCCTGCACATGCTGATTCTCTGCCTTCAGTGGGCAAAAAAATAAATGAAAGCTGCCTCGGGGCTGAGCTGGTGGCAGAGACAAGAAATTATGGCAGAGACAAGAAATCAACGTTTTATGTGCGTCTCATACATGTGTGGCTCCTTCCTCTCCCTTCCTCTCCCTTCCTCTCCCTTCCTCTCCCTTCCTCTCCCTTCCTCTCCCTTCCTCTCCCTTCCTCTCCCTTCCTCTCCCTTCCTCTCCCTTCCTCTCCCTTCCTCTCCCTTCCTCTCCCTTCCTCTCCCTTCCTCTCCCTTCCTCTCCCTTCCTCTCCCTTCCTCTCCCTTCCTCTCCCTTCCTCTCCCTTCCTCTCCCTTCCTCTCCCTTCCTCTCCCTTCCTCTCCCTTCCTCTCCCTTCCTCTCCCTTCCTCTCCCTTCCTCTCCCTTCCTCTCCCTTCCTCTCCCTTCCTCTCCCTTCCTCTCCCTTCCTCTCCCTTCCTCTCCCTTCCTCTCCCTTCCTCTCCCTCCTCTCCTTCCTGCCTGCAAAAGATGAGTGGTGGTGCCATGATAATTTTTTGTCTTTTCTTTTAAATACCTCTAAAATATTCTCAATATCCTTAGCATACCTGTAATTCCTTAAATCTAATATCTTGACATACTCCAAATATTTTATTACACCAAAAGAACCAAACATCCTAAAATTCTTGCCATTAAAAACCAAAAAATCCTACACTGCCTTAAAAAACCCAAATCCCCTCTAAAATACATCCTATAAACTAAAATTGAACCCATCTAAGGGAAAATTCTTTGGAATAAAGAAATATCACGCTATTCCTTCAAACCTCTCATTAAAACATCTTTATTAAATATAAAAATTTTTTTGCTAATTTACAAAATCTATAAAATTGTATACACTCTCTACCATGAATTTACATTTCAGGGTATTCCACCTTAGCAAATTTTTGCACCATAAAAATCCTTATTAAATACCAAAATAAAAACCCTTTATCCCTTCATTTTAAGACCAAGGAAAAGGCATCAGTGACCCAGTCTTGTTGGGGGTTTTGCAGCAGGAAAACAAGAAGGAAAGAGACACATATTAAAGGTTGTTCATGCTGGTACCTTGCAGGATTTGGGCTTTGTCCCCTCAGATATTTATCTTGGAAAGTTTTCATTACAAAACTGCTTTTTGCTAAGTTACAGCAGCATCTTTCCCCATATGAATAATTTGTGTTTCCAAAATCAGTGAGCACATTGTCCATCCAGGCTGGAGCTGCTGTTTGAATCCCAGTTGTATATTTTAAGAGCTCTCCAGAACATTGCTCTGAATGTGTGACTGAATTCTTTACTTATTTTCCTGTAAGTCACTGAATTTCCCAGCTAAAATAGCAGGGAAAGCCACCTGGGCAAGGTCAGAGCATTGAGTTTGAAACTAAATAAATCACTGGATGAGTGTGGATAAATCTGGAGTCTCTCTCCTGGCAGTTTTATTTCCTAACTTTTTTCCTGGGTGTATAAATTGATTTTTTTTTCCCTAAGATGTTACAGTACTTTAGATTCTGCTGTAATGCAAATGCTTGATAATAAAAGAATTCCATGTTCCTTTGAACAGAATTCCCTTTGTCCATAATGCTGCTTAAAGCCATGAGCTGTGTGCAGTCCTCAGCAGCTGATCCTGCTCTGGGTTTTTTTCTTTACAGGAGAAAATCAGTGAAGATCTCAGAGCAACTTTAAATGCATTTCTGCACAGGACGGGGCAGCACAGCAACAAGTGAGTACCCAGCTTCATTCCCTGGGTTGAGAAAAGTTTTTAAAGGATCTCTGGTGTACAAAATGGAAGTTGGAAATGATCTGTGCTGCTGAGGGATTGGAAAAAAGCTGCACAGAATATTCCCCCCTTCAGTTTATGTGCTGAATGTAGCTTGGTCCTCCTTCAACTTTTCCTGGCACTTGAAAATCAGAACAGAAGGGAAATTTTTTTCCTAAAACTGGGTTGATATTTAGACATCTTGAGTGTGTTGATGTTGATATTTTCTTTCATGGTAAGTTAGTGTTTATACAAGAGCCCAGGAAAATCACTACCACAAAAATTCAGAGTTCAGGCTGGCTGGGTGCTTCATGTTCCCTGGAAAAACACTTGAGTGGGGCTTGTTCCTCTCCCCATCTTGTGCTTGTGTGGGCAGAACTTTGAGGCAGAGTTTCCATCTGATTCCATTTCTTTCCATCTGATTCCACGTGGGATCTCAGAGCTGTTCCCTCCTCGCTGAGGTGGCAGGAATGTCACTGTCCCCAACCCCTGCCCACTTTGTCACATCCATGGGAGCTCCCTGCACTGCTCAGTTTAGCCAAAACCATTTCCTGCCTCTCATAATAGAGAGGTGACCTTTCCTCCACCTTTCTCAAATAATATTTGATTTTTTTTTTTTGGTGTGAACTTTACTCAGTTGTTAAAAAACTTCTCCTTCCACAATTGAGCCAACAAGCAAAGTTGTCTCTGGTTTTATGTGGGGGAAGTGAAGATTTTAATGATGAACTCCCCTCAGTGAGGCTGGAATGAAAGACTTTTTAAGTAACCTCATGACATTGAAATAAATATCCTGGAAGGTCATTGTTCCAGGAATTTTTCTGTCCTTGGGGTTTCTTGAACTTTTTGGAACCAATGCAGCTGAAGCTGATAATTGTGTGTGGCTTCTCTGTCCCAGAGGTGTTTTCCTAAAAGAAATAATTTTTTTATTATTAATAATTGCTAGAAAGCAAAGTGTTGATCCTGCAAGAACTTTGGTTTTCCCCTTTGGGAGGAGAGCAAATCTCATCTGAAATGATACATGGAGCTGCTCTATAAAGCTGTATTCAGTATTATTAATATTATTAAATGATATTTGCAAGAATAAACACGATAAATATTTGTCCTGCAAATCAGGGACGGGCAGGGGATGGTTTTTTTTATTCTCCCCTGATGTTAAATTGCTTTGGAAGAGCTCTGGGGGTGTTTTTTGGGTGCTTTTTGGATGCTCTGAGCTGAGCTCTCATTTGCAATGAGCTCTCACGTTGAATTCAGCCCTGATTTCAACCGTGAGCCATTTGAGGACACTGAACATGCCCTGGTGATTCATGCACTGCTTTTTACTTCTGAGCAGCCTTATTGCTGCTCTGGGCAAGGAGCAGCCCTGCATCCACGAGTGGGATGGAATTCACAGGAATTGGTGTAATGATCCGTGTAAATGGGGCTGCTTTGGGGAGACCCTGAGGAGAGCTCTTCCTTCAGCAGGGAATTGGCACCAGGATTGGGAATTACTGCCTTGAAACCTCCCAGAATCATCTTGGAGGATAGCTGACTGTCTGAACATCAGGCTGCCATGGCAATGCTTTAATCCAGATTTGTGTTTCTGCGAGTCCTTGTTGATAGAAGAGCCACAATCTTGTCTTGGCCAAATTATCTCCAGAAATGACAGCAGAGAACACGGCCCCTTGTAGCCAATGATTCAACCAGACAGCAAGAACATCAATATTCCAATAGCTGTGCTTAAAAGCCCATTTCAAATTATTAGGCACTATTAAACTGGTGACATCAATTAAAGCATTAAAGTATTGGCATGGGGAAGAAGCATCATTACAAAGCAATAAAATAAAAAAAAAGGGTTTGCAGCTCCAAAATGCAGCAGGACCTGGAGCAGCACATCTGTATCGTGGAGCAGAGCTTGGTCTGCACACTTCAGACTGTTCTAAACAGCCCAAAACACATTTTAGTGCAGTGTTTGAGATGCTGTTAAAGCTTTATTTCTAAGGAATAAAGAAATGCATTTTCATTTTTTCATTTTTAATCCCAACCACGGGCAGCTCCCGATGTTCAGACTTAGCTCATCGATTTTTATTTTTACAGCTTTTGGTCAGTCTATCCTTTTTATCTTTTTTTTTTTCTCCTCCTAACTCCAGGTTTATGCTTGTTTTAGCAAGCAACCAGCCTGAGCAGTTTGACTGGGCCATCAATGACAGGATAGATGAGATGGTGAACTTTGATCTGCCCCAGCTGGAGGAGCGTGAGCGCCTCGTCAGGATGTATTTCGACCAGCACGTCCTGAAGCCAGCCACGGAGGGCAAACAGTGAGTGCCCCTCAGTTCTCCCACCTTGGAGAATTCTCTTCCTTCTCTTCCTTTTCCTCATCCCCTTTCCTGTGCATTCTGCCTATAACCCCACTTTGAACAGGCAGCACAAGGGTTGGGAGATGCCTCTCGCCGTCTCGATGCGATGCCATCCCAGAATTTTTGTTGTGCCCTTAAATTCAGGAGGTAGCAAAGCAAGCAGGAATTTCTGTGGTGTGGCTGCACATCAACCAAAAGGTTGTTCTGCTTTTCAGGAGGTTGAAGCTGGCCCAGTTTGATTATGGCAAGAAGTGCTCAGAGATTGCCAGGCTGACCGAGGGCATGTCCGGCCGGGAGATCTCCCAGCTTGCTGTGGCGTGGCAGGTGAGTGGGGCTTTTCTCCTTCCTTGTTCCCTTCCTTGTTCCCTTCCTTGTTCCCTTCCTTGTTCCCTTCCTTGTTCCCCTTTCCCCCTCTCTTTCCTTCCCCCCTTTTCCTCCCCTTTTCCTCCCCTTTTCCTCCCCTTTTCCTCCCCTTTTCCTCCCCTTTTCCTCCCCTTTTCCTCCCCTTTTCCTCCCCTTTTCCTCCCCTTTTCCTCCCCTTTTCCTCCCCTTTTCCTCCCCTTTTCCTCCCCTTTTCCTCCCCTTTTCCTCCCCTTTTCCTCCCCTTTTCCTCCCCTTTTCCTCCCCTTTTCCTCCCCTTTTCCTCCCCTTTTCCTCCCCTTTTCCTCCCCTTTTCCTCCCCTTTTCCTCCCCTTCTTTTCCCTTCCTGGGGCTTCAGCCCTGGGTTCCTTCCTTCCTTTTCCCTTCCTGGAGGGTTTGAGGTGTTGATTCTGGAATCTCAGCTCATCTCTCCATCTGAAAGTTTGTTTTGTCCATGGGGTGGTACCAGAACCCTGCTGGCTCTGGGGTGGGTGTTGGAACATCAACATAATTCCTCATCCCATAAAGAGGAACAGTGATAATCCCTAATGGGAAATCCCTTATGGAATTTAATTAAATCAGGTGAGTTTGGAGTGAATTTTGGCAGCCCATGCTGGCCACACTCGTGGTCCAGCTCAGGAGGCTCAGCTGATGTTGTTGCCCTCATTAGGGCACTAAACCATCCTCCTTCCCTCCTTTCTTCTAAACACTTTCAGTGCAAATTGAGCTATTAAAGAATCAAAACTAACTAGAATTGGAGCTGGAAAAAAATAGATATTTCTTCCATACATAAAAATAAGAAATGCAATCACTTGGAGTACAATTATTCACATGCTTAGCAAGCTTTAGTGTTGGTTTTTGTTTTTTTTTAAATCAGGCTTTCACCTTGTTTTGTCACAGCTGCCAGTTTCTTACTGGATTGTGTATTTTAACCTAGAAATATCAACTGAAGGAATGTGCTCCAATTTGTGTGTCATGTAACCTACTCGTGTCAGCTTCCTTTCAGGGATTGTAAAAACAAAGTGGCTTTTTGTTTAGTTCTTAAATTTTTAATTTACTTTAGCAGCTCACAAGCATCTTAGGAAGTCTGTGCTTTTCATTCCTTCTTCTAGTGGTTTTCCCCCTTTTAAGGGACAAAAATATTTATCCTTTCTAATATAAATTAATTTTAATTGCATTAGTCACAAGCTGAGGTCCAATTTGAGTGCTGTTGGTTCTTATTTTATTCTTTGGTAGCACACAGCTGGTTAATTTCCCTGTATAATTTTTGTGAGATTGAATCATATTTCAAAATGTGTGCTGTCATCTGCCCCACGTATGTGAAAGGCTTTGCTGCCAACTATTTCCTGTAATAAGAAGTTGTGATAAATGATCCTTTGCTTTTTCTCACCCCTTATCAACAAGTTTGTCATTACTCCCCAGGAATGACCTCAGCTTTTATCATTTATCCTTTAAGTGCTGGTGAAGGGAGGGAAAAGGTGGGGGGTGACTCATTTTCCCTGACAGCTTTTTAAGATGTACTTTGTGCTGTTCACAAGGTTTTTGATGAAGAATTGCAGCAGGAAGTTGTGCTCCTCTTAAAAGGGCTTTAAAAAAAAATCAAACACGCAGGGGAGGGTGGGGAGAAATATTTGAGTTGGTTGGATACAGCAAGAAACTTCATTTATATTAAAATCAAAATTAAAATCAAAGGGATTTTATTTATTTTTGGTCAGGAAGGGGAGTGGGATGTGCCAAGGGTCAGTGAGCAGCCCAGGGACTGAACATGTGGGGTAAGAATTGTCTTGGGCACTGCCCTGGGAGCTGTTGATGCTCTGGGGGTTCTTTTTCAATCCCTTGTGATGTTTAGGATTTCAGCTTTTCTCTTTTTCATCTGTTTGTAATGCTACAATTCTTTAGTGCATCACCCTAAACTCCACGTAGAGTGTGAGCTGCTGTCTTCACATTTTATTTTCAGACACAACAATTCCTCTCCAGGAATCAAGGACACCTCACTGCCTCAGGCCCTGAGAAATTTAAACAAAAATGAGCTGGTGGGGGGATATTTACCCCATTTAAACTTGGGGTAAATTCCTTCATTACCTAAAGCTGTAATTTGAAGATGAACCCCCCAATCTGCAAATGGACCAAATTTATAAAAATGTGAAACCCATGGTCCATTTTCTGATGAGGAATTTGGTGCTGTGACCCACTGGAGCAGGTTTTACTCACCCCCAGCTGATCTCCTGGCTGCTGTGGGTATTTTAGGCTCAGTTTTAGCACCATGGATGTGCCTTTATGGCTGCTCCAGTGCTCTGGACTGTCAGGGAAGGTTTGAGGCTGCAGTTTTCAATCCTTTCTGGCAATGTTTTCCTGCTTTCCTGCTCTCCTTCCCGTGGTGCTGGTGCACCCCTGTGGATGGCTGTGCTCTGAACTGGGTCAGAGAGCTGAGCATGGTTAAAAATAACTTGGCAACTCGAGTTAACTGCATAGCTCCAGTGTTCAGGGGAGCTAGGGGCTGCAGGAACCAAAAAAATCCTCACCAGGCTTCCCTCAGCTGGCTGCAGCAGCTGCAGGGTGCTTAAATACCACAGACACTCTGTAATTCTTATATCTCACATCAATACATAATTTTTGGTCTTTTAATTCCCTTTTAATTCAAGGTGGGAAATAATCTGATTGCAGAATATCCTAAACTGGGAAAAAAACCCCACAGGGATCATCCCAGTCCATCTCTGAGCCCTTTACAGGGGTTCAACCCCAAAATCCCACCCTGTGCCTCTCCCTAAATGCACACCTGAGATTTAATTCTGTGCACAGGATTTGTGTGGTCCTGATGGGCTTGGGAGCCTCTGGAATCCTCAGCAGCTCTGGGATCATCTTCCCTTCCCATCCCACAAATGGTTTGGGGAAAGGGGAAATTCTGAAGCTTTAGGAGGGGAAATTCTGAAGCTTTAGGAAGGGAAAGGGGAAATTCTGAAGCTTTAGGAGCGGAAATGAGAAATTCTGAAGCTTTAGGAGGGGAAATTCTGAAGCTTTGGGAGGGGAAAGGAGAAATTCTGAAGCTTTAGGAGGGGAAATTCTGAAGCTTTAGGAGGGGAAATTCTGAAGCTTTAGGAGGGGAAAGGAGAAATTCTGAAGCTTTGGGAGGGGAAAGGAGAAATTCTGAAGCTTTAGGAAGGGAAAGGAGAAATTCTGAAGCTTTACGAAGGGAAAGGACAAATTCTGAAGCTTTTGGAAGGGAAAGGAGAAATTCTGAAGCTTTAGGAGGGGAAAGGAGAAATTCTGAAGCTTTGGGAGGGGAAAGGAGAAATTCTGAAGCTTTGGGAGGGGAAAGGAGAAATTCTGAAGCTTTAGGAAGGGAAAGGAGAAATTCTGAAGCTTTAGGAGGGGAAAGGAGAAATTCTGAAGCTTTGGGAGGTGAAACCATCACAGCCCTCAGCTCTGCCCTGGGACAGCAGCAGTGCCACTCTGTGCCCTTGCACTCAGTTCCCACGAGGATTTTTCTGCCAATATTGCCTTTAAAAACCCATCTCAGTTAAACTGCAGCTTTCAGAGGCTTAACTCCACCATCACCTGGATTTGAGATGGATTGGCTGTCATTTACATGAAGTTTTATCCCACTGCTGTTTCAGTCTGGCTCTGTCTGGCCTGAATTTACCAACAAGAAAAAAAAATAAGATGCAGAAAAGCCAAGAGTGTAACCTCCAGCACTGGGAAAAAATATTGCTGTCTGGCACAGCTAACAGTGTGCGTGCTAGAAATCCATTTTAATCTCTCCTGCAGAAGGCTGAGCATTCCCTTTTGTCCTTGTGCTTTTCCATTGCCCTTTATGGCTCTATAGCATGGACCAGATGCATTTTCACCTTAAAAATTCCCCTCAGCTCTGTTGATAGTCGTGTGCAGACTTCCCAGCACTTGTACTCAAACCTGCTTGATGTGCTTTAGATAAAATGTCAAAACCAAAAACAACCTTTCACTATTCCAAGCTGTAATCTTGGAAAATTGTTTTGGCAGCGTTTCAGGAGAATTCCCAGGAGTTTCATGTCCCAGTGTGAGCTTCCTGTCATTTCCTTGCCTTTTATACCACTGACATAAATGCCTTTTTTTTTTTTTTCCTTGTTTATATTTTAAAAATAGCTGTTGTATTTTTGTGGGGGATTTTTTTTTTTTTAAATCAGGTTATTTTCATTATAAATGGGATTGAAATGATACAGAAGAGTCTGGTTAAAATAAAACCACGAGTCTTGGCTGAAATGAAGCATGAGGTCATTTAGGCTGGACTTGTCATCTGTTCCATCCCCGTGGGACAGAATTATTTCATAATTAGGTTTGAGGGATAAAACAGGAATTGCTGCACTGGAGAAAATGGGTTAAAATCTGTCCATGCAGGAGGCAGAGGTATGAATATAAATGAAGCTCAGTACCATTTCTGTGTGTGTGTGTGCAAGCTACTCCCAGAAGGGGCAGCTGCTTCTCCCATTTGCTTTCTTGACAGCGAGGGCCTAAGGCTTTCTAAAAATAGAAAGTCATTGAGAAAATCAACAGAGCATGAACTGCACAGCTTTGCAGGAGGTTCCACACTGGGCTGGATGGGCTGTGCAGTGGCAGGGAGGAGGGCAGGCAAGGCTTCCTTTCCCTCTGAGCTCTGCAAGCACAAAAATACATCCCAGAAAAGCTTTTTTTTTTTTATTTTAAAGCATCCCCACCAGGGTGTTTTAAACCACCTTCCCTGGCAGGGTTGTACTGAGAGTGCTGCAATAAAAAATTAGAAATATAAAGGGGGTGAGTGAGCTCTGAATGAAACCTTTGCAGAGAGGACAGGAGGGGTGGGGAGAGGTGCAGTGGGGATTTTTTTTGCCAGGTTATGGAAGCAGAAGTGGCAGCCTCAATGCTGAAGCTCCTCAAGCAGTGAGTGCAGCACAAAAGCTTTTGTGCAGAGAGAATTCTCTATTTACAGTCCTGCTCCTTCCCTGCTCTCCCTCCCCCAGGCCAGTGTTTATTTACTCCTGGTTTGAAGCAGGAGCACCAGCCTGACTTTTGTCAGTGCTGCCTGGAGGAAGGATTGCAAAGGATTTGATGCTGCAGGAAAAACCAGCACCAGCCAGCTCTGGTGGCTTGTGCAAGTCAAACCTTTGGTGGTCTAACCAGTTCCTAACCCAAAAAAAAGGGCTGGAAAATAGGTTAGAGGAGGCTGAAAAGCAGCCTGGGTAACCTTTTGCTCATTTCTGAGCAAATAATTATTAGAAATAAATAAATATTTATATTTTATTATATTTTATTTCATTATATTTTATTATTTCTATTATATTTTTATTGTATTTTTATTATATTTTTATTGTATTTTTATTATATTTTTATTATATTTTTATTATATTTTATTATATATTTTAATAATTTAATTTTATTTTATTATTTTATTATATTTTTAAGTTTTATTTTGTTTTATTTTATTACATTATATATCATATTACATTATATTATATTATAATGTAATATATAATGTAATAAAATATATAATGTAATTAAAAATATATATTATATACAAAATGTAATATGTATTATTATTACAATTATTATATAAAATATATAATATTTATATTATAAATAATTATTTCTTTATGATAATTAAATAATTAAATAATTATTTAATTAAATACTGTGGTGACAGCAGAGCAGCAGCTCATCCTGAGCTTTTTCTTCTGCCCCCTGGACATTTCTGGGCAGTGGAGGTGTAAAAAAGTCACACTTGAGTTTGTGTCTGTGCTGCCTTTGCTGCCAGGCCGGTTTCTTGCTGGAATTGATGTTTTGCACCATCAATAATTGATGGAGGCTGTGTGTGATGCCTCAGGATCACACTGCAGTGAAATCAAAGTTAGTGCTCCTCGCCGGGGTGGGGGACAGGGGACAGCAGGGGTGGCACGTGACACCCCAGGGGGTGTGGGGACAACTTTGGGGCTCGTAGGGCCGAGCAGGGTGGCTGGGGGGAGCTGCAGGATCATGTGGGGAGCTGCAGGATGGCCCTGGGGGGGTCTGTGGGGAGCTGCAAGGGGGCTGTGGGGAGGTCCAGGATTGTGTGAGGGCTGCAGGATGGCTGTGGGGGGCTGCAGGGTGGCTGTGGGGAGGTGCAGGGTGGCTGTGGGGGGCTGCAGGATGGCTGTGGGGGGCTGCAGGGTGGCTGTGAGGGGCTGTAGGGGCTGCAGGATGGCTGTGGGGAGGTGCAGGATGGCTGTGGGGAGCTGCAGGATCGTGTAGGGGGCTGCAGAATGCCTGTGGGGGGGCTGCAGGATGGCTGTGGGGAGGTGTGGGGAACTGCAGGATTATGTGGGGAGCTGCAGGGTGGTTGTGGGGGCCTGTGGGGAGGTGCAGGGTGGTTGTGGGGAGCTGCAGGGGAGCTGTGGGGAGGTGTAGGATGGCTGTGAGGGGTTGTGGGGAGCTGCAGGGTGGCTCTGAGGAGCTGCAGGATTGTGTAGGGGGCTGCAGAATGGCTGTGGGGGGCTGCAGGATGGCTGTGGGGGGCTGTGGGGAGGTGCAGGATGGCTCTGGGGAGGTGCAGGGTGGCTGTGGGGGCCTGTGGGGAGCTCCAGGATGGCTGCAGGGTGGCTCTGAGGGGCTGTGAGGAGCTGTGGGGAGGTGCAGGATGGCTGTGGGGGGCTGCAGGATGGCTGTGGGGAGCTGTGGGTGGCTGTGTTGAGCTGTGGGGGGCTGCAGGATGGCTGTGAGGAGCTGCAGGGTGGCTCTGAGGGGCTGTGAGGAGCTTCAGGATGGCTGTGTTGAGCTGTGGGGAGGTGCAGGATGGCTGTGGGGAGGTGTGGGGAACTGCAGGATTATGTGGGGAGCTGCAGGGTGGTTGTGGGGGCCTGTGGGGGGCTGCAGGATGGCTGTGTTGAGCTGTGGGGAACTGCAGGATTATGTGGGGGGCTGCAGGGTGGCTGTGGGGAGCTCCAGGATGGCTGCAGGGTGGCTCTGAGGGGCTGTGGGGGTACAGGGTGGCTGTGGGGGGCTGCAGGGTGGCTGTGTTGAGCTGTGGGGGGCTGCAGGGTGGCTGTGGGAGCTGTGGGGGGCTGCAGGGTGGCTGTGGGAGCTGTGGGGGGCTGTGGGAGCTGTGGGGGGCTGTGGGGAGCTGTGGGGGGCTGCAGGGTGGCTGTGGGGAGCTGTGGGGGGCTGCAGGGTGGCTGTGAGGAGCTGTGAGGAGCTGCAGGATGGCTGTGGGAGCTGTGGGGGGCTGCAGGGTGGCTGTGGGAGCTGTGGGGGGCTGCAGGGTGACTGTGGGGGGCTGCAGGGTGGCTGTGAGGTGCTCCCACCCCTCACCCCAAGCTCCCTCCTTCCACGAGCGCCGCACGGAGCCGCTCACAGGAGCCCTTGCAGAGGGAGGAACCAGATTTAGAAATGTGCAGCTCGGGGGCTGCTCTGTTACCTTGGAGATGGGTGCAGCTGACAGCACAAGCATCCTCGCCTCGCTCAGAGGGACCGGCTGTGCCGGCATCTGAGCCCCAGCTGTCCTGCCTGTCCCCTTCCCAAGGGACATCCCTGGGTCCCACAGCCCTGTCCCCACTCTGGGCTGGTGGGTGAAGGGGGCAGGAGCTGCCAGCCCTTTCCCCAAGGAGATGTGGGTGCCTTTGTGCTGCCTCTCCCAGCTCCAGGAGCGAGGGTTGGCCAGCAGAACTGGGGAGGGAAGGGAAATGGAAAGGGAAATGGAAAGGAAAATGGAAAGGAAAATGGAAAGGAAAATGGAAAGGAAAATGGAAAGGAAAATGGAAAGGAAAATGGAAAGGAAAATGGAAAGGAAAATGGAAAGGAAAGGAAAGGAAAATGGAAAGGAAAGGAAAGGAAAGGAAAGGAAAGGAAAGGAAAGGAAAGGAAAGGAAAGGAAAGGAAAGGAAAGGAAAGGAAAGGAAAGGAAAGGAAAGGAAAGGAAAGGAAAGGAAAGGAAAGGAAAGGAAAGGAAAGGAAAGGAAAGGAAAGGAAAGGAAAGGAAAGGAAAGGAAAGGAAAGGAAAGGAAAGGAAAGGAAAGGAAAGTCCTGTGGGCATTTGAGTGCAACCCAGGAGTGATGCAGGAGATATTCCTGAGGAAAAGCAGGATCTGAGCACTTTAAACACCATTTTAGAGGCACCACGTTGCCCGTGTTCCCCCCAGCTCTGATGTTCGTTCTGCCTTCAAACCGTTTTTCTGTTGCCTTGGATGGAGTCGTTCCATCTCCCCCCTGCACCCACCTCTCTTCACCTTATTAGCTTCACACGTGCAGCTCTTTTAGGGCAGGAGAGGAAATTTAAATGAGACTTTTTCTTCTGGGAACAAGGGCTTTGATTCCCAGGAAATCCAGAGGTGGGCAGAGCCGCTCGTTGGTGATCGCTCTTGGGATGAGAGCGCTGTGGGGGAAACCATGCATGGAGGAGAGAAGAGCAGAGAGGGAGCGGTCTGAGATGTCCCCTGATGGAGGAAATGCCATCCCTGAGGTGTCCTTGTCCCCACAGGCTGCAGCCTACGCCTCGGAGGACGGGGTGCTGACCGAGGCCATGATCGACGCCCGCGTGGCCGACGCGGTGCAGCAGCACCGGCAGAAGATGGAGTGGCTGAAAACAGAAGGTGCTGAAGCCAACAAAGGGACTGACAGGAACCCCCTGCTGCCTTTCCCCAAAGGGACACCCGTGTGACAACCCTGCAGGCTCCTGGGCAAAGGTTTGGTGGGATCAGTGTGGAGAGCAGCAGCGTGGCCCTGGGTGCCAGGGAGGGGCTGCTGCCTCGGCTGCCTCAGCTCTCGTGGTTTTAAACTGCACAAAAAACCAAGGTGGTTTCAATAAGGCAGAAGTGACTGAATTAAAGGACCTCTTGCTGAAATACTTCACTGGCTGTGCTGGTCTCTGTGGCCTGTCCTGCTGGAGAGGCACAAACCCCAAATCATTCTGAGCCATTTCTGTGGTGTCCCAGCATCCAAGGCCTGTGAGAACCCTGGGATTGTCCAAGCCTGACACTCCCATACATTTAAATTTTTTTAATTTTTAGGGTTTGTTCTCCAGCAGAGGCATTTCTCACCATTTTGCCCAGATCCTGCCCATGACACAGCTCCTTGCTCACATCTCTGCATGGCATCACTTGAGCTGCCCTTCAGAGTCTCAGAAAAATTACTTCTAAATTTTCTCTTTAAAAAGTGGATTTGGGGGAATTCACTGGTTGACTTGGAGTCAGCACAGGTGATCTGAGAGCAGCCCCACATATTTTTCCCCCAAACCAACCACTTTTCTCTGTGAAGAGATCATTTTAGGGCACACAGATCCTGCATGGTTTGAAGAGAGATGAGTGGGGCTGTTTGCTCCCACTGCTGCCATCCAGCTGCTCTGGCAACACGAATTTTCTGCTGCATCTCTGCAACAGCTGAGAAAATGTGCCACTGTCAGGCCCTGAGCACGAGCCTGTCTTGATGAGATGACATTTGTTATTCTTCTGTTCATATGAGACAGGTTAGGAAATCTGATTTTTTTTTTTTTCTGTGTTTGAACTGGATTTGAACTCTGTGCTCTGCTCTGAGGCCTCTTTTGTAGCTACAAGCACAGGCACATTGGCCTGACCTAAATCTGTGCCCTTGAGTACCTTGCTGAGCTGTTCTCCTCACACAGGAGCTGACACCAACCCCTCTCTGCCCATCCCAGGGCTGCCTGAGCTCTGAGCTCTTCCCTGGCAGGAGCTGCTGAGCTCAGGAGCAGAGCCCAGGCCTTGTGGGACAGCAGGAAATCATCCCTGAGGCTGCAAACCTTCCCTGCCTGGGCTGCCAGCAGAATCCCCAGCCACGTCTGGGAGCAGCCAGGAGTGTGGAAACAGCATTTTTCCAGCTCCTGCTCCATGATGGATGCCTCACATCCCACAGGGGGGACAAAACTGAGGAGCTGGAGCAGCCAGGAGTGTGGATCCAGCATTTTTCCAGCTCCTGCTGAGTGAGGGATGTCTCACATCCCACCTGGGATGCACAGGGGGACAAAACTGAGGAGCTGGAGCAGCCAGGAGTGTGGATCCAGCATTTTTCCAGCTTCTACTCAGTGAGGGATGTCTCACATCCCACCTGGGATGCACAGGAGGACAAAACTCAGGAGCTGGAGCAGCCAGGAGTGTGGATCCAGCATTTTTCCAGCTCCTGCTCAGTGATGGATGCCTCACATCCCACCTGGGATGCACAGGAAGACAAAACTGAGGAGGTAGAGCAGGAAAACCAGAGCTGGAGCCTGGCTGAAGGGACTTGGGGTACCCAATAATTCCCTGGGATTTTCCCCTGGCAGGATGTGAAGAGGAACTTGAGGAGCTGCTCCTTTGGTGAGGTTCTCTCTGCCCCTCACCTGGTGCCAGGTGCATTGCTGTGAGCTGGGGGGGGAAATCTGCACAACCAAACCACACATTTGATGTTCAGGATGATGAAAATCAACTCAAACCCCACTTTTATCCCTTCCCTTTCAGCCTAGGTGCTGTTGTCCTTCAATCCACTGCTCAGGATTCCAGGCTTTCCCTTTCCCAGTTCAGATTTTACTGGAATTTTTTCTGTCAAGCCCCAGGAGATGGGAGCTGCTAAGGACTGATGTGAGGGAGCTGTGCTGGTGTGATTCCTGTCCCTAAATGTGCCACAACCCTTCAAATCCTTCCCCAGGGGGAGGGAAAGGTGCTCTGCCTTGTCCTTGTGCTGTTCTGCTGATCCCAGGGGCTGTGTGAGCTGCTGCCTCAGCTCTTTGCTGAAATTCCTGCTGCAGATGGAATTCAGGTCCCTGATCTGCTCTGAGTGCAACTTTGGGGGCACTTTGGGATTTTCAGGATGCTGAAGTGGCCCTGAAAAAAAAAAATCCTGCCAGAATGAGCTGGGGCAGAGCTTTGTTGGTGCTGTTGGGATTCCACAGCTCCTTCCCTCTGCTCCCCGTGTCCCTGCACAGCCCCTGTGGGGCTGAAATCCCCAGGGAATCCATCCTCCTCCCCATCCATCCCCTGGGGAGAAATCTTTGTTTGTGCAGGGTCTGGAATCCCCAGCCACGTCTGGGAGGAGCCAGGGGTGTGGAAACAGCATTTTTCCAGCTCCTGCTCAACCATGGATGTTCCACATCCCACCTGGGATGCACAGAGGGACAAAACTGAGGAGCTGGAGCAGCCAGGAGTGTGGCTCCAGCATTTTTCCAGCTCCTGCTCAACCATGGATGTCTCACATCCCACCTGGGATGCACAGGGGGACAAAACTGAGGAGGTGGAGCAGGAAAACCAGAGCTGGAGCCTGGCTGAGGAGACTTGGGGTGCTCCATCTGCCAGCTGGGGTGGGTGCAGAGGGCCAGAGGTGCTGGGAATTTCTTTTTCTTGGATTCAGTCTCCCAGCCCTGTTGTTATTCCCTCTTCCCAGTGAAAAAGCACAGACTTGAGCACGCTGATGCCGTTTGTCCTTGGTGACACTTTTTATTTCCACAGGAAATACAGTTCTCCATCCACTCCCACACATTTCCTTCCTTCACATTTTGTGCTGTTATTTTATCCCAGTTTCTCCCAACTCTCCCAATCCTGCCTTTCCCAAGCCATTCCCTGCCCCTCTCCTGGCCACCAGTGAGGTGATTCCATCCCTGCTGCTGTGGAATGTCACAGGAAGGGACAGAGTCACTTTAATTCCTGCCCCATCCCAAATTTAAATCATTTTAATGTCCCTGGCTGGCTGTCAGCTCTGGGGTCACCCAGGAGGTGACACCCAGCTCCTCCAACACTCCAGGCAGGGCCAGAGGATGGCAAACCCCAAAGCTGAGGTGATCTCCTCTGCTGACACTGAGTTATGAGCCAACAGCACTTGATTAAAATGATATTTTTGCATTGGAGAGCCAATCCCAGAGCAGATGGATTGGTGGGCAATCCATCACTCCCCATCCTGGCTGCTGCCACTGGAGCTGGGGGACAGATTTACAGCCTGGCCAGCTCCTCTGAAGGATTTGGATGGGATGTGAAAGGCTGGGAGGAGATTCCCGTGGTGGCAGCACAGGGCTCTGAGCTCCCTGTGCCTGTCCTGGCCCTTGGGAAGGTGGGAAACGTTTTCCTGCCAACCTCTGGGTTTGGAGTGGAGAAAAAAAACCACTCAGGATCTTTTAGGAGCTTTTGTCTCGGGGTAATGGGGTTTATTTTCTGCTCTGCTTTGTCTGCACCGAGCCTGGGACGTGCCCAGGCCGGTGGGACAAGTCCTGCAGCAACATTTTGGGGCAGGATTGAAGCCCCAGGCAGGGTCAGAGCTGCTCTGTGTGGGTGCCAGCAAGGAGCAGAATGAGGGATGTTGGAGAACCAGTTCATGGTGATTATTTCAGATTTCATGCTGGAATGGGAAATTATTCCACTTTTCCTTCTCTGTGCCTGAAATTCCTGTGCTTTTCCTGTTTTTCTGCCCCTTTCCTGCCCTTTTCCTGCCTTTCCAGCTAATGGGCACCAGAGGCTCAGGTTCCTCTCTGGAGGCAGCTTGCACCCAAAATTAAACAGTGAAATATTTTAATTTGCTTTTCAAATCAGCTTTTGGATCTTGGAGCTTCCCTGTTATCCCAGGAGCCAAGCAGGTGAAAATCTGTCCCAAAACCTGAGGGGAATCTCCCAGCCCTTCTCCAGAGGTCAGGACAGCTCTGCCCACCCATTTCCACCTCCTCCTGTCACCCCCCTGCCCAAAATTGAGGTTCTGCTGCTCTGGGGTGCCCCAGCTCTGCCCTGGGAGGAATCACTGGCTTCAAAGGGTTGGAAAAAACACTCAGATGCAAAACATGCAAAAAACTATTTTACTGACAAACAGCAAAGGACGGGGCTTGGTTCCAGGAGCTGAACTGGTTCTCTATGATACAAACATCTTCTTGAAAGGGAAGGAATGGCTGAAATACACTCACTGGTTGACCCAAATAAAAATCACAGTGTGCTTTTGCTATTGCCTCCCCCACCCCAAGCTCTCTGCACCTTCAGCTGCTCCCCAGAGCCTCAGCACAGGCTGTCACCCCTCCACTGGAGAGCACAAAACTCTGGGTGAAATCTGCCTGTGCAAGTTTATTTAATAAAAATAAAAATTAAAAAAAAAAAATTAGCCATTATTGCTTTTCAACCACAGTAAGAGATTATTCTGTGATTAGACTCGGAGCAGAGTTTAATCTTCCTCTCTCTCTGGTAGTCTGGGTTGTGCCTCTCCCTGCCTGATCCATGCAGAAGTGGTTTGGGTGCAGGAAAAAGAAAGAAAAGGAGGATTAATAATCAGGGAAAACACTCCAAGCTCTGCCCTAAGGTGAAAAACCTCCCTGAGGTGAGTGCAGGGCTGCCTCTGCCTCAGAGTGAGCTGGGGCTGAGCCAGCCCGGGGTCACCCTGCTGGGAATGAACCGGGAGAGAAATGGGTGCAGATGGGTGGGGGTGCCAGGGGAGGGACAGGCTCCGTGCAGGGGACACGGTGACACAAAGACACGGTGTGCAGAGCTCTGGACACACGGACACACGGACACACACCCAGAGCAGGGGCCCCACAGCCCAGCCAGGGAGAGCAGCAACTCCTGACTGACACATCCTCCCTCTGCTCTGCTTCCTTCTGCTCTGCTTCCCTCTCTGCTTCTCTCTGCTCTGCTTCTTTCCTCTGCTTCTCTTCTCTGCCACATCCTCCCTCTGCTCTGCTTCAGCCCTACAAGGGAGAGCAGCAACTCCTGACTCTGCCACATCTTCCCTCTGCTCTGCTTCTCTCCTCTGCTTCCCCCTCCTCTGATTCCCTTTCCTCTGCTCCCCTCTGCTCTGCTTCTCCTCTGCTCCTCTCCTCCTTCCCTCTCCTCTTCTTCCCTCTCCTCTGCTTCTCCCCTCTCCTTCCCTCCCCTCTGCTTCCTTCTCCTCCGCTTCTCTCTCCTCTGCCCCACCTGCAGGGGCAGAGCCACTTTTGTTTGAGATTTTGTCTTTTTGTCTGAGTTTTTCATTTCCTTCAGGAAGTTCCCTCACTGCTTCTTGTCCTCCTGGCCCCTCCAGGGATCTGGGCTGAGGGGACTTTTCCCCTTCCCTCCAGCACTCCTGTTTCTCTCCTCTGCTTCCCTTTCCTCTGCTTCTCTCTGTTTCCCTCCTCTGCTCCCCTCTCCACTGCCCCACCTGCAGGGAAGCCACTTTTGTTTGAGATTTTTGTCTTTTTGTTTGACATTTTTGTCTTTTTGTTTGAAATTTTGTCTTTTTGTCTGAGACTTTGATTTCCTTCAGTAGGTTCCTTCACTGCTTCTTGTTCTCCTGGCCACCCCAGGGACTGAGGGGACTTTTCCCCTTCCCTCCAGCACTCAGTGTCCCTGCCCAACAATTCCCTGCTCTGCTCCTGTTGCTGCTCACTGAAACCCAAATCTGTCCCACCAGCTGGGAAAATGATGCACCCAAATATCTCTGTTTGCACCCCGTGCTCTGATAATGGAAAATCTTCTGCTCTTCCACATCCAGAGGTGCTCTGGCAGGTGCTGCTCTCACCTTCCATGTAAAAACAACATTTCTTTCTCAAAACAATCTTGTAAAAACAACATTTCTTTCTCAAAACAATCTTCCCCAGCTTTTCTGCTTCTCTAGTTTAACCAAAGGAATTAGAGAGGTGTCGTTCCTATTCACCAATCCTGTTAATTTTGTATTGTAACACCTTATAAATAGCAAGAAGAATTAGGCAATAAAGCCTTTAATGCTTTGCCTTCTGAAAATATTCCTAGAGTTCGTTTTTATTTTGTGCCCAACACCTCAGCTCCTGCCAGCCTCCCCTACAGCAGGTGAGCATCACCCTCCCTTCCCAGCACGGGCAGGGTGTTCACGAGGAACCCCCCACAAAATGAAATATTTTCATTTGTTGGAGATTTTTGTCTTTTTGTTTGAAAAAAAAAACCAACAAAAACTGTCTCTTTGCACCCTCCCCACAGGGATTTGGATGTGGATGAGCAGCCCCAGCTCTCCCAGTTCCCTCTCAGGAGATGCTCCAGTGCCTTCATCACCTCAGTGTTGTTTTCAAGCCCCCTTTTTTTAGCAGGGATTCTGTTTTTTAGCAGGGATTCCCTTTTTTAGCAGGGATTCTGTTTTTTAGCAGGGATTCTTTTCTCCCAGCTGAAAATGCAACCAGAAAATGAGGTAGAACAGCAGTGAGAGGAACTGAACCCAGCCCAGCGTGCTGTGAGTGCCTGGGACACCATTCCAGGCTCTCTCCTGATCCTTTTTTTTTTTATGGATGAGGGGCTGGGCCAGCTGAGCTGTCCCTGGCTTGGCTCGAGGGCTGGTGAGAAGTGAGAGGGCTCAGTGGGTGGATGGATGGATGGATGGATGGATGGATGGATGGATGGATGGATGGGTGGATGGATGGATGGATGGATGGATGGATGGATGGATGGGTGGATGGATGGATGGATGGATGGATGGATGGATGGATGGATGGATGGATGGAATGGATGGATGGATGGATGGATGGATGGATGGATGGACAGATGGAATCACAGGAAACACCTTCCCTGCTCCTCAGAGAGGAAGGGCCCCTCCTCACTCTTTGTTGTTCATACTGGCCAGGGGTTTATTCAGCAGAGCTGGGGCTGAGGATGGGATTTGAGGTTAAGAAGGAGCTACAAGGGATTTCTCCATCGCAATGGATTTCTCAATCTCCTGCTTTTCTCCACCTGTCTTTCCACACCTTCCCAACCATTCCCTGTGCAGGCAGCCAAGCCAGGGCACCTCACACCAAAAAACACAGGAGAATGTTCCCAGTGGGAGTCTTCACCCCAAAAACTCAGGAGAATGTTCCTAGCAAGGCTTCTCACACCAAAAACTCAGGAGAATGTTCCCAGCAGGGCTCCTCACACCAAAACAGACAGGAGAACATTCCTAGTGAGGCTCCTCACACCCAAAATTCAGGAGAACATTCCTAGTGAGGCTCCTCACACCAAAACCAACAGGATAATGTTCCCAGCAGGGCTCCTCACACCAAAACACACAGAAGAACATTCCCAGCAGGCCTCCTCACCCCAAAACCACAAGAGAACATTCCTAGCAGAGCTTCTCACTCCCCAAAAACTCCTGAGAACGTTCCCAGTGGGGCTCTTCACCCCAAAACAAACAGGAGAACATTCCCAGCAGAGCTCCTCACCCCAAAAACCACAGAAGAACATTCCCAGCAGAGCTCCTCATTCCAAAAACTCACAGAATGTTCCCTGCAGAGCTCCTTACCCCAAAACCAACAGGAGAACATTCCTAGTAGAGCTCCTCACCCCAAAACCAACAGGAGAACATTCCTAGTAGAGCTCCTCACCCCAAAACCACAGGAGAACATTCCCAGCAGGGCTCCTCACCCCAAAACCACAACAGAACATTCCCAGCAGGGCTCCTCACCCCAAAAACTCAGGAGAACGTTCCCAGTGGGGCTCTTCACCCCAAAACCACAGGAGAACATTCCCAGCACCAACCCCAGCTGGGGAGAACTGGCACACAGAACTTTGAGCTGTGTCTCTGCTCCCAAAATAGCCCCCCAAAAAATCTCCCCCAGCAGCAGCAGCAGAGCCGGGAGCCTCCCCCGGAGCATCTGCCGGGTGAGTTCTGAGACGGGGCCGTCCCTTCCCACTTCCCACATTTTCCATCCCTGTTCTCCCTTCCCACATTTTCCATCCCTGTTCTCCCTTCCCCAGGCTCTGCCCCAGCTCCTGACCTTGCTGTGCCAAATTTGCTCCCAACTGAACCCTCCCTGCCCGGGGTTGTAGCTGGGTTTGGGTGTTGTTGGTGTTGTTGTTTCCATTTGCAGTTGGAATTTGGGGTTTTTTGGGGGTTTTTTGGGAGGTTTTTTTGGTGTTTTTTTTTTTTTTTTGGTTTGTTATTTTTTGTGTGCGTGGATCAAAGGCAAGAGAACAACAAACAAACCAACACGAGTGTGGCTGAGGGGATTCGAGGAGGGGAAAACGCCCCCAGGAGAGGAGAGGAACGAAACAAACACAAATAAAGGAGCGGGGAGAGCGCGGGCACCGCCCGAGCTGGGAGCGGGACACGGGGACAAAGGGACGGGGATGGGAAGGGTCAGCCTGGAGCAGGGACAGGGACAGGAGGGACGGTGGCAGCAGGGGAGGAGGGGCTGCTGGCAGCTGTAACACCCCAAAACTGGCTTTAATACCCCCCAATACAGCTGTAACACCTCCAAAAACATCTGTAACACCCCAAAAACAGCTGCAATACCCCAAACCAGCTGCAATACCCCCAAACCAGCTATAACACCCCAAAAAACATCTGTAACACCCAAAAACCAGCTGTAACACCCCAAAAAATCTGCAACACCTCAAAACCAGCTGCAATCCCTCAAAACCAGCTGCAGCATCCCAAAACCATCTTTAACACCTCCAAATGAGTTGCTAATACCCCAAAATCAGCTGTAATGCCCCCAAAACAGGAGCAATACCCCAAACCAGCTGTAACACCCTAAAACCAGCTGCAGTACACCCCAAAAACTGCTGCAATACCCCAAAACCAGCTGTAACACCCCAAAACCAGCTGTAACACCCCAAAACCAACTGCAATATCCCCCCAAACCAGCTGAAGCACCCCAAAATAATCTTTAACACCCCCAAACCAGCTGCAATACCCCAAAAACCATCTTTAATACTCTAAAACCAGAGGTAATACCCCCAAAACCACTGCCATACCCCCCAAACCAGCTGCAACACCCCAAAACCAGCTGCAATACCCCAAAAGCAGTTGCAACACCCTAAAACCATCTTTAACACCCCAAAAACCAGCTGTGACACCCCCCAAAAAGCTGTAACACCCCCAAAAACAGCTGTACCACCCCAAAAAACAGCTCTAACACCCCAAACCAGCTGTAACACCTCAAAAAACATCTGTAACACCCCAAAACCAGCTGGAACACCCCAAATCCGCTGCCTCCTTCACCTTCTGCTCTTCTGGAGGCCTGGACACCTCGTTCCCCAAAGAGGAGACAGGTAAAATGGGGAAAATCTCTCCATTTTTAGGTTTTTTGGGGTATTTTTGGGGTATTTTCAGTGTTTCTGCTGGATTAGGATTCCCACCCTGCACAGGAAGGAATTTTGGGCCTCATTTATAAAAGATGAGGATCCAGGATTAATCCCACTGGTTTTGTGTGTGCTGGGACAAACCTGCTCAGCAAAACCCGCCTGGTTTCCCTGAATTAAAATTAATTACTCCCAGTAAATTTAATTGTACTGAGAGCATTTCTTGTTTGGGGTTTTTGGGGTTTTTTGGGGGGTTTTTTGGTTTTTTTTTTGCCTAAGTTTGAACAAGACACAGGTTCAAAAGGTGAGAGCTACAAACCCAGCAGATTTTTTAAAAAAATCTGTTTTTATACAACAGAAACATTTATTATGTAGAATTTTTTTCTTCCCACTTTCAGAGCCTCAAATTCTTATGGAATTTTGCTGTGGATCAGCCACCTCAAACTGAAGGTGTGTGAGCCATCACTTCACCCTTTCCAGCTGTTTTATTTTAAATTATATTTAAACCAAGATCAGCTGCTAGAGCAGGGCTGTACATTCAGTCTAAGTCAGTGGAAAAATTGCTTTTAAAGTGCTTTTTTTTTATTTTTCCTCCCCCCATAACCAATGCCAGGGACTCAATATTTGTCCTTATCACATTGGAATTTTCTCCAATACAAAATGCTGAGGAATTGTTGGTGCCACAGTCCCTGCTCTTCCCTGCACAAGGAAAATTCATTCCTGAGATCCTCAGGAATTTCAGACATCGCAGGAATGATGGACAAACGGACACAAACGTGGACCAGGAAATTAATTTAGGTCCAGAAAGAACCTGGGGCTCCAAGACAAAAAGAGGCACTGGGGAATAGCAAAGGTGGGAACGGCAGAGAAACGGGAAAGTTTGGGCAGTTTTGGGGGGTTTTAATTAACTGCAGTGGAAATAGGAAATAAATAAAACAGGAAATAAATAAATAAATAATATAATATAATAAATAAATAAATAAAATGGTTTTAATTAACCAAAGTGAAAATAGGAAATAAATGAAATGGGAAATAAATGAAACGGGAAATAAATGAAATGGGAAATAAATAAATAAATAATTTAAAATAAATAATTACATAAATAAACCGGTTTTAATTAATCGAAGTGGAAATAGGAAATAAATAAGAAATAAATAAAACAGGAAATAAATAAAACAGGAAATAAATAAGATAGGAAATAAATAAGATAGGAAATAAATAGGAAATAAATAAGATAGGAAATAAATAAAACAGGAAATAAATAAAATAGGAAATAATTTTTTAAAAAAAATAAAACCCAAGACACAGGAACTGGAGCAGGGAGGAGGGAAGAGCAGGAGTTGTGGTGTCCCTTTCTCTGCCACCAAACAGGAGGGAGTGTCAGGGAATCCTGGAGGAAAGGAGAATTTCTGGCAATGCTCAGCACCCCACAGCTCTGGGTGTTCCCCCCATTTCTGCACTCGACCCCACAAATAATGAAGGGGGAAATGATGAGGGTTTGGGGCTGTCAGACCCCTGGGGGTGGAATTTCCCTCTTTTATCCCTCTGGATAAATAAATCCCCTGACCCAGAGCAGGGCAGGGAGCTGACCCCACCACCCCAGGGCTTCCCAGCTCCTGCAGCCCCCCTGCCTGGGGGTAAAGGAGATTTAGGATGGGAACGCTGCTGCCAGAGCCTTGATCCCATTCAGACCCCAAAACCCACCCCAGGAGAAGCAAAACCACATCAGAGCAGCCTCACACTGACCCAACCCTGGGGAAATTTGGGATGTTTGGAGAGGAGTTGGGATTCAGCCTCTGTGAGCCCCTCAAACCCCAGAGAGGGCTGTGGGGTGTGCAGGGCCCCTCATGGGTTTTGGGGTGCTCTAACCAGGCTCATCCTCACTCTGACCCAACCCTGGGGACATTTGGAGAGGAGTTTGGATTCAGCCCCTCTGAACTCCTCAAACCCAGAGAGGCCTGCTGGGTGTGCAGGGCCCCTCCCTGTGATTTTGGGGTGCTGTAATCAGGCTGGCTGTGGGGTGTGCAACAGGGTGAGGCTGTTCAGACCCCCTCACTGGTTTTGGGGTGCTCCAACCAGGCTCATCCTCACACTTTGACCCAACTTTAGGGAAATTTGGGATGTTTGGAGAGGAGTTTGGATTCAGCCCCTCTGAGGCCCTCGAGCCCCAGAGAGGCCTGCTGGGTGTGAGGGCCCCTCACAGTTTTGGGGTGCTCAAACAGGCTGGGTGTGGGGTGTGCAGCAGGAATGAGGCTGCTCAGGACCCCTAGCTGGGATTTTGGTTTTGGGGTGTTCTAATCAGGCTGGCTGTTGGGTGTTCAGGGCCCCTTGCTGGTTTTGGGGTGCTCTAACCAGGTTGGGTGTGCAGCAGGAGTGAGGCTGCTCAGACCCCCTCACTGGGATTTTGGTTTTGGGGTGCTCTAACCAGGTTCACCCTCACACTCTGACCCAACCTTGGGGAAATTTGGGATGTTTGGAGAGGAGTTTGGATTCAGCCTCTCTGAGCCCCTCAAACCCAGAGAGGCCTGCTGGGTTTGCAGGGCCCCTCACTGGTTTTGGGGTGCTCTAACCAGCCTCATCCTCATGCTCTTACCCAACCCTGGGGATATTTGAAGAGGAGTTTGGATTCAGCCCCTCTGAGCCCTGCAAACCCAGAGAGGCCTGATGGGTGTGCAGGGCCCTTCACTGTGGTTTTGGGGTGCTCTAACCAGGTTGGATGTGCAGCAGGAGTGAGGCTGTTCAGGGCCCCTCTCTGTTTTTGGGGTGCTCTAACCAGGCTCATCCTCACTCTGACCCAACCTTGGGGAAATTTGGGATGTTTGGAGAGGAGTTTGGATTCAGCCCCTCTGAACTCCTCAAACCCAGAGAGGCCTGATGGGTGTGCAGGGCCCCTCCCTGTGATTTTGGGGTGCTCTAATCAGGCTGGCTGTGGGGTGTGCAACAGGGTGAGGCTGTTCAGACCCCCTCACTGTTTTTGGGGTGCTCTGACCAGGCTCATCCTCACACTCTGATCCAACTTTAGGAAATTTGGGATGTTTGGAGAGGAGTTTAGATTCAGCCCCTCTGAAGCCCTCAAGCCCCAGAGAGGCCTGCTGGGTGTGCAGGGCCCCTCATAGTTTTGGGGTGCTCTAACCAGGTTGGATGTGCAGCAGGAGTGAGGCTGCTCAGACCCCCTCACTGTTTTTGGGGTGCTCTAACCAGGCTCATCCTCACTCTGACCCAACCCTGGGGTCGTTTGGGATGTTTGGCGAAGAGTTTGGATTCAGCCTCTCTGAGCCCCTCAAACCCAGAGAGGCCTGCTGGGTTTGCAGGGCCCCTCACTGATTTTGGGGTGCTCTAACCAGGCTGGGTGTGCAGTAGGGTGAGGCTGTTCAGGGCCCCCTCACTGTGGTTTTGGTTTTGGGGTGCTCTAACCAGGCTGGGTGTGCAGTAGGGTGAGGCTGTTCAGGGCCCCCTCACTGTGGTTTTGGTTTTGGGGTGCTCTAACCAGGCTCATCCTCACAATTTGACTCAACCTTGAGGATGTTTGGGATGTTTGGAGAGGAATTTGGATTCAGCCCCTCAGAGGCCTGCTGGGTGTGCAGGGCCCCCTCACAGTTTTGGGGTGCTCAAACAGGCTGGCTGCTGGGTGTACAGCAGGAGTGAGGCTGTTCAGGGCCCTCTTGCTGGGATTTTGGTTTTGGGGTGTTCTAACCTCAGGTTCATCCTCACTCTGACCCAACCCTGGAGTCCTTTGGGGTGTTTGGGAGAGGAGTTTGGATTCAGCCCCTCTGAGGCCCTCAAACCCAGAGAGGCCTGAGGGGTGTGCAGGGCCTCTCGCTGCGATTTTGGTTTTGGGGTGCTCTAACCAGGTTGGGTGTGCAGCAGGAATGAGGCTGCTCAGGGCCCCCTCCCAGGGTTTTGGGGTGCTCTAACCAGGCTTATCCTCACATTCTGACCCAACCCTGGGGAAATTTGGGATGTTTGGAGAGGAGTTTGGATTCAGCCCCTCTGAGCCCCTCAAACCCAGAGAGGCCTGCTGGGTTTGCAGGGCCCCTCACTGGTTTTGGGGTGCTCAAACAGGCTGGGTGTAGAGTGTGCAGCAGGAATGAGGCTGCTCAGGACCCCTCGCTGGGATTTTGGTTTTGGGGTGCTCTAACCAGGCTGGCTGTTGCGGCAGGAGTGAGGCTGCTCAGGGCCCCTCTCTGTTTTTGGGGTGTTCTAACCAGGCTCGTCCTCGCACTCTCACCCAACCTTGGGGAAATTTGGGATGTTTGGAGAGGAGTTTGGATTCAGCATCTCTGAGCCCCTCAAACCCAGAGAGGCCTGCTGGGTTTGCAGGACCCCTCACTGGTTTTGGGGTGCTCTAACGAGGCTGGGTGTACAGTAGGGTGAGGCTGTTCAGGGCCCCCTCACTGTGGTTTTGCTTTTGGGGTGTTCTAACCAGGTTGGATGTGCAGCAGGAGTGAGGCTGTCCATGCCCCTCCTGGGGTTTTGGGGTGCTCTAACCAGGCTGGGTGTGCAGTAGGGTGAGGCTGTCCATGCCCCTGCTGGGGTTTTGGGGTGCTCTAACCAGGCTCACCTCACTGGGGTTTTGCTTTTGGGGTGCTCTAACCAGGCTCACCCCACAAGAAGAGGGGCAGAGCAGCTCCTTTCCTCCCAGGCAAGGGCTTGGGGGGGTGTTTATGAGTCAGACCTAACACATCCCACCTTCCTCTAGCAAAGGACAGCAGCCCTGCCACCCAAAGGTGCCACCAAAGGTGCCACCCAAAGGTGCCACCCAAAGGTGTCACCCAAGCAGCAGCAGCCCCACCGCCCTGGCTCTGAGGTTGGATTACTTAAGGCAGGTTTCAGTGGACAGCAAAACGCAAACAACAAACCCTGACACATTCCCAGCGCTTCCTTCCCCCCAGAACATCAACCAAAACCAAAAATAAAAATGGGGGCACTGCACTCTCCCCGTTCTGTGCCATCCAAACCTGTGAGCAGCCAGGCCACTCTGGCCATGGAGGGGACAGGGCAGGGCAAACCCCACCCAAGGGACCGCAGGAACCAGGGGCTGCAGCTCCTGGAGGAGACACTCTGCATCTTCTTGGTGTTGTCCCACCTCCATCCATTCCCAGGAGGATGTGCAGGACAGCCAGGAAAAAAAAGGGAGGGGTAGGTTGAAAGTATAATGCAAATTCAAATTTCTTTTCTTTCTCTCTCTCTCTCTCCTTTTTTTTTCTTTTTTTTTTTGTTTGTTTGGATTTTTTTTGTTGTCGTTTGTCTGCTTCTTTTTTTTTTTTTTTACATATATACACGAGTCTGGCACTAAAACGTGGAACACAGTGCAAAGTCTTGGCTGCAGAGCATCCAGGACTGGCTTGAGTTGTGCATCGTGGCGCCTCCAACCCCACCAAGACACCCTGGGATGGATCCCAAAAAATCCACGTCCTCGGCTGGCTTTGGGAGCAAACTCCAGGCTGTTCCCCGAGGAGGAGGAGGAGGAGGAGGAGGAAGAGCAGAGTCTGTGTGGTTTAAAACTCGGCTGCAGCACTCAGAGGTGCCGCGGGCTGGGGTGCCCGTTGTGGTAGAGCTTCTGTTTGATGTGCACCATGTTGCCCGTGGCCTCCTCGTACTGCCGGTGGTGACGTTTCCTCAGCTCCTTCAGGTTACAGAACTTGGGCAGCCACGACCACGAGTTGTCTGAAAGGTGAACGAGGAGAGGGGGTGAGGTGAGGTTGGAAAGAGTTGGGGGTTTAGCCAAGGGTTGGGAGCAATTTATATTGATATATTGATATATATATATTTTTTTTTAATATATATAGTTATATAGTTAGAGTTATAGTAATACATTTTATATATTTTTATATTTATATTTATAGTCATATTTATGTTTATATGTTTATATTTATAATTTTATAATTCTATATTTGCATATAATATTTACTATTTTATTTAATATTAAATATATATTTATATTTATATTCATATGTATATATCAATATTTATATTTTTATATTTATATATTTATATTAAAATATATTTTATACAAATTTATAGTAATATATTTATAATTTTATGTTTATATTTATATTTTTATATTTCTATTTATAATTTTATAATTGTAAATTATAATTTATAATTGTGCATGTAATACTATTTTATTTAATATGTAATATTAAATATAATATTTAATATATCTTTATATTTATATGTATGTATTTCTATTTCTATTTCTATATTTATATATTTAGATTTAGATTTATAGGCATATATTTACAGTTATATGTTTATAGTTATAATTTTATAATTGTATATTTGCATAAAATATTTACTATTATATTTAATATTTATTTCTATTTCTATTTTATGTATATATTTATATATTTATATTTATATATTTAGATTTATAGGCATATATTTACAGTTATATGTTTATAGTTAGATGTTTGTGTATTTATGTTAATATTTATATTTATATTTATTTATAGTTATATATCTATATTTAATAGTAATATTTTATTTACTATTTAATGTATATTTCTATTTCTATTTCTATTTGTAAGACCCTGAATGAGAGATGGGGCACTGCAGGCAGCTCTTTTAAAGGTGCTGTTTATTTCATAGATTGAAATTACAGCAGTCCTGGGTCATGAGTAACAAAAAAACCAAAAACCTGTCAGCATCAGCTCATGGGCACAACCTGAACCCTTTAGTTCTGGTTACAATGCAATTTATCATTTCCTTTACTATCTTCATACATAATTAATATAAAACCAATCAGCATCACACACAATGCCTTTACCATACTATGTTACAGTCCAAAGTTGTTGTTCTGGTTTTTCACAGTGAAAAATTATTCTTACTTGGTAAAAACATTTTTTTGTTTGCCTAGGCTTTTCCTGAGGTTTATCTTTACTTGGTAAAAACATGATTTTTATTTGCTCCAGCCATAAAACCTCCTTCCAACTCAACCTTTGTCCTGTAACAACCAGCCCAGCAATTCCTAACTTAAATTTCATTCTTCTATATCCAGCAATTCCCAACTTTAACATCTTTCATTCTTTTATATCTAAATTTGTTTTCATCTCAATTCCCTTTTAAGGTTCCACCTTCAGAGAGGTTTCTGTTAAACTTCATACCTGTGAAACTTTCTTTGTCAAACTTTTGTATTGATAACTTATTGGTGAGTTAGGAAAACTAATAATTATTAGTTAATAATGATTAGATGCTTAAGCTGGAGCTGGGTGATGAATTATTTGTTATTATGTGCTTGTTTATGTGTTTATAGAAGGAAATTAAACAGATGGATCGTCGTGATAACAAATGGAAACCAATGGAACCACAAAGGCACCTGGACCCAGAAATTAATTAATCCAAATTAATCCAAATTAATCCAAATTAATCCTAATTAGTCCAAGGGAGATTGAACTGTGCCAAAAGGTCACGAAAGCTGCCAGCAGTGAGGAAGGTCAGGGTGATGAAGACTTCTCTGACTTCATCCTTCAAGACCACTGACCCAATTCAAAAGAAGAATTGCACACTTGGGAAGGACTTTTAACCTCATTTTAATATGAAATGGGGAGTGGGAGGTGTTGGGATTATTCATATGTACAAGCATTTAGAGTATGTAAGACTTTGGGAAATAAATAATTATAATTATAATTATAATAATTATAATTATTTATACTATATTATATAAATATATGATTATATTATATTATTATTAATTATATACATATATAATAACTAATATATATTTTATATAAAATTATATATTATATATAATAATTAATATATATTACATATAATTATATTATATAATTTAATTATTACAATATATTATATAATATTATTATTAATTATTTTAATGATATATAATATAATATAATTATTATATTATATTATTATTAATTCTTACTACACTTTTATAAGTTGTTTCAATACAGAATTGACATGATTGGTGAATAGCCAATTATTATTAATTATTATTAATAATATAATATAATATAATATAATATAATATAATATAATATAATATATATCATATAATATATTATTATTATATATTATATTATTATAATATAATATAATATATTATATATCATTAATAATAATTAATAATAATAATTGGCTATTCACCAATCATGTCAATTTGGTATTGAAACAACTTATAAAAGTGTAGTAAGAATTAGACAATAAAACTTTTATCTTCTTTGCCTTCTGAATTTTAAACTCTATCATCTTTCTTTCGTGTCCTACAGGTGTACACAGGGAGGAGGAAAAAAAATGACACAAAATAGATCAATTAGCTGAAATACTAAATTAATTACTAAAAATAAAAACCTCCATTCACAAGGGGTAAGTGATCCCAGCTCTGGAGAACATCTCAGCACAAGGAGAGCTCCTGGCAGCCCTGCTCTGATCTCTGATGAAAATCAAACCCAAAAATTTGGTTCTCAGAGGCTGAGATCTCCCAGGAAAATCAGCTCCTGCTTGGGGAAGAGCAGCAGCACAGCCCTGGAGGATCCTGCCTCAGGAACTCAGAGGCTGCTGGGCATTTGGGAAGACAAATGGGAAATTAATATCATTTTTTATCTGAGTTTTTAGAAAGAGAGAGAGTCCACTTCCCTAATTAGAATTTCTTATAAGTCTGCAGATAAATCTTTCTCCCGCTGGCTTCTCCTTCTCCTCTGAGTTGTGATTTAACAGCACCATCAGTCAAGGGGAGATGGAGATTTCTGGGCACATTTTGGGGGAATTTCGAGTCACTCTCTAATTGAATATGTTGAAAATATGAAAATCCACGGGATGCCCCACAAGGGAGGAAAATGGGGCAGAGGAAACGTCTCTTGGTCCTTCTCAGGGTGTTAATTCAGGATTTTTAGTGCTCCAAAAGCCTGGAAATTCTGCCCAATCTTTTTCCCCTTGGGGCTGATGGAACAACTGAACAAAAACACAAAAACATTTCCACATCTGATCAGGGATGAGGGATGGAAACCTCAGCTGACACCACACAGATGTGTGTCACTGTCACCACAATGTCACAGGTTTATAAAACCAACTCCAGGCTGCTGAATAAAGAATTATAAAATAAAAGTCTCATAAAATCAGACCTGCTAAATTGCCTGTTAGCCTGTCACCTCTGAGTAATTTACAAGTTCCCGTGCAAAACAATCGTGGAATGAGAATTCATTAGCACAACAACCTGTGATTGGGTTGAAAAACAAAGGCACCTGTAATAACAAGGGGTTTGTCCCAGGAGAATGAGTGAAAAAATAATTTAAACAATCCAAAAATAGATCTGATTGATGGACAAGTAGAATACCTTTTACTAAACAATATTGTAATTAGCAAAAAAAGCTCTTAACCAATTAAAGTTGTAAATGAGGTCTGTAAAAATTGTATTTAAAAAGTTGTGAAAATAAAGAATGGGTTTTTCCTGCAGGAAGATCATGGAGAATTTGGTAACTTAGTAGGACAACCCAGGAGGGAGAGGAGCAAAAGGAGGAAGAGGAGGAAGAGGAAGAAGAGGAGGAAGAAGAGGAAGAGGAGGAAGAGGAGGACGAGGAGGAAGAGGAGGAAGAGGAGCAAGAGGAGAAAGAGGGGGAAGAGGAAGAAGAGGAAGAGGAAGAGTAGGAAGAGGAGGAAGAGAAGGATGAGGAGGATGAGGAGGATGAGGGGGACGAAGAGGAAGAGGAGGAAGAGGAGGATGAGGAGGAAGAGGGGGAAGAGGAGGATGAGGAGGATGAGGAGCAAGAGGAGGAAGAGGAGGATGAGGAGGACAAGGAGGAAGAGGAGGGAGGGAAGGAAGGGGAGGACAAGGAGGAAGAGGAAGACAAGGAGGATGAGGAGGAATGGGAGGAAGTGGAGGAAGAGAAGGAAGAGGAGGACAAAGAGCAAGAGGAGCAAGAGGAGGAAGAGGAGGAAGAGAAGGAAGAGGAGCAAGAGGAAGAAGAAGAGGAAGAGGAAGAGGAGGATGAGGAGGAAGAGGAGGACAAGGAGGATGAGGAGGATGAGGAGAAAGGGGAGGAAGAGGAAGACAAGGAGGATGAGGAGGAAGAGGAGGAAGAGGAGCAAGAGGAGCAAAAGGAGGAAGATGAGGACGAGGAGGAAGAGCAGCACTTACCATACCGTCGGCTGGTCCTCCAGGCGCGCACGGCGTAGTGCAGCACCCCGTCCATCCACACCAGGAACCAGCTTATACAAAAGCCCAGCAAAAGTCCCAGCATCAGATCGATCTCCTGCTTGGTTACATTGTCGGTCACAAAGTAATTCTCCGACGAGTCCACCACCGACTGGTCCCCGTCGTAAGGGATGACATAATGCACGTGGTGCCTGGTGCAAGGGGCAGAAATGTGGGGAAAAAAACATAAAATCAGTGCAGGTTTTTATCTTTTTTTGCCTTTCCTCCCAGGAACACAAGGGCTGGCCTGGCTTTTGTGCTGCTGTCAGCAGAGAGGGAGAGAGGAAAGCACAAAAATCCCAGCCACGGGTTCCCTGTGGTCCAGCTCATCATCTACAACACAGCAGAGGATGCAGAGGGCACCAGAGCAGCCGTGTGGCCCTAAAAGTGTCACCACCAGTGTCCCCTGCAGGAGGGGGAGCTGTCCTGTCCTGCCCTGCAGTGCTGGGGGCTCCCTGGGTGTCCCCAGAGAGGATTTGCTGTCCCCTCTCCCTCAGGGAAATGAGGCTCGTGTTGATTTCAGTTTTTCTGGTTTTCACATCTTTGTAATCCTGCAATTCTTTAGTGTTGAACTCTATAAACACTAAATTCTAATTTTTTAGTGTGCTCCATGTGTAGTGTGAGCTGCTCTATTCACATTTTGGTCAGACACAACAATTCCTCTCCAGGAATCAAGGACACCTCACTGCCTCAGACCCTGAGAAATTTAAATAAAAGTGAATTTGGGGGCAGCAAATTTGGGGTAAATTCCTTCATTACCTGAAGCTGTAATTGAAGATTAACCCCCAATGTGCAAATGGACCAAACTTATAAAAATGTGAAACCCCTTGGTCCATTTTTGGGTGGGCTTTATCTGCTCTAAACGCACCTGAAGGCCCTTCAATAAATAAAACTGATTTTTATTCTCTGAATTTTGTCTGGCCTCTGGTTTTAGGTAGCCTGAAAAGGCATCAGTGTCCCTCACACATCAGAATTTAGAGAGTTTGCAAATTTCCAGCCATGGAGGAGGCCCAGGGAGGGATTCCTCCTGCAGCCTCTCACTCCTGGGCAAGTCCCACCAGCTCCAAAACCACCTCAGCATCTCCTGCTCCTCCCCAGGGTGATCTGGGGGATCCCTCCAGGAGCAGGCAGCAATTCCTGCCTGGAGCAGACAGCCAGGATCCCTCCTGGTCCCCCAGAGCCCCCAACACCTCCAGGGGGAAAGGAGCAGCCCCAAAACTTCCCAAAGCTCCCGAGGTTTGGAGAGGTGCCTGGAGGGTGATGGGGCTCCTTTGGGCCATGAGGTGATGGAGACCAAGCCTGGGATGAAGCTGAAAAACCCAAAAAAAACCCCAAAACCCCTCCCAGATTCAGATTTGTAATTCTGCAATTCTTTAGTGCATAACTCCAAACTCCATGTGCAGTGTGAGCTGCTCTATTCACATTTTGGGGAGACACAACAATTCCTCTCCAGGAATCAAGGACACCTCACTGCCTCAGACCCAGAGAAATTTAAATAAAAGTGAGTTGGGGTCAGCAAATTTGGGGTAAATTCCTTCATTATCTGGAAGATTAACCCCCAATCTGCAAACAGTCCAAACTTATAAAAGTGTGAAACCCTGAGGAACAGCAGGGCAATGTCAGGGATGGAGTGAGAGAGTTGTGGGGCAGAGAAAAAAGTAAAACCCAAAGCAGGCAAAGGCTGTGGGGGCAGAACGGGAGGGGCTGAGCAGTGCCCGGGAGCCCTGAGGGGTGGGAGGATCCCGGAGGACGAGGGGGATGTGGGATGCAAGGGATGCAAAGGATGCAGGATAGAAAACCTTTTACTAAACAATAGTGTGATTAGCAAAAAAAGCTCTTAACCAATTAAAGTTGTAATTGAGGCCTGTAAAAAAACTGTATTTAAAAAGTTGTGAAAATAAAGAATGGGCTTTTCTCTGCAGGAAGATCATGGAGAATTTGGTAAGTTAGTAGGACAACCCAGGAGGGAGAGGAGCAAAAGGAGGAAGAGGAGGAAGAGGAGGAAGATGAGGAAGATAAGGAAGAGAAGGAAGAGGAGGAAGAGGAGGAAGAGGGAGAGGAAGAGGAGGAAGAGGAGGAAGAAGGATGCAAAAGATGTGGAACGCAAGGGATGCAGGATGCAAAGGATGCAGGACTCCAAGCTGCTCTGAACAGCTCTGGAGCACCCGGGGAGCTGCCCAGACTCCCCCAGGTGGGCTCAGGTGCTGCTGGCCCTGACCCCACCCCCGGCCAGGTGATGCCCAACCCCACCAGCGCAGCGCTGGCATCACCAGTGCTCCCAGTTCAGGGAGCAGGAGCTGTCCCAGCGCTGCCCAGTGTCCCCAGCAGCCCCGTCCCTGTCCCTCCCCCGCCGGCAGAGCAGAGGGAGGCGATCGCCGAGGCCTCTGAATATTCATGAGGTGCAGGTTGCTCCATAATCACGCCTGAGAAACGTCCAAATATTTACACAAACAAACCTCCACTCCAAAGGAACCTTCTGAAAACAGCCCTAATCTCAGCCCTGCCGTGATGGGGCCACCTGCAGCACTGCTGGGGCTGGGCCTGGCACGGGGCTGGCACGGGACTGGCACGGGGCTGGCACGGGACTGGCACGGGACTGGCACGGGGCTGGCACGGGGCTGGCACGGGCTCCGAGGTGGCAACCAGCCCCTCCAGTGCCCCTTTCCATCCCTGCCAGGCTGGGAAGGGGCAGGAGATGCCAGCTCGGATGGGCTGAGGCAGCCCTGAGGTGCCGGCTGGTTTGGAACTGGGATTTTCCCTCTTTTGGCACTGGGAGATCCAGGGGCTGCAGGAGGGAGGGATGCCCCAAAGGGATGGGAGGGTTCCCGTGAGCACAGCCAAGAACTTCCCGTGTTCCAGCTTTACCAAATCCCTAAACACATTTCCCATGTTCCATGAGTTCCCAAATCCCTGAACACACAATCTCCCATGTTCCATGAGTTCTCAAATCCTTCCCAAACCCCTGCACACATTTCCCATGGTCCATGAGCTCCCAATTCCCCGAACACACATCTCCCAGGTTCCGTTGTTCCCAAATCCCTACACACAAATCTCCCATGTTCCATGAATTCCCAAATTCCTGAACACATCTCTCATGTTCCATCCTTCCCAAATCCCTGTACACACACATCCCCCATGTTCCATGAGTTCCCAAATCCTTGCACACATCTCCCATGTTCCATTGTCCCCAAATCCCTACACACATCTCTGTTGTTCCGTTGTCCCTAAATCCCTACACAAACATCTCCAATGCTCCATTGTCCCAAAGTGGACCAAAACATAAAAGTGTGAGACCTCGTGACTGGTGGTCTATTTTTTGTGACCATTTTGGGTCCATTTTGTGCCCATTCTGTGCCCCTTTTATGCCCCTTTTGTGTCCATTTTGTGCCTATTTGGTGCCCATTTTGTGCCCATTTTGTGCCCCTTTTGTGCCCACTTTTTGTCCATTTTGTGCCCATTTTGTGCCCATTTTGGGTCCCCCTTGGGTGCAGCCCTGGCCAGGCCCTGTCCTGCCCAAGGTGTCCCCTAAAGCCCTTCCAATAAATCTCTGCTTTATTCTCCAGCTCTGCCCAGTCTCTGTTCCAGCTCAGCCTTCCCAAGGCACCACGGGGACCCCAGAACAGCCCGGGCTGTGCCCACCCTGGCTGTCCCCAGCGAGCAAAGGTGGCGACAGAAATTCCAGCAGGAGGGGCTGGATGTGCTGTCGCTCGGCTCAGGTGACAAACGCGACAAAGGCAGCGCGGTGTGTGTGTGTGTGTGTGTGTGTGTGTGTGTGTGTGTGTCTGCTCACGCGTGCCCGAGCTGGCCCATCCCTGTCCCTGTCCCCGTCCCTGTCCCCGTCCCCGGGCTGTGACAAAGGGGAAAAGTCCCCGCGCTGCTGTCGGGGCAGCGGCTCGGCTGCCGAGCTGCCCCCAGCGCTATTGTCCCCTGCGGTGACCTTGGGTGAGCGCGGCTGCTGCAGCCACCGCTCGGCTCGGGCACGGATCGGGATCGGAAACGGGAACAGGAACGGGAACGGGCACGGATCGGCTCCGGGCACACAGAGACTGGAATGTCCCTGAGCTCCACGGGCCGCTGAGAGGGGACAGGGACAGGGGCGGGGACAGAGACAGGGACAGGGGTGGGACAGGGACAGGGATGGGGACAGGGATGGGGATGGGAACAGGGATGGGGATGGGGACAGGGATGGGGACAGAGAAGAGATGGGGACAGGGACAAGGATGGGGACAGAGATGGGGACAGGGACAGAGAGGGGGACTGGGACAGGGATGGAGACAGGGATGGAACAGGGACAGGGGTGGGGACAGAGATGGGGACAGGAACAGAGAGGGGGACGAGGACAGGGATGGGGACAGGGATGGGGACAGGGATGGAACAGGGACAAGGATGGGGACAGAGATGAGGACAGGGACAGAGAGGGGGACGGGGACAGGGACGGAGACAGGGATGGGGACAGGGGTGGGGATAGGGATGGCGACAGGGATGGAGTCGCAGACAGAGGTAGAGACAGGGGTGGGGACAGGGACAGAGACAGGGGTGGGGACAAGGACGGGGACAGGGGTGGGAACAGGGACGGGGACGCGCCGATGCTCCGGCTCAGCCCGGCTCCCTCCCGGCTCCCTCCCGGGCAGGTGACAGTGGCAGCCACGTCACATCTCCCGGGCTCCCGCTGCAGCTGCCACATCCTGGCTGGACCAAGCCCTTCCCCGCCGGCAGCTGCAGCAGATTCGGGGGAAATTTGGCTTCTCCAGCCGCCAGGCAGGCCCGGAGGGAGGCAGAGCCTCCCTGCAGCCGTTCCTCAGCATCCCGGGCAGCCCCAGCAAGGCCGGCGTGCACAGCCCGGTGGTGGCACCGCCAGAAACATCTCCCTGCTCCCGTCCTGGTGGGAACACGGCCCTGGCACCGCTGCCAGGAGCCCAGGGAAGGGCTGGTGCTCCCCAGAACACTCCCAGCACATCTGGGCACACAGAGGGTGGCTGGGAAAGGAGGAAACAGAGGAGAAATGTCCCTCGTGGCAGTGCCACCCTCCCCAGCGAGCCCAGCAGCAGGGCAGGCTGCTCACACCTCGCTGTGCCCAGCCCCGAGCACGGCAGCATCTCCAGGCTCTGCTCTCCAGCACAGCCCTTCCCTCCCGGGTCAGAGCCCGGCCAGGGCAGGCCTGGAGCATCCCCGGGGCAGGAAGGGCCAGCCCGGGGCTGGCAGGGCTGTGCTGCAGGCTGCTGGACCCAGGTGAGGCTGCTGGACCCAGGTGAGGCTGCTGGCACCCAGGTGAGGCTGCTGCACTCAGGTGAGGCTGCCAACACCCAGGTAAGGCTGCTGCACTCAGGTGAGGCTGTCAACACCCAGGTGAGGCTGCTGCACCCAGGTGAGGCTATTGACACTCAGGTGAGGCTGCTGCACTCAGGTGAGGCTGCTGGACCCAGGTGAGGCTGCCAACACCCAGGTAAGGCTGCTGCACTCAGGTGAGGCTGCCAACACCCAGGTAAGGCTGCTGCACTCAGGTGAGGCTATTGACACCCAGCTGAGGCTGCTGCACCCAGCTGAGGCTGCTGCACTCAGGTGAGGCTGTCAACACCCAGGTGAGGCTGCCCCTCCCTCCAGCCCTGCCAGGGAAAGGCTCGGCCAAGGTCACCCCGAAGGTCAGCGCCAAGGAGGGCACAGAGGGGGGGCCCTGCTCTGCCCACCTCAACAACCTGTGAGCCCCCCGGGCTGTTTTTGGCTGCTCCTGGCTCGGTCCAGGTGTCATCTGTTCCCTCCAGCTCACCCTGCCTCCTCACGGACGCCCTTTGGTGTTTTTCCTTTGCATGACATCACCCAGCTCCTGATCGGCTGCCAGCTCCCTGCTTCCACCCAGGACCCTTTGCTGGCTGGGACGGAGAAATTCGGACCCAGGGGGCAGCGCTGCAGCTCCGCAGTCCCGCCCTGCCCTCCCCGGGGACAGCCCCAGCCCCAGCACGGGGGTTTGGAGAGCCTTGGGTGCCTCCAAAGGCCGAGGATGGAGAGTGCCGGGCTGCCCCAGGGAGCTGCTCCAGCAGCCACAGCCCCGCAGGGCGGCAGCAGGAGGCGGCTGTCACCTCCTCCTGGGGGCAGAGATGACAGTCCCGGGCTGTCACCCCCTCCTGGGGACAGAGGTGACAGGAGGAGCAGTCCCTGTGACCCCCGGGCTGTCACCTCCTCCTGGAGGCAGAGGTGACAGTCCTGGGCTGTCACCCCCTCCTGGGGACAGAGGTGACAGTCCCTGTGACACCCAGCCCGTCTGTGCAGTCCCTGTGACACCCGGGCTGTCACCCCCTCCTGGGGGCAGAGGTGACAGTCCCTGTGACCCCCGGGGCTGTCACTCCTTCCTGGGGACAGGGGTGACAGGAGGTGACAGTCCCTGTCACACCCAGCCCGTCTGTGCTGTCCCTGTGACCCCCAGGCTGTCACCCACTCCTGGAGACAGAGGTGACAGTCCCTGTCACATCCAGGCTGTCACCTCCTCCCAGGGGCAGAGGTGACAGGAGGAGCAGTCCCTGTGGCACCCAGGCTGTCACCCCCTCCTAGGGGCAGAGGTGACAGTCCCTGTGACCCCCGGGCTGTCACTCCTTCCTGGGGACAGGGGTGACAGGAGGTGACAGTCCCTGTGACACCCAGGCTGTCTGTGCTGTCCCTGTCACACCCCTCAGCATCCCGGGCAGCCCCAGCAAGGCCAGCGTGCACAGCAGGGTGGTGACACTGCCAAAAACCTCTCCCCCCTCCTGGAGGCAGAGGTGACAGTCCCTGTGACCCCCGGGGCTGTCACTCCTTCCTGGGGACAGAGGTGACAGGAGGTGACAGTCCCTGTGACCCCCAGCCCGTCTGTGCAGTCCCTGTCACACCCAGCCCGTGTGTGCTGTCCCTGTCACACCCAGCCCCTCTGTGCAGTCCCTGTCACCCCCAGCCCGTGTGTGCAATCCCTGTCACACCCAGCCCGTGTGTGCAGTCCCTGTCACACCCAGCCCGTGTGTGCTGTCCCTGTCACACCCAGCCCGTGTGTGCAGTCCCTGTCACACCCAGCCCCTCTGTGCAGTCCCTGTCACACCCAGCCCCTCTGTGCTGTCCCTGTCACACCCAGCCCGTCTGTGCAGTCCCTGTCACACCCAGCTCAGGTGACCAGCCCGGTCCCTGTGCTGCTCTCACTCCATCCCAGAGTTTTCCCAGCTCTGGATGCTCTCCCACAGCCCGGGGGGTGCTGGCAGCTCTGCCCTCCTTGGCTTGGATGCTCTGGAGAGGGAAAACCCCGGCCCAGGCTGATGGTGACACCTCACCTGCACAGGGGAGGACATTTGTCACCCCTCAGAGCACAGGGGAAGGTCCAGCTCGGCCACCAGAGCAGGGACACTCCATGTCCAGCCCGGGCTGCAAACAGCAGCTCCAGCACCACAAAAAATCTGCAGATGTGGAGCAGGGGTGGCCAGGACAGCCCAGGCCCTGCAGCCACTCAAACTCTGCTCAGCACAGGTGTCACCAGCTCCTTTTTGGCTCTGTCACAACTCCCAGGTGACACCACTTAAAAATCCTCTCTGGTCTCAGCAAATCCCTCCCCTTGCTCCTGGCATGAAATGACAACAAAATAACCTCAGCCCCCGTGACCCTGAGCCCACAGGGGAGGGGAAGGTGGGGATCAGCCTCCAGCAGCACCTGGAGATGGGGCTGGATTCCTTCCCCAAAATCTTGATCCTTCCCAGGCACTGGATGCTCAAAAACACGGCCAAAAAAAAAAAAAATTACAAAAAAAAACCCCCCACATAAATACAAATAATACAAAAATAAATAATAATACTTCCTGCACTCATCCTGGGACCTTCCTGGAGGGGAGCACAGGCAAAGGCACAGCCCTGCCCACCAGGACAGAGCTCAGGCACGGATCCAGCAGCTCCAGGAGCTCTCTGAGGGGGCAGCAGGAGCTGCCAGCCCTGCTGGCCGTGCCCTGGGGGGGCTGCAGAGCCCCCAGGGTGGGCAGAGCCCTGGGCACAGCTCGTGCTGTTCCTGCCACCTCAGAGACCAACACGGGTCCAAACCAGAGCTGGAAGTGGGGACAGGGACAGGTGACTCCCAAAGTGGGGCTGGACACAGGCAGGGCCCATCCCAGTGCCAGGGAGTGGGGATCCAGGCTGAGGGGGCTCAGAGCCCCACACAGAACCCCCAGCCCAGCTGAGACAGAGCCAGCCCTGCCTGGGACAGCTCCCAGCCCCTCCAGGCACTCCAGCTCAGAGCAGAGTGGAGGGACTGGGATCTGCTCCATGCCCAAGGCCAGCACTCACCCAAACCTGGGTGCTGGGACAGCTCCTGGGGAAGGGAATTCCTGATGCCCTGAGGAAGGAGACAACCAGGAGAGGAGAGGGAGAGGAAGGAAAACATTTCTGAATGAATTATTGGGTCTGACTGACACCGTGACCCAGGACTGGGATCTGCTCCGTGCCCTTCCTGCTGCCCATCCAACCCTGTCACCTCTCCAGCCCACTCACCCAAACCTGGGTGCTGGGACAGTTCCTGGGGAAGGGAATTCCTGATGCCCTGAGGATGGAGACAACGAGGAGAGGAGAGGAGAGGAGAGGAGAGGAGAGGAGAGGAGAGGAGAGGAGAGGAGAGGAGAGGAGAGGAGAGGAGAGGAGAGGAGAGGAGAGGAGAGGAGAGGAGAGGAGAGGAGAGGAGAGGAGAGGAGAGGAGAGGAGAGGAGAGGAGAGGAGAGGAGAGGAGAGGAGAGGAGAGGAGAGGAGAGGAGAGGAGAGGAGAGGAGAGGAAAAGACTTCTGAATTAATTATTGGGTCTGACTGACACCACGACCCAGGACTGGGATCTGCTCTCTGCCCACTCACCCAAACCTGGGTGCTTGGACAATTCCTGGGGAAGGGATCCACTCTGATGCCCTGAGGATGGAGACAATGAGGAGAAGACAGGAGAGGAAGGAAAACATTTCTGAATGAATTATTGGGTCTGACTGACACCGTGACCCAAGCTAGGGCAGGAGGGAGATCATTAATTGCAGCAGCTCAGCCCACTGCACATCAATCTTCATCCATCCCCATCCCTGCTTCCCTTCCACTCCTGCAACATTCCCTGATTTCCCCAATTCCTCCCTGCAACACCCTGAGCTGCAGCCAGCTCCCTCCTCCCAGGACTCCCTCTGGTTGTTGGCAAATTAAGTTCTTCATCAAGCCCTGCTTGCAGAGCTGACAGGAGGCTCCAGCACCCAGCCCTGCCTGCCCCAGGCCCGGCTCAGAGCTCCTGCACAGCTGAGAGAGGGATGGAGGATGGAAATCCAGCCTGGAAATCAGAGGGGGCAGCAGGTCAGGGCACAGCCCAGAGCACAGGGAGGGTTTGGGGAATCAGAGCCAACAGCTCTGAGTTGTTCCTGCTGGCAGATTCTGCCACACTCCTGAGATAAAGGGATAAACTTTGCTTTTTTTTGCCTGCTCTCAGTTTGGGAGGTTTTTGGTGCTCGTGGAGAGTGCCATGGTCAATTTATCTGCCTCCACAGCAGCAGGGCAGGCACAGGGGGGAGCAGAGAGAGCTGCCCCTGTCACCTCCCCAGCCAAGCCACCACTGAGCCCTGACACTGCCCAGCCACCCCAAACATCCCAGCCCATCCCCAGCCCGTTTTCACCACCACTCAACCAAGCTGTGAAGAGTAAACAAGAAAAACTGGTGGAGGGAGAAGAGCAAAACTCTTAAACCAGCAAAAAACACCAAGAGGGCTCAAAAAAATTTTTTTAAAAAGCTAAGAAAAAGGAAATCCTTGCCAAAACCAAGCTGAAGACACTGTGGATGGTTTTTTTTTGCCCACAGACTTTTAAATTGACCTCAGGAGGGAAATGCTGAGGAGCTGAGGGTGCTGCCACAGCCAGGCCTGGCTGCTCTTGGCCCTGCAGGTGCTGCTGGTGTTTCTCTGCTGCTCTGTCCCTGAGGATGAGGAGGAGCCGTGGGGAGGAAGGCTCCCAGCCCCTCTGGAATGAGACAGAGTGGAAGGGAAAAGCATTTTGTTCTCTTCTCCAAGCCAAGAACAATCCCAGCTCCCACTCCAGGGATACTGGGGGGATCTGACACCTGGGGGGGACAGGATGGAGCTGGCTCAGAGGCAGCTGCAAGAGGAGTAAAAACCCTAAAGGCTGGGGCATGGGAGAGCACTGCAGAGGAGTAAAGCTCAAACCCCAAAGGCTGGCCATGACACAAGAGGGCTCTCAGAGGAGTAAAACTCAACCCTAAAGGCTGGGGCATGGGAGGGCTCTCTAGAGGGGTAAAACTCAACCCTAAAGGCTGGACAGGGCACAGGAGGACTTCAAGTAGGTCTAAAGGCTGGCTGGGACACAGAAGGGCTCTCCAGAGGAGGAAAGCTCAACCCCAAAAGCTGTGGCACAGGAGGGCTCACCAGAGGTGTAAACTCCAACCCTAAATGCTGGCCATGGCACAGGAGGGTTCTCCAGAGGAGTAAAACTCAACCCTAAATGCTGTGGCACGGGAGGGCTCCAAGAGGAGTAAACTCAACCCTAAAGGCTGGACAGGGCACAGGAGGGCCCACCAGAGGAGTAAAACTCAAACCCAAAGCTTGGCTGGGACACAGGAGAGCTCTCCAGAGGAGTAAAACTCAACCCTAAAGGCTGGCTGGGGACAGGAGGGCCCACCAGAGGAGTAAACTCAACCCTAAAAGCTGTTCAGGACACGGGAGGGCTCCAAGAGGAGTAAACTCAACCCTAAAGGTTGCCCATGGCACAGGAGGGCTCTCCAGAGGAGTAAAACTCAACCCTAAACACTGGGACACAGGAGGGCTCTGAGAGGGGTAAAACTCAACCCTAAAGGCTGACCATGGTATGGGAGGGCTCTCAGAGGAGGAAAACTCAAACCCAAAGGTTGGACATGGCATGGGAGGGCTCTCCAGAGGGGTAAAACTCAACCCCAAAGCTGGCTGGGGCACAGGAGAGCTCCAAGAGGAGTAAAACTCAACCCCAAAGCTGGCTGGGGCACAGGAGGGATCTCCAGAGGGGTAAAGCTCAACCCTAAAGGCTGTGGCATGGGAGGGCTCTCAGGAGTAAAGCTCAGTCCTAAAGGCTGGGACACAGGAGGGCTCTGAGAGGAGTAAAACTCAAACCCAAAGGTTGGACATGGCACAGGAGAGCTCTCCAGAGGAGGAAAGTTCAAACCCTAAATGCTGGCCATGGCACACGAGAGCTCTCCAGAGGGGTAAAACTCAACCCTAAATGCTGCTAATGGCATGGGAGGGCTCCAAGAGGAGTAAAACTCAAACCCAAAAGCTGGCCATGGCATGGGAGGGCTGTCCAAAGGAGAAAAACTCAAACCCAAAGCTTGGCTGAAACACAGGAGGGCTCTCCAGAGGAGTAAAACTCAACCCTAAAGGTTGGCTGGGGCACGGGAGGGCTCTCCAGAGGAGTAAAACTCAAACCCAAAGGTTGCCCATGGCACAGGAGGGCTCTCCAGACTAAATCTCAACCCTAAAAGCTGGGACACAGGAGAGCTCTCCAGAGGAGTAAAACTCAACCCTAAAGGCTGGCAGGGCTCTCCCAGCGTGTCCTTTCGCTGGCCCAGCCTCTCACTTCGTTCCTCCCCCTGCGAGGAGCCCTCCCGCAGGCTGTGAGTAACCAGGCACGGGAGGGGAGCGAGGCCTCGGGGAGAGCAGCACCAGCAGCAGTCCCGCAGAGAAAGGAGAAATTCACCTCCCCGGAGAGCTCAGCCTTGGGCCTGAACACATTTCCAGCTCGAGGTTTCAAGCTGAGCACTTCAGAGATGACACACACACAGCAGAGATGTTGTTGAGGAGGATGAAGTGTTCCCCAGGGCCACGGGAGGGATTTGTCCAGAAATAAACTTAAAATACACAGCGAAGGCAGCGCTCCCGACCCTCCTGGCTCACCCAAAAACACAGCCCAGCCTCCTCAGCAGGAAAAAAAATAATTTGAATTCCACAGGGAATTCAAATCTGATGGAAAATTGCAAAACCTCAAAGTGACTCTGCCCTAGGCGGCCTGGACTGGGATCCTCGCATTCCTCCAAACCAAATTTCAACCGTGAGGCACCAACTGCAACACCCCGAGCACGAACCGGGCTGGGAACAGCACCGCTGTCAGCCCAGCTGGCAACAAAAGGCGAAACGACGAACATTTAACAAACATTTAAATCAAAGTTACTCGCTTCCCCCCAGGGCTCCCGGATGCCTGTGCACACACACAAAGGAAAACGCACTCCTAAAACCACGGAAAACTCTTCATCCGGGAAAAATAACCAACAAAAATT